>SJOL01007671.1:177232-229908 GCA_004794785.1 Opisthorchis felineus
CGTGCTTGAGCTAAAGAATGCAGGGCAGATGGAAGGCAGTGAAAATATATAGTCTTGCGCATACCGCCGTCTTTATAAAGGTTTAGTTAGGGCAATGAAAGAAATTCACGAGGCGGTAGACGCGATGTCTGCGACTTCCTCAAGGTATCCGGACAGGTCAAAACGCCATAAAAACTGAAGAGGTTATAGCTATGTGAAAGGCTCGTATCTCCGTATTGCTCAATCGCTTACCGAAATTCGCATATCCGCTGAATTAAATTCTGCACAGTACTGGGAATGACTTGGTGGATTTGCCTTCAACGTTTGAAGAACTACAAATGATGCTTTTGCAGGTGCAAGGGTAGGGATGTCTCTGGAAATGATGTATTACCAGCACATGCATTTAAAATGGTAAACAAAGGCCACAATACAGACATCTCCAACTAATCGGCTTTATAATGGAAATTATTGATGTTCCACATGAGAGCTAGAATGTCGAAATGTCCCCTTATTCCAAAAGAACGAAAGCAGAAAGATAGCGAATTTTTTCTTGTTTTGCAAAGTAGGCAAAATTCCGGCTGATATTTTGATGGATTTTCCAAACGCAGACAATATGCGTTTCCGGGAGACATATTGGCTTCTGGAGGAAAAAAGATCAACTGAGTTTCAACTATTTTGTTAATCACATGCACGCTACATGGTGCAGAAGTAGCGAACCACTAATTATCTTATCGTTGACTTTCCAGAAGCCTTTGATTCGGTAAACAGAAAAGCGTCGGGTTGTTATCTAGGGGGTGTACTGGTGAAATATTTTGCCAATATTGTCAAGTATGAAAGCCACCACTCTGGCTTATGAAGTTACATCCTTCAACTTCAACACAGATGAGGCGAAACAAGGCCAGGTTATCTCCATTGTGTCTAAATACTGCAGGCTCAGATGAATTAACCGATTGTTGATCAAGAGGTGGTTGCTGTGTTCACACAGTTTGACTACTGGCTTGCGAAATTTTCTTGACCAGGGGAGGAGGCATGGTTTACACGGTCAAAGAAGACCGGAATAGTGACATATACGCCGATTTCACTAACTAACACTAATGTTCCGTCGAACTTGTAGAAATCCGGTACCTGACCGAGATTTCCGACGGAATGCCATACGTGTGACATGAGACTCAGAATACCTCAGTGCTCGAAAGTGAATGATCCATTTGTAAATGACTAGATGCAGGCGTACCAACACAAACGCCGAGGCACGTATAGACCTGCTTAACCTAGGGAATCATCTGCTCGGAACAAGTTCGACGTGCAGGTCACGAGCGCTTTTGCAACTTATAAATGGTAAAGCGTCAATAAATAAGTTGACGACCGTTTACTTAAATCCCAAGGAGACTAAACTTTACGTTTATCGGCATCTTGCCCATAAAAGCCGGAACAATTCATCATGGGCGTCCACTGGGAGATAGAGTTGCACTGTATTGTATAGGGTAACTTCGGTTTCATACTGAATCTTCATATGGTCGTAAATATGTGCGGATGTCCAGTGATCTGAGTAATGTCCACAAGAAAATCTCTATCATACACCAGCCAACCGGAAGCGGAACTCATATTCCAGGACGGCCAACAATCCGTTATTACAGCAGCCTTTAGGTATGTTTGCAACATTGTGAAGACCCCAAATTTTAAGGAGCTTCAAGAGCTCCAAGATGGCGCATTCAAGCTCGCTAAAGTAAGCCAAAATTATATGGGTCTGAGTAAATCAGGCTGCTTTAACAGCAGCATACCCTATTCACACCAACGTGGAAAGTCCAGTAATTTGCCTAAGGAAAGTTTGAGTCCACTTCTAATCGACACTTACTCCACTTTATCACGCTACCGTCCACTAGCATTCCGACTAATTGTTTGCCGTCTATATTTGCTTCTGAACCGTCATGCGGAAAGTGTCCTATCTGGAGGTGGGTGAGTACTGACAGGTGACACTGGCGCCCTGACAAGAAAAAATGAACGCTGTTACAAAAATTACACTGTTATAACATCTTTCGGTGGTGGATCTCTAATGGTTTTTGTATGTTTATATCTTGGTCTTATCCAAATCAGAAGCCTCCATGTGGCGTCACATTAGGTTAGGCGCAACTCGCTTGCGACACACAGACGTACATCGCATCATGTTTACCGGTTTATCCGTCTCAGGCGTCAACCGAGCATATATGTACAGTACTGGTGGATTTGTGCATAAGTGAATGTCCCTATCAAGTGTCACATTTCACTGAAATATGGAGACTAAAGGTTGTCCGCACAGGGGATGCTGGACTACATACCTGTACCAGGTTTATTTTTCGACTTACCCTATATGCGTTATTTCGGGGTGCGGTGATGAAGTCCAGCTGACTGTCTATCGAGGGGCATGCAGTTCTTGGTCTGGATGAAAAGATAACTCCTTAGGATTCGATCTCATCGCAGTTCTGAGTGTTCCTGCACAGGCTTTATAACGAGGACGTTTCCAAGCTCCAAATGTGCCGTCATGCACCAGCGAAGGTGATACGATGGCTCAGATCGCAAGGAACATGATATGGGCGCGCAAATGTCCGTTGTCCTAGACGCGTGTATGTAGTCGATTAAATGGAGTATTTTCTTTATCAATCCAAGGATGTATTTCACCACTATTTTTCAAGTCTTCAGTAAAGATTCTGTTGAAGTAGCAGAATTCTTCACACCACAATATGCAGCGGCCACAAAGTGCATGGAGCATGTTACTGTCGTGGTCAGTGCTGAGGATCTGTATTGCAACTCCGTTTCCGAATGTACACATAAAGCAGAATTATTTGGATTGACAACTTGAGGATCGTTGATTCATGCTCATGAAGTTTTCAGAGTCTAATGGATAGCCACTCGGAGAGTGCTGTAGCAGTGGGCTACTTTCCAACCAACGAAAACTCCCGCAGAGAAATACGAAAATATACATTGAACCAACTTGATTCAGCACCTAATCTTGCTCCAGCAGGTTGCCCATTTCACACTACAGGTACATACTCCAGCCTTCGTATAGAATAGGCGGGGATATGATGGTATTGCCAGTTTTTCAGGCATGACCACCATCTGAAGAACAACCCACGGAATCCCTGTTCCGTGATGCAGTGAGTTTCATGAAATACTCGGACAGGAAGCAAAACGATTGGCTGAATTTCCAACATTCATCTTATGACAGAAACAACTCAAAGATCATCCGTGAGACGTTGGTTTTTGAACTCCCCATTCTTCTCTGGGGATCTTCGCTTCCAATATCTGCGCCTTCATTCAGTTGAGCAAAATGTGCTACAGTGCTTGACCTAAGGTAAAAAAGCACTGACACCCGGATAGCTGCGTGTTTGTCCCGGGCTCCCTTTCCCCCGGAAATTGGAATAAACGTGATGAGGCTGAAGAATTGTGAGGTAATCACGGCATTTCGTATTGTGCTACATTTATTCTACAATATTATTGCTTTCAGTTGGAACATTTTTTAAAATAATGCTTGTTTTTCAGAAGATTATATGTTTTGCAGTCCAGCTATCACCCGCCGAAATTAGCCTTCTTTGATGGATTGAAAAGTTTCATTTTCACGGGGAGTTGAGTTATTCTGCTTTTGTCATGGGGTACAAAGTGAAGCTGAAATATTTAACCTTCATATTACTTTTGCGAATCAAGCCATTTAATACCAAGCGGACTCCCAAACAATCGTTAGTTCTGTATGCTGATCGGTGTTTTCGTTCACATTGTGCGATTCTCAGAAGCTAGCTAACATTTTTAGATTATGCGGGAAAGTGCCATGCAGAAGCTGGGAATTTCCTGTGTATAATCGCTGTGGATGTGTTCGCTCACCTGGTTGATATACACTTTTTGGTATATTTTTGGGTTTGCAACAAGGACAGAAAGATACCTCATGCTGAAATAAACTATTTACTGTAGAACTTGTCTCTCTGAAGGTCGCTGGATTGAAACCCAGTGCCTAATTGCCTTTTTCAGGCGGTGCAAGAAACAGGTGGTCGTGACTAAGGCGTAATAGCCGCTGCGTAGCTCTGCAGTCATTGTGCACCATGCGAATAAGTGAATGGTAATGGCTTGTGCTAAAACCACGTTGCTTAACTGACTAAAATTTGCAGCCAGATGAACACAACTAGCTTTGGATTATTTGGCTTGATAAATAAACCATTAATTATGTCAGCTGGTGTGGAGTGCAGGAAAACGAAAAACCGGTATTACAAGCCGTTGAAAATCGGACGAAATCAGACGAAACCACTTATTGCTGGTTAACATGTTTGTCTTTACGGTGACCCCAACGTAGTTTGCAGTCAACAAGTGGTTCTGGGTGAATGAACTTGAGAATAAAAGTTTGAGGATAACAGCTTTCGAGTATATTTGTACTGTTACATCAATGAGCCAATGGCCAGTTACCGAAACGAGGCTTTTCAGAATTGGATCACTGCGTAATATTGGCCAGGTAATTGCTTACCTTGCACGGTTATGCAGGTTTTTTTCTTCATTTTTTCTGTCTTTTAGCTAGAGACCTCTAAATGCACAGACACACAGCTGTCATTTTTGCATTGTCACACCAACAAATATGCCACAGTTGGCCAGAGATCTCTTCCAAAAACGAACGCAATATACGTAGGTGGGCAAAATGAGATTGGCAAGGTGTGAATCACTCCCAGTGCTAAGGTCATTCCTCCTTGATAAAGTGTCTGTGGGGATAACGTTCTTGCACTGCAGTTTGATCAAATTTTCAAAAACCTTCACAAAAACTTTGAGGCTACCAGCCAATAAGGAAAATACGGAAAGATCAACGATCTAAAATTTTATACTAGTGGAGATATGGAATTGAGAACCAGCCTATTAGCCTATTACAAGAGCTATTTACTGAAGGCGAACCAGAACTGTGACCATCCGATTAGCGATGCCTGGTTATTTGTTCAAACGGGCGATAAATACTACGATCGAATAGATGGAGACTGACCGACCCCAGGTGTCACAGAGGCAATCAGATAGCTGACTAGTTATGGGAAACATATAGGAACATCCAATAAAGCATGTATACAGTATTAGACGGTGCTGTTTGAAAACTATTAAGAAACCAGCTGTTTGCATTATTCAAATGAGTTTCCTCTACAGTAAAGTGATTCTTTTCATCCTGTCCCACAAACGCAGCAAGAGGATTATAGAGCCATCAGATTTTTATTCACAGTACATAGCTTTAAAGAAAGACCGTATTCAATATTATCATACATTTTGTAAAAATCAAACATATCAATGGTGGGTATGTGTTTACTACGTCGGGTAGAGCAGAATGATCTCAAAGCATTCCTCACACACGAGGAAGAATTGTATTAAGTAAAACATAAAGTAGTATACTTCCATTTCTATCAGCAGCGGATTAGTAATAGGACAGACTGCATTCCTTAGCCAATTAGAGACTCAAAAATATGAGCGAAAATTTCACGTTGGGATATTTCATTTGTAACGCTGCCTTCGTTAGGAAGCGTTCCAAAAGAATCACATCGCTTCTGCATACAATTCACTTAGTAAGGAATTCTGTCCCAAAATTCTACTGTTGTAAAAACGAGCCAAACATACTGGCTTTTGGCGTGTCTGCTTTACCTCTTCTTGGACAGGAAAGAGTGATAGAGATGTCCTTTTTCTGGGTTTAATTTTTCAAGAAAGCTGTTATCGTAAATCAGTTGAGGAAAACAGTGTTTCTGTTATGTTTAATCTGACACTGATTTCATCGTACAGCTCATGGTTTGACGTGCTTCACAGTTTAGAAAAGTAAACTTTTGTGCACTAAATTGAAGCTGCTCAGCCGAAAGTCAGGATAAAACAACAAAGGATATCGCACAATGTAATCAGGTTATTATGATACTGTTAAGACTAAGAGTAATAATAGAAAAGGAGAGCAAACAATGGCAGACACTCAGAAAATAGCCGAATGCATCTTTTCTTTAAATCACAAACAAAACGGCACACGCAATGCAATAGGATAGCATTAACAAACCACCTAGTCATACTCACTTGTTTGCATAATGCAAAAATCCATTTATTCCCTTCAAGTCACAGCTCGCATGTGAACAAGCATTAAAATGGCCTAACTGAGAGCAGTTGTAGCTCGAGTGTCACAACTAGATTTGTCGGTTCAGTCAGGTTAGCCTGCATTATTATGCATCTGGCGTCAAAAGTCCCCCTTTACGTGGGACGAATAGCTGCATATGGTTGTTAATTCTTCCTTTAGGAAAGTCAGTTTGGTTGCGAACGTTTTATCACCAAACGAGGAAACGTTTTGAAGCGGAGTTTAACTGTGCGCCAGACCCTGTAACCATTGACTAGTTTGGGTCTGATATTGGGTAGTTTCTTCCAGGCTTTTTACCTTTTGCACAACTTCTTTGGAGATAAACCCCGATTATAGAGACCTCGCCGGAATACTCCTCAGTTGTTGACCTTTTAGTCTATCAGATTTGAAACGTGTAACCTTGTTGAGATAAAACAACTTATATGGACTTCCCACTTTCGTGTTTCCGATGGTGTTCAGATTACTCCACAAACCGGTGATTTGAACAGAGCCCACTCTACACAGAATTATGGATGAAGGACCAGCGACGCAGCCGCGAGACCAGAATGGGGTTAAAGATCTGAGTAACGGACCAAGAGGCGATGGCCCCCTTGGAGGCCACCAGCGTCGCTGATGACATCAAATCTAGGGAGGTCGTGGACAGAGATTCCACATCACCGACAAATGGATGAAACCAGGAAATGCGATTTTTAAAGTTCAGTTGGTGAATGACCAAATAGTTTACAATCCACCTTTACAAATAACAGAATCACCCAACCAAACAACCGAAAATCCCCAAGTGTCAGCCCCGGACAGCAGCACATATATGATCACCCGTCCGCCACCACTCATTGCACAAATTTTCAAGTACTTTTAAACTGTCCCAAAACGTCCTTCTTATGATATCACCTCAAGTGATGGCATATCGGTTTCATTTCTCTCTTCTGGTACGCGCTACTGAGACACTTCTGCCAGAGCCTGGATTATCTGGTGGGCAACGTGGTCATTGTTCCGTTTTGCGGCTGAGAAGTTCTCGTGTCGTTTACTCGATGTGCTATGCGGTACAAAACATAAGAACGAATAACTTATTACCAATGAGCTCAACGCTGACAGCTACTTCTTGTCTACCTTGTTTTCCGAACGCAAAAAAGCCGAGAAGTCGTCGGGCTCTGCCTGTGCTTTTAATGACATAATTTAGTCACCCAATGTGCAAGTATGCTGATAAGCAATCTCCAAACTGTAAACAAACGAGTCGACTTTTGATTGGGTTTCTGCCCGGGGTTTCCATAAACGAATCTACTTGCGTAAATATTATCAGTTGTGCGTTTTTACTCTTCTTTTATTTTCATAGTGACGCATCTGGGTAAATCATAACAGCCCTATTGGGCTGTCGAAGAATTTTCAGCAACCTTATGAGTAGTGCATTACGAATATACATGTATCGCGATATCTCGAATATCGTAGCAATTGAAGAATGGGGCTGTCTGGTGCAGCACATTAAGCTCATTAAACGAGGGATTCAGCTGGGTTTCAGGTGAGTCTCTTTCAAAACTAAACTTGTTTGCAAATGAGTGTATTTCGCCATAATAGCCCTAGTTTTCAGACACTTGACAAAGACTTCTGTGGACTTTGATGGCGTGAAAGTGTTGAAGTTGATTCATGAGCGTCAAGGCGAATTTTCACTCAACACGGACTGCTTTGCTCACGTCTTTACACTCTGTTAGGTGTTGGATAAATGCCACAGGTACAGATGACCCACAATATTTTGCGTAGTTTGACTTCAAGTACGCGCTTCGTCGTCCAAAGCTTGTAACTGCATTTGCCCAGCAGTAAATGACCCAGAATCTTGTGAACGTAATCATCTCTCTATATTTCATTAATTCTTGGCGGATGTGTATAGCAACCTATCTAGAAGTGGTTCCAAAAAAGTGGCGTTTGACAAGAATGTCTGCTTCCTCAATCCTGGTTCAAAATTGTCATCCCTGAAATCATGAGGCAAATACTGGAAGTTGGTTAAGGCCTGGCGTCCAAATCATTAACGATCAGAACGCTGCCGATCTGTAGTACGCAAACGAATTGTTCACATCTCTGAAGATGAACACAAAGCACAAGTACTGTTTATAAACTGGCCGACATATTTACCATCTTTATGCACGCGCCTTGGACGTCCAAAGTCATGATTCAAAACGTTCATTCTCTGAACATATCTTTTGCATTTTAAAGAGAAGAATTGGATCTGGTGGAGAAAATTACATACCTTGGTAGCTGTATTAGATCCGAAAGAATTGTCTGACGAGTCGATGCATGGATCTCAAACTCTGAAACCGCGTTTGCGGGTTTGCCTAATCTGTGGCGTCCAGAAGGCATATCGCTGAACCTCAAGGGCCGCATGTAATAGGTTACAATAAGGACTGTATTTTTATATCATTCAAAAACAAGACCTCTGCAGACAGCCAGTAAGAGGCCTCTTCAAGTTTTTTGCCACCAAAATCTCACAAGCGTTGTAAGTGCTGGATTCCGTCAACTAACTCGTAAGGAGGTACTTAGAAAATCGGTATCTGGTATTGCAGCCGGAAATTCGGGCGCAGAAAACATACAACAGTATCAACTGCGGTAACTTGGTTATATACTATGCTTGCCAAAAAGATCATCTACGGAGACATATGTTGCTTGCCGTGCCTCCTTCAGAATTGTGCAAACTGCAAGACAGACAAAGTATGACGTAGCAGAAGGGTGTGGAAAAGAGGACGGAAAATTCAGGCGTTGTTGGTGCGGTCCAACGTCCAGGATGGAGCCTCTGGCTCCCACTTACACTTTGGTGGATACACTACAGGAAATGGCGGCTGATTACGGTCAGTGTCCTTTGTACTACCAGCTCGCCACCTCTTCAGCCCTCAATCAATCTAGATATAAACTGGAAATGGTTAATGACACCAGGAGTCTTGTTACACTGGGTATCAAACTAATGCTGCTGAGTTTATTGCATTCACTAGGAGTACACTAATTAAAACCGGGCACTATTGTTGACTCATCTCAGTTGTCCGGGGTGCTCTATTTTTCCCACATGGACGCAAGTTGGCTAGGCTGTCACTGGCTGAAGGGCTGGCTCCCGTCCTTGGAGAGAACAGGTGAGAGTTCCTTAGCAAAGGGAACACGATTACGGTTGATCACATATATAAACTTGAAAATTTTTCAGGCTGCCTGGGGATTCTTACACGCTCTCCTTGTTTTTGTTGAATGCCGAAAATTATCAGTAGAGGTAGCAGGTGGCGAACTGAGGTGTTGTTCAAAGGACCGCACCCAGCCGTCCAACCGTTTACCTTTGCTGGATATCAGTCATTTTGTTCACCAGTAGTTTTGGTGACAGGGAAACCAGATCGTCTGATCAAGCGGAACAATCTGCAGACGTTCACATCATCTAAGGCCTCTTCAGTTACTTCGTTATTTTTCATCCTCCAAGATTCCCGGTCTGCATGGACACTCAGTTTCAGCTGGCGTCGGGTTGGATTGTAGTTGTGATTTGGGAAGTCTGTTCCCGGGCCAACTGCATAACCACTGTCCTACCAGAGATCCGGTGCTTGGAAGGGGTTGGATGGGTTGTACGCAGGTGGAATTTTTGGCACTGCGTAGCTCTCTTGATGCGTCTCTGGGGTTAGGTGACGTTCGAAGTCAGCCAGCTGGCATGTGTTGGTGGAGTCACTTGCGCTATTTGTCGGATTTCTGAGTCCATGATATTCTAAATCGCTAAGCTAGGTGTGCGCGTTTGCCTAGACTTGAAAAGTGCAGAGTAAGGGGAACAAACGCGTGGCCGGAGTACGTGCAGGTATTCAAAAATAAAAGTCGGACAGCAATCGACATTCACTAGTGATAATCAATGATGTGTGTTTCGATTCGGGGCTGTTTCGTTGGTGGGTGAACAGGTAGTCAGTGATCGGCACATAATTTCTGCAAGCATTCTCCGTTATCAGTGCGACTTCTGTCCAGCATATTTCTAATACCTGACTAGGCATCAGCAGCGCAATTCCTGCCTGCCAATAAATATGACGATGTCAGTGCCTTTGGTACTTGTAAGTAAAACCTAAGTATTCACAGTAACCCCCTATGAGAGAGTCAGAGCTACAGTCCATTGCGGTGTAAGCAGGCAAAGTAAACAGTAAGCCATATAGCTTGGTTCATTCAGTTTCTTTCAGAGACGCTGCCAAACAATCCGCGCAGAGACGACTGGCGACGGGAAGCCGACCAAGTGGAAACATATCAGCTTGAGTGATACACCCAACACCAAGTCCGGCATACACAGCTGCAGAGGTCCCCACGTGCCCAAGTTTGCGAAGCCGGGAGGGAGCAAGGGAGTAACCGTTTCAGACAAATTATTTGTCTTGAATCACTGGTTTCGACAGACATCACATACCAACTCAAATGAAATTCAGGGTGCAAGCAAAGTCCGCTTGTTGTCTTGCATGCTTCTGTGTGCAAACTTTAAAAGAAGCTGAGTAGACCATCATCAGGGACTTTAATTTTTTGAGTAAGGCTCGATGTAGAGAAGCCGCAGCTAAGGTTGATGCATGGCAAACAAACGAGTCCGGCCTAACACTGCGACCTGCGGAGAGTATTCTTATTGAATCGGGGCAGAGCAGAAAATGTAATGCGTGAAAATGTAAGAATAGAAGTGTCAGCCCTAACATGTTTTATCTTACGCGCTCTGCTGTATGCAGCAAATAAGTCAACTCAAATGAGGGCCACACGCGAAGGCCCCCATTAGGAGACAGTAACAGGATGGCGGTCCTGGACCAAAATCCTTGGCTCAAATGCCAGACCCTAAGATAGCGACTTTGTGCTGGTATGCCATTAGCACTAGTACAGCAGTACAGAGGTTAGGGAGCTAGTCGCCATGCTTCTTATAACCCGTGCCCGGGGGATCAGGTGACCGTGTTCGTCAGGCGTATTTCACTGACCAACCTGGTATGAGTGACCAACACTGTGAGTGGAAAAATGAACCCCCACAGTACAATTTAGTGTGTCCTAAAAGTATACCAACCTCCACATCACGAAAAATTCGTCTTTTTTCGACGTCTTTGTCAGTGGCCTTAATTATCGAATGATTCCTGTGCTGACATCTTACCAAAGTAGACAAATATGTCAGCTGATAGAGCATCAAGTGGTGAACTATCCTTTAACTGTGCAAAACACCTTTAATAAGAAACAATATGGACTGTATATCGCAAGGTTGGTTCTCTCAGTTTGGTACTGACAAGCCAAAACAAATGCCCATTTCGTCCAGAAAGCTGCAAATATATGAATTGTTTCGACCATCGAAACGTTGGCAGAAATCGACAAAAAAATCAAGTGAAAGCATCAGCTTATCTTTTGCTTTTACACCTTTGATCCTGTCAGAACTTTCGAAATTGTCATCCATGTTGTGCTGCGTCTGGCGTTATCTAGCCGGTTGTGATACATACATTGGGCTGTCTTTTGAGCGGTTGGCTGGGTAAAGGAACACGAGATTTGTGAATTTAAAGAAGTTTGTTAGCAACTAACCATAAATTTGCTTTCCTTACGAAAGGATCCTCTTTGTTGTCGCTGTAGAGGAATATATGTATCCGGATTTATTGCACTGAAAGCTTTAAAACGCCGCCTGCATTTCATACTCTGCAATGAGTGTGCGTGTGACCGCAGGTTATACTCAGATGGTTTTCTCACTAATATCGGAGTGTTCATATATATATATATCGTCACTTTTTTTGTAATGCCTCATTAATCATGTCTGATGAATGATAACTAGCTATTAAGTAATACCATTGGTACTGGCTTCGGCAGGCAAGTCGGATGTCACCATTAGGGTAGCGTGGAAGACAGACTGAAAACTTATGTCAGGAGACATGATGAATAGTAAATTGGGTGCTTATCAACTGTGTACAGTAAACTGCAAGTCCGGTGCAGTGGCAACGGTGACGTTTCGGCCAAACTCTTTGTTCACGTATAGCAAAAGTCGCTGGGGATTAATCAATATGGATTCGGTGATCGGCAGCGCCTCAGGATTCAAGCTGCGGTAGTCTGTGACAGTAAGTCCTGGTTTAAATACTAATTAATGTGATATCAACATAGATAAATTTGACCTATATCCATACCAGAGTTAATGTTATCAAACAATCCAGGTTATTTGCTTTCGAAAGGCAAATCAGTGTTCTTCGCAGCAAATCAGTAGAACGGAAATCACGTGAAAAGTGAAAATATGAAGTCACAGCTTTCAACCACTGTTCTGGTGTAATCACATTCCAGTGAATCCAACAAATGTGTCCGGTAACATTAACCGTCAGATTCGCTGTCTGCATTAACAAGGGAGCGCGATTACTTCTCCGATATCAATCTGGATAGATTTTCTGTAATCTCGAACATGGTGTACGACAGTATGTTCATGCAGGCGGTAAAACGCTTGCGTCACTACGACAGATAATGCGCCACAAAATTTCAATCACCTGGAAGGGATTGTTTAGGCGGACCGCATCGTGGACAATGAGAAAACCCTACGAAGGATGTAGTTGTACATCAACTTGGAAAAAATAGCATGAAGTTCTTCTTGGGCCGGGTTTTCACCAAAGAAAAATGTCTAAGAAAACTGCTGACACAAAAGATCTTAGCCAAAGCATAACATTGAGTTAGTTTGCTGTTAGGACAAGATCCTACTGAGTGGTTCTTCTTCCGCCTTTAAACTTGACCAACAGTGTAATGCGCTCACTTTCTCCGGCAAAGATCTTGTGTTAAAAAACGTGCCTTACAAATTTTCAAAAAAAATTTGAAATATCATTTCATCCCTTGCTAAAATGTGGGCATTCTATTTGCTGGATCTTGCCTGTTTATTACTTTTGTTGTGCAATTGGTGAATAATGCTTCGTTAAGAGAAGTTAATAAATACAAAATTCACAGAACAATATTGTGGGCAGCGAGGATAGAAATATTGAAGATAATGACGGTCGATAACAGTTGAACCGCAGTCACTGAGTCGTGTCCTGAGAGTTCTTGCTTTAGAAGTCATTACTTTGTCTCCTTCACCTGCATCTATTTGCTTAAACCTTCGGTTCCGACCGCGGTTCTGTCCTGATAATTTAATACGCATTGAAATTTTTAAGCATAGTGTGCTTGTTCTACTGGTGATGAGGTTTCTTCAAATATATCCGGTATTTGGTAGCTTGTTTACCGCCTAAAATGTCTCTTGTACGTCATACCAGGCCGGTTGAGGTAAGGCAACTATTCTTTCATGTGAATCATTATTCATTTATCAGTTACTTTATCTCACTATCGACCGACAGTAGATCAGATGGTTGTTGTTCTGTTCACCGAGCTTGGCAATTTCCTTACAGACCTTTTGGCACTAATCGTAGGAACAGCATCCGTGCGCTGCTGGGTGTGTAGGACATTCATTGTAGTCACGCAGGTTTAACTCATTTACGCACATCTAGTCCCATAAATTGCTGGCTGCAATCTCGGTAGTCCTGAACAAGCAAGCAGGGAACAAGATTTCGCCGTGGGCATATCCTTCTATTAAATTCCAGATGGCGAGTAAGTGGTCCATAGAAAGTCACACCCCAGAAACATGAGAATATTGACACCAAAAACATGACGCAGCTGATGTTAAACGGGATGCGGTTATATCTTCCACATGAGACAAAAGAGGTGTTTGTGTTTTTGATACATTCAACAAGCTCAGTGACTTGTGGCCATTGAAGCGTAACAATCAGATGTTCCTAGAATATCAGACAATAATTGCTACAGTATGTGGCTACCAAGCATTACTTGTTGTTTAGTACCCCGTTCGCTAATTCTGCAATGCTAGCAGCCATTGGCCATTTTATTATCATTCAGTAATCAGTTTCGCAGAGCTGGCTCATGGTATTTAGAATCCGAAGCCACTAATCAAGCCGCGTTTAGGGGACATTAAGCCAATCCAGTTTCTTCAGGTACCCAAAGTCGAATCGTGCATGGGTCTGCGGATTTTACTGATCAACCTTGCAATTTTGGCATGCCACGCATCGCAAGTCAGAAACCGACGATGAACCTGATATTGGCAATAACACAAAATTGAATCAACATTATGTAGCGCGATATTGTTGCAGAACCCGTTATTGAGGCTGTAACTACACAGCTGGACTGCCACTTCTCATAAGGTATTGTAATTTATTTGTCCACAATTTAGGTAAGCGTTGACATCAAAACGCCACAGCATTTCAACTCCATGATGATAGGTAATTTCGCAGATATGCTACCACCAGACTGAACTCTGTTCATTACTGCAGAATGAAAAATTACATTCCTGATAGATATGATTTTGCAGCCCAGCTTTTGAGATATACCCAGCTTTGTTTTTTACCCAAGACAATACTTCCGGTCACCCAAGGATAAAACCGATACCTTATTCCGTCAAGTCTATACTATCTTACCTTTCACCAGTGTGAAGTATGCAGCTAAGCTCACATATAAGAGTTACCTGCTTCGCAATAAGAGCCGGAAACACTTTGACGATTAAAAAAAATTGAATTACTTTTTTAAACAGTTACATACTCAGGGAGATATTTTACATACTGGTCAACAGATACGCATCAAAAGTTTCGTCTGAATTGCACCATGTATGTTCAGTGTTACTTCCAGAGATACCAGCATAGAAAAGATTTGTTGTTATCATGCACCAGTCCACTTTCCGATACCTTACTAAAGTTTTAAATAATTCAAGAAGTGACTTATCTTACTGAAAAAGACTGAACTCTTTGAATGGCAGGCAAATGCAATGCCATTGTCGCAAAAACTGACAAAAGCATAGTTCACCAAAACCCCAGGCAAAGCAAAATATCAAGTTACACTCAGAATAGCTTTATTTGGGCACCGATTTGCCTAATCATCTTGCAAACACCTTAACGACTGTTCCCATGGTAGCTCCCTCCGTTTCTACCACAACTTTTTCTGCTGTTAGTTTTGTGTAGCTCAAACCTGCAATATTCAAAATACAGCTTTACTTAATAGTTCATATGACGTGCTACTATTTCTCTAAACGCTTTTATTCACTTTCCACCACCGACTTAAAGAGTGATTTCTTTATAAACATTCAAGCGGCAAAGGCAGTGGTAATGGGTTCTTCAAGGAAGTGGTCCAATGTTGCTCACCAAAAGATTAGAACAAGTTGGCGTGTGCCATTGACGGCAAAGTTCTAAAGATGCTATGTGCTTTTGAAGACATGTTATTCAAATTCACCATAAATGATTCAGATGGAAGCAGACCCAGAGGTGACCCCGTGGCACTGCCATCTGTTTGATAACAGTAACTAAACAGAAATAGCGCACTCCTGGGTCATCAAAATTAAGTTTTTTGCAAGTATGACAGCAATTACATCTACGGATATTGTTGGGCTCAATGGTCTTTTATGTATGGTTAGTGATGTTACGCAACGCAGTTTGAACCAAAGATGAAATTATCCCAATTACATTATCCAGAGTGCTTTAACTTTTTATCCCAAGTACACCTATTGGCACCTCCAAAGTTAGACGGTAAAAATTATGGGACTAGTGTTTAAAACACAATCAGCGTCCTCAAACAGTGAACCTCACTGTGATTGGTTACATACAGGTACTGATAAAAACGTCATTTGGCTAAAAGGGCACAAATCACTAGAAATCAGTTACCTACAATCCAGCGAAAAGCAGACCGATTGGCTCAAGCTTGTAATTACCCAAACTAGCCCAGAATTGCTCCAAAAGTTGTTTCTAAAATTAAAAGTATGGAAAGCTCTGTGAATTTGAGCATCGTTGTGGGAAACTGGTGATCTCCGGCTGGTTTGAGCTTATGGACTATTCATGTATGTTTGTTTTGACAACAGAGTCGCTCTCTACTAAAAAAACGAGTATGCAAGGGCAACGGTAAGTCTCCAAATTAATGCTATTGATCTTTTAAAACCAATGAAAAAAGGGTTCGTATTACAATGCTCCGTTGAATACATTCTAAAAGATCACAACAGATTTACTGATAAACTTTCTCCGATTTTTTTTCCAGAAGTAGCTGTCTTCATTTAGTCGACGTGGTGTGAGTTTGTTCGGCAAGCGTATTTAAATGAATTTTTGCTGCGCTACATGTACAACCTCAAGAATACTAACAACTTATTTTTGAAGCTGTCCGTAGCTTAGCTTACTTTCCGTAGTTGAATTCATCTTCCTGCGTATTACTAAATGGCCAGTCGGTTTTCATTGCTGTGTCGATTTCTCTTTACTAATTTGGAGTCGATAGCTTGACAATATTCAGCTTAGACCCGTTATGGAAGCACTGATGAAGCAACACATTTTTCTTTGTTTGGGATTTGTTGTGGCCATGGTCTAACCGTTGCCTTCTATGCGGAAAAAGACAGACATATATGTCTTCTGAAATGTTCCATCGACTATTGGATCCACCACAACCTTTGATATTCGTTTGTCCAGACGAACACAGTAGTGTTCAGAAGAAGCTACACTGCCGCTTTGTTCACATTGTAACACTGAGTTCTGCTTGCACGTATGTCCATTTTCTCAGATGATTTTAGATGAGCACGCTAGAATATATCTCCATCCAACTATACAACTAAGCTTTTGACCCGGATGCAAACCATATGTGCCAGCGGAGATGATCAAACTTCCAGGAATCGATAAAGGAGGTGGGATGATCAGTAGGCTTCTAATGTGTCGTTCTGCAAACACAGTCGACTGAGGGTGTAGTGTATGGTAGCTGAAATTCAACAACACAATCTTTGCCATTTAACCTAACTGCTGTAACGGTAGATCAGGTGGGCTCTCTAACGACGGATATTGACAGAGTAACGGCAAAAATAGACGTTTTCGAGAGCCCTCGTTTGATGACAGATGCGGGTATTGTTCTAAAGTTTATCAGTATGATGTGGGTATACTGTACTAACCTCGAACACGGACACCCAGATAAAGCACGCTGCAGACAAGAAAAGCTCTGTCCATGCATACAATTTTTAAGTACATAACGTTATTCAGAACAGAAGTGGGCTCTCTAGTTTATCAAGGAATAAGCCAGTATTGTGAGTCTGACGCACAGATTACTTGCATCATTGCTATGTTGATGCGGTCAAAATGCTTATTCATATCACGTTAAAAAATCCCTTAATAGCCAGCAGGGGGTTGGTCTTACAGTTAGGGGTCGAATTATGTCAAACACGTCATGTAGGGTTGACACAATTTGCCCAGTGAGCTTCCCGATTCTATCCGACCACCCGTTTACGAACATGTCACCGGGGTGACTAAAATGCTAGAAACTTTGTGCAAGTTGAAAAGCCAGGTGAGAATAGTAGCCAGAGGGTTGGGCACGGTAAAAATGACCCGGAGTAGCAGTACGAACCGCACTCTTTGATGATTATGACTTAATAATAAGCCGACTTACCCTAGTAGATATGGATTTCTGAAGGGCATGAGCTCCTCGTTTTCCATTCATTCAATATGAAGCTTTTCACCAGTCAAGCCACTCAGCTGAACTGACTCGCTTGCGTTTCTGGTTTCTAGCGAATTTGAATTCCGTAGTTTTTTCAGATGGCGTTAAGTTGATGAGAGTTCCTACTCGGAGAGTTTACTCTAACTCGCGAAAGGGCCATTTCTACGATCCTGAATTTTCCAGGCGTCCAACGCAAAAATGGAACGTTCTGATGCGGATAAACCGGACGGATCTAGTTCAGCAGAGCAATACACAGGGGTGAATGTTCATATGAAATATGTTTCACTTTGGGAGGGAGACAAACCATTGTGGCAAGTAATCCACTTAGCCATATACAACTGATGAGAAATGCCTAGCATTATGCTGTTATCAGTCAAACCAGCCTGTAAATATGGTAAATTGCGCCTAAACTGTTGATGCAAATGAATTCAGTATTTGGACTACGTACACTTGAGCCGTAAACACGCTCCTACTAATGTGTGGGCACTTCAGCTTCCACCTTTGGTTACGGAAACCTGCACCGTATTATTCGACAAGAATTAAGCGATCAGTCCTGAATGAGACCCGTTATCTTCAGTGTGGAGACATAATTTTCCCTGCTTTAGAGTTACTGTATTTATTGAATGAGCTGCGCGTTCCCTTCCCCATCGAATAAGAACCTTCCAAAAACGACATAATCTCTCAAACGCAGTATACGGTTGAAAGCATCGCTACAGAATGTGAAGCAAGTCATGAAAGCGCAATAAAACCATCAACTTATTTCTTCATTTCTCGGGATCCACATCTTGCCGAGTGGTGAGATTACAAACGCTCGTTAAATAAATGGGGGTGGGTGGGGTTTTAAAATCTTGGATCTTTGCAATCTATATGACAGACGGGGTTAAAAATGCATTTAGCTCACTAAGAACAGATAACCGAGACAAACGTAGAACCACAGTTGTTAGTTTATTTATTACTCTTGCCCAAAATGGAAAATGGACTCACAAGTTAAGTTGTGCTGACGACACCCGTCAATGTTCATTGTCAAACAATAACAACCGCTAAAATATGTTTGGTTTGAATCTAACTATACAGCATAAAGCAGTCGCTAGATCCTGAATAATGTCAGTCACATGTGGATTTATTTATGTGCAGGTGACTTCTTTACGTAGGAGTGAGTAAATCACCCGAAACAACGGGTAAACCGTACCAAACTTCGCAGGGGAATGAAGTTTAATTTTCATTCCGCTGATATTACTCGAGGAGCAAACCAGTACTTTGAAGGTTGAGTTCAGAGAAAGCAAACTGTTACAGTTTCGGGGCTGGCTTTTATTTCAGATTAAACTAAGTGACAAAATTTCATGAGCCTTTTCGACACATTTTTTTATGGTAAATCAATAAACTAGCCCCGATTGTTGATCTTCAAGATGATTTCCCCAAATCCTTGTATCCTTTTTCTTGTCTCTGGGTACTGGCACTGGTATTTGGTCTTTTATTATTCTAGCTTTTCAAGAGCTCAAAATCTGAACACAATTTGGTAATTTAAAAAAACAGTACATTTACAGATGGGCACTATAAAATTTTCTGCCCCTTTAAAATATTGATAAAACAACCCTGTGGATCCCCTGGAGCTAGACAGTGGCGGACGAAGCATCCATGAACAACACTGTGCTGCACATATCCGATTCAACCTTAATTTATTTAATCACCCTCAAAGCAGACTGCTATGTTTGTGATGCGTTCGTCTGTGTTATCCTTGACATACTTATGCACCATCTCACTGGTTTCAAACGAACGCAGAATATGTATTAAAGATATTCTTTTTTTCAATTTTTGTTCCCCATTTGCCTGGGGAGCAATTACCTCATTAAAATTTTATCTGGTGTTTTCAAACAAGGCTACGCAACGCTATCATTATGTCATACAAATGAAATCAAGTTTCCACCACTGCCTTCCTCTGCTAAGAGGAATGCTTTGGAGTCATTTTTTCTGGCACATATGCCATAGATACTCTTCCGCAAAATGTTAAAAACATTATGTCTCCGAACAAATAGGTAACCGAATAATCTCCTTCATTGGTGTATCCAAAGTCTGAGTTAAGAGCTAAAGCTAACAATAAACATTCTTGATACTGGTTTCTATCATCAGTAAGAGCCAACCATATATGCATGGTTTTAGAATTTGGCGAAATGGGGCATATTGTATTAACAAACATTTTCAAATTTCCCTGCTGCAAGTTTTGGTATATGTTAATCCCATTTCGATTTAAGAATATGCGAATTAGTGTTGCGTGATTTCATAAAAGATTACGCTAGATCGATCCACAACCTTGCACGGCCTTTTAACACTACGCTCAAGATATTGCACCGCATTGTGTAACCCTGGTAATTTGGATGCAAAAAACGCCTACTGAATGGAAGGTCACTCGGTATGTCTTGAGGTTTAAAGTCCATGAAGCAAAGAACATCCATATTCGGTGGGTTTAAAGTCATCCGATCGCTTTTACTACCAAATGCCTAAAATCGTCAGTGGGAAAAAATGTCAATTCTATAAAAATGGCCTTTAAGTCCTGGGTGCAGAAACCTCAAACCAAATGTTTGATCACCTATTCGAAACACTTTACTCATTTTACTTTTAGATTATGGCAAAACGTTCGCAGACGTGCATCAAACGCGGTGCACGCAACAACGTTCATGACTATCCTGCGATCAAACTTAGAGCAATTTCCATATTGGCGTGATAGCCTCTCCAGCCGGTAAGAGTAATAATATACTTGCGTAACAACTGACATCAAGCAACTAGGAATAAAGTAAGTTTTCGACAATCTCTGGGGTGACGAACGAAATTTTTCTGCGTAATGAGAATGAATAAAGGGTGAGCCTTCTCCCTGCAACTATGTAACAGAATATCTTACAGATCCATGATTTCCGAAAACTTACTTTTTCAGAAATAGCTAAATCAAATGTGGTTCACTCGAAAGGAAAGAGGTGACATCACTGATCAGTTAAAAACGGTCCATATTACATGGTTATCCATGCCGCGAATTCTACGTCGTGTTGGTTAAAATCGTGTGGACAATGGCGGATTTCAGCCATCACCCAGAGGACTGAATAGACTTGTATATAGGTGGATTATAAGAAAGTTGTGCTTCAAAAAAACTGGACTTGTTTAAAAGGTTTGGTTTTGAAAAGAAAGGTTGTGAAGGTCCTACGTGTATTTTATATCCTTCGCTCTATACAAGTGAATGTGTATTAAAACGTTTGATGCAAAATCCAGGAGCCCCGAGTACAGTGGGAAACTTAATTTAAGGTAACCAAATGTTCAAGTATGATGTTTTGAAGGTCCTCCTGCATTCCCTTGAATACCACGTGTAACTCTTTTGCTATCAATAGTACTACTTATCGGATCTTTTGACCAGTATATCCAACTGAATGGGCACATATCTGTGGCCATATGAAACAGCGATCCTTCGGGCGGTTGAAGGTCACGAATCGGTTAATGAAATGTGATTCCTCATTTAACCGTGTGAAGTGTGTTTTCGGGAAAGGCTAATAAATAAGTACTTTTAGTACGTCTGATGGTTTATTGACCGGCTGGTGTATTGTTTATCTAGTTTGATCACTTACGCGATTTGAGATGCTATCAAAATTCTATGAGACAGCGAAAACATTAAACTTATAGAAATCTATACCAACTGTCACAATCCTAAAAAACGCAAGACATAAGAAGGCACTGTTTAACGCTGGAATGAATACAAATTGGCTGAATATGACCACGACGAAGCCAGATTTCATCAAATCCTGAGATACCTGAGTAAACAAAAACCAGATCTCTTCAAGTGGACCACATTTTCAAGGGATTTATTCAGTTATCTATCAAGCTGTCTACCTTTTTCTGCAAACTTGTATAGTGTACTGTTATCAGTCACAAAGCGCTGACTTTAAATCTTTCCAAACGTTCGTGTTATGCACTCTTCTAAGGAGAAGTGAAGCGCCTGCAAACTGCTGCTTAGATTTTGCGCCCATAGATTTCCAAATGTCGAGTAAATTGTGCGTTACAACATCACGGTTTGTAAACTCAGTACTAGGAACCAGTCAGTTAGGTGTATGTTTTCGTCGTCTATGCTGTTATGCAAGGAGAATGATTTACTCGATTTTAGTATCTTGTATCTGAAAGACTGATGGTGTTTTTATGTGCAGCCTTACATTATCCAACTCAAGCAGTAACTCAGAGACGAAGTAGTGCGTCAATATGTTCCATTTTGTACTGTCAAAATTTAGGATGGGTAAAAAGCCCGATCACACCAATGAGCCTTGGGCGGGCTCTTTAAACAAATCAATTATTTCCTGAAGAATGGGTGTAAATATGTTACAGTTGCATTAAACACTATTTTTAGAGTCAATAATTAATTCAGTTGCTGTATTTCCTCAATACTAGAGCGCGTTGAATATCCAAGTGGTTGTCCTCTACGTGATCAAATTTTACCAGCCAGATTATCTCAAAATTCATAATACCGATGAGCTTGCTGTTAGACACTATCCAGTTTGCAATAAAGATATTTTGTGTGTAGCTCTACGTTTAGATAAATTCTCAAGTAGGATGCGCTTTTGTTCAAACCTTGCGCATGACCTGTATAACCCGCCTATTTTTAAACTGCATTTTTATCACTCCATCTCGACTGCAGCTCACATATTATATTATTGTTTTATATTTGACACGTTTCTCTACCTAATCAAAGAAATATTCACCATTCACTGGATTGGTTTGTGTGGACGCTTCGCAGCCAAATTCAGAATTAACGAAGACCTTAGGCTACAGCTAGCATCGACCTATTCAGATTTATTTCTCTCTATTGCAAGATCTGCAGAAGGCAGGTAATATTCCATGTTATCATGTATTAACAGTCGTTTGAGTCTCTGGCTTTCCGCTTGACTCAGTTTGATATTCGTACGGATTGGCTGACTTGTTGCAGGTTTTTTGGCTGTTGTTAGTTTTTGTTGAAAACCCTGTAAAACGAAATGCTTGTAAACACATCAGTTTATTCTGATTTGCAAGCCAAGATTAGATGACAGCAATATCCACCTTCCTATGGTGCGACTGTGGAAGTCCCTTCTCAAAGATGTTACGTGTCTTTTGGCAGGCAGTTGCTCTGCCAAACGGTTAACGTGTATTTCGCTGCACATGCGCATTTGAGGCCCACAAAACCGTCTAGTGGTCAAACAGTACCGGGTTTTCACATATGATATTTATGTACCTAAACACTAGTTCTCAATGATAAAATGGGAAGTATAATTTTTCCAGCTGATGAGGTAACGTGATCGCTATACATAGTCCCCTACTTAAGGTACTAAAGATGAAATTTTAACCATGCACGCTTGCCCCGGTTGGTTTCACCGTGCAGAGTCTTCTTTTTCATCTTCATTATCACACCATCATAACCACCGTCATTAGCATCAACATTATTGAGACGTATGCAAATGAGTTTCTCCAGAAACACAAGCAAGTTGTCTGAACACAACCTCTAGTCATGACATGTATTTCACAAACTTGTGCACATCGTGAACGTTAGTTGAGACCTTGGCAAGTATTTTGCCACCAACATCAAGTTGGTGTCAAATACTTGCTTGCTTTATGCTCACAGACTTCCACGCATGATTCTAAGAGACGGATAATCAACTGAAATTTGTTGTTCTGATTCTTGATGCCTTTCACATCAAATTCAGTGAAGCCAGAGTTTGATCGTTTTTCAGTAAATTTTTGCCATTTGTTCACATTGAGTGAACAAAATAGTGGTGCTTATTGACCCTAGATCAGACCAAAACCTCAATAGTTTTTCTATAAGAAACGTGCACATCGGACTGAACATTAGTATAACAAGTTAGTCGGATAAAACGGATGTTGTAAAACACGATGTTTATGGTATTTTATGCACAAAGCAGCTGCAAGTTAGTTTTGCTGTAGCTGGTAGACCAAGATGATGACGGTCGGTTTTTTAACCTAGCTATCTGACTAAACACTATTTCGTAAAAAATTCTTTGTCCCCAAAATCCCACTGCATAGTATCAAGGCTCTTCTGTGTGCGTCTGAATTCCCTGCTATTTTTCCATTGTGTCATTCAACTGGTTACAACCGATGCCCTCGCAACATTCCAATCTACTTCTGTTAATGAGCGCAGAATAAATGTTTTAATTCTGTTGTCTAAGTGGGTACATTTTAAGGCCTCATTCTATGTCGGTGGCGGTTTACTTTTCTGTCATCGTACTCCACCTACCTATATCGCCAATGCCTCTTGATGTTAAAAAGCCCAATTAAACTCAAGATTACCAAGTGCGACGAAAGTATCCGTTTCCACAAGTAACTATCAAAACGGATTTCTGTCTATTATCACCTACGCAACACATTCACAAACGCCGGCCTCAGCTGTGTTCCATCACCGGATAAACTAAAATATTTAAGCCTGTTATTAAAGTCACACATCAGTTTCCCGGTCGATGAAAGTTCACAGAAAAAAACGTAGGTTACTGATAAGCGTTTGACCGGTGACTCCTGCTGGTTGCATTTTGTCTCGGAAGCAATAAATCGGGCACATTCTAAATCGGCAAGCTCCTTATTCTAAGGCCTCGATGATACATAGCCAACCTACATTTATACCATTTTTATACACCTCGAAAATAATGCCAACAAACATTACGTAAATCAATACTTATAATCTACGCTACCATTAGTTTTTTCGTCAAGCTTTCGTATGTAAAATACTGCCAGTGGACTATTTACACATTCAGTGAAAATCCCGCTGGAAATGAGACTTTACTGATTATATTTCGAAACAGTGCCTGAAGGTTAGGACTACAGTGTTCGGTTGCAGTGCGAATGTAAAAAATGGGGTATAAATTACTAGGTGTTTTGTTACTACACTGAGAAAATTGTAAGGCAGAAATTGTGTTTGCCCGACTGGTTGCTTTATCTATCACCTACAGATTATCTGCATGAGCAGTACTCATTTCGGATGCATGTAGATGCTTTGATTGAGCTAGGTGCACACAGATGTGCGTTGTAAAACGTGAAACAAGTAATTTCACTATTCTTCAAATGTGTGATAAATGTATTCAAGGATCAACATACACCAAAACATTTTGAGTTTTCAGCGGCAAAGTCTCGTCTTTGAAATCTGTGAACAACACTTTATGCTCACTTTTTCTTATGAAGCCTTTATGCGAGAGCTCAACTCAGTTTCCTCTAGGTGCCAAAGTTCATATAACAAACAAACCACTTGCAAATTGGATTTATAGCAGTTCGTTGGTCAGACACCAGCACTACTTGCTGCCCCGTAGCTCCTTTGGACAAAGGCACGCGCACATGTTGTTGCCTGTGGGTATTCTGATTGACCCGATCCTGCTCACTGTACATAGTTTATTGAGGCAATTCCGAGCACATTTTCTCCATCCAGTCTTCCAAGCTTCAGCGGAATCTGTGCCGTAATAATCCAAATGTTAATCAAAAAGACAATCTGTCTGCGATTACGTTTTTCAACTTCTTTTGTCTAACAGCCTGCCACATTGCAATCGGTAAAGTAATCAAGGGTTTGTCACCTGCACCTCGCAAAATACAATGTGAACTCACTTACTTGAAGGCGTAATGTTTGTTCTGTGATTCAGAGAAACTACCAAGACATGCTGCATGTAAGCAGCAAAAAACACATGCCCTTTAGATACTTCATAATTTGTACCCTTTGTCCCGGTGGCGACGGAATTCTCATTATTCTTGATGAATATGAGGTACTCCTGCAGTTTCATACAAATAAACAGGCAAAATCTCAAAATACATATTCCAGGAGGAACGCAGCAAAAATTAAGACCCTCGTCCGTTGTTATTTTCTAACGTAATTTCTACGAGTTACTGAATCTGGAAACCATCTATTAGTTTCAACGTAACTATTACTAATACGCGTTGGTGGATAATATAACTCCTCAAACGTTCGAGGGCGCTACTGTAGCTAATGTACACACAAAGGTCAATGTATGGGAACACTGGAAATAAGTCTCCCCCGAAGAGCAAAGGCTATTCGTAACTTGTGTTATCTTCTTTTTTACACTTCGGACGCAGCTGAGTATGGGACAGGCAGTTGTGCGTTAACAACCATCGAAAATACGAATTTTCTCGGCCTAGACACATTTGGCTTAAGATAACTTGCGGTGACCAATAACTCCTAAGCTCTCGGAAATAGGTAAAGCGTATCTGACGCAAGGAGGTAGCTTCAAATGGATAAAAACCTGAGCAAATATCTTACCAAGCGAAAACACCCGAAAAAAATAAACCACCATAAATTACGACTAAAGGTGAGTTACAATGGGTGAGGTATCCTTTACCTGATATGCAAATTAGCTTCGAGCTCAATCCACACACCCTGGACTAAGAATCACGCACTTCACCTGCAATTACCCAGCCTGTTTCAAAAATGCACGGACAGTTACGCTGAACTTCTATAAACCAAGGTCTTACTAAAAACAAACAAGGTTGAAGTATGAATAGAAAAGACTGTATCGACCAGGCTCCCATTTGAGTGTCACCTATTCACTGATGATTAGCACGCGAAAACATTCATTTAGTATCATATCATGACACAATTCCTACGATCTATATTCTTCAAAATTTGGCCAGTAAACTGGAGACATGTCTGCCTGCGTGAAATCCGGCTGGGTGATAGAGATCGGCGCCACTTGACGCCCGTTTGTTTGACACGGTCGCCGAGTTACTGGTCATTTTATTGCTGTACTAGTATCCACTGAAATATTCCTGGGGAGGCCTTGGAATATGTGATCAAGACGACAGTCAAACATTATCCTTTTATAAGCGTGCCCCGCATTATGAACAATGTCTGTGATGCAAACCCCTTAAAAAAGCACCCGAATAGCACGCAACCACGGACCCAACAATTCAGACATTTGGGCCTCTAGTAGCGAGTATATTGGCTATATTTGTACTCATCAAAGGAACATCTGAGCCACACTCACCATTCCACATAAAACCGATCCAGACTAATTGTTCTGCATACAAACTCGGTAAACGACTGCCCTGTACTAAGGACTACATGAAGTTAAATGTGGTAAATCCATATTTTTATGGCTTAACAGTCTTAATCAGGTATGGACCCAACAGCAAGGTGTGCCCCTAAAAATAGACAGAATGTCAATTTTGTTGACACAGT
This sequence comes from Opisthorchis felineus, assembly GCA_004794785.1. Lineage (NCBI taxonomy): Eukaryota > Metazoa > Platyhelminthes > Trematoda > Opisthorchiida > Opisthorchiidae > Opisthorchis > Opisthorchis felineus. The sequence continues at coordinate 203,923 of SJOL01007671.1, forward strand.
GCGAAATCAAATAGTTCTTCTGCACTAATTGACACAAGCAGCTGCTAGGCTGGTAGTGCAATGTGAGTTTAATCACGTGATACAATTGCAAAATGCGTGAGCGGTTCCTTCATTCAATGATGGATGAATTCGCGGTTTTGTTTAGTTTCGTGCCTTATCCGGTTGCAACTAATTCTGGACAGGCGGAGACCTAAAAGATGAACAAGTTTGCCGGAATGGGTCTGAAATATTTTTAAGATTAGACGATATAAACGACCCACCAAATCAAGATTTTATATTCATACTTAAATAACTGTCAAAATTACCGTAAGAAAGCAATTTCTTTCCAATAAAAATTATTGACGGTGGTGCTACAAAGCCGAAATACCTACTAGGGTGATGCTTCAAGATAGGTTCACATAAAATACTGAGGTTCAAGTTTCAGTATCTTGAGTTCTGGCTGTTGCCGTGTACTTAATTTGAAGCAGTTCAAAAGCAGCATACGAGCCAACCTCTTTGGGAACGCAATTTAGAATGTGAAGGGAGAATAGGAATGTGAATGTCCTTCTCAGAAAATGTTGGTAAAAGTTCTCGAAAAAATATGGACGGCCTAATTAGTTTATGCAATCAGGACAGAAACTGGTTCATCTTTCAAGGAGTTGGACGAACTAACCGCATCGCTCAATATTGGGCGACCCCGCTTGTGATAGGTCAGGTGCGTCTCGCATGCGCTACTGGAATAGTGGTAACACGCTCGCTTCAAAATTCAGGGATCTGGAGTTCAGACGATGACCTGCAATAAGCGTGCAGCTCAGGACAAGTAGTTTAATCTGAGAATAATTGTACCAGTGTTCAACCAAGAATGAGGCGTACAAGTAGCTACCAGAAACTGGGTCCGGAAAGGTCCAGAGAACATCCAAATACATCATTAGATACAAGGTTTCTAGGCTATCTTTGATGATCATTTAGCGTGTAACTAATCCATTTCTCATTTGAATGCAGACAGTGTTTAATCGTTTGACTTCGATCAATGAACACGGATGTCCAACGTTTGAACCATCAAACGCCTATGTATTGGAAAAAAGACTAAGATAGTTGCTGTTGTCAATCGAAATTCAGGTTATTTTGAATTTTACTTCGCTTCTAAACTTCTGATATACCTAAACATGAGCGGAGCCTTTACTAGACAAGGAGATATCCACAACTAACGTCATGAGATTCCCACAGCAAAAAAGCCTAATACATTATCTAACAAATCTCATAGCAAAAGCTGTTTGCTGGTGTTCTATTTCATCCTTTATCGGAATAATGATCGCTTTTATGTACGTACTACGCAATATGTTTGGCATCAAAGAGCCGATTTGCAGTGTGTAAATTGGGTGGAGAAGTAAAACAGTTACAAACAATAAACGCAGCAGGAAATGTTTCGGTCCCCTGTTGAAAAAGCGATGCGTTATATTCCCGATTGTGTTTGCATCGTGCTACTACAAAAGAGAAAAAATACTATTTTGATATTGTGAAGAGTGCCGAAATGCACACTTCCCAAAGCTTTGCAAACGAAAACGGCACCATAGCAAATCAGCCAATTTGACAGCAAGATACTGAACGGAAAAGCTCAACAAAGCGGTAGTTTGTGAAGCATCATGGACAGATGTAAACCATATCGAGCGTCGAAACATATGACTTTCCGTTTTGATGACAGGTTTTCTCACACAACAGATCTCGTTGTATCCGTTTTTACCACAATTCCTGAACCTGTCAGTTTAGAGGGTTACTCTCTTGGCTTCAACATCGAGCTTCATGCAATTTAATACATTATCGAACTGGTCACGGACAGGTAGAATGTGACGGATATAGACAAGGCAACACATTGGGCATCTGGAGTGTGACACCACCTGACTCACAAATCGCAGTTGATTCTGCGCTGCCCGTTGTTAAACGTTCCCCACGACGCTCACCGTGTCTCACAAAGGCGGTACAAAGTGCCTTTCCCTAATATGGAACAGACGAACGACAAGCGCGATGAACTTTGGCAATCGAACAGTCAGTATTAGCATTCCGATATCTTGGTGGAAAGCTATCAGCCCCGCTTTTATCGGAGAACGTTCAAGCCTGTTTGGTACACCCGGGTTGCTCTGATTCATGGGTGGCTGGGAAAATAGCAGTTCAGTGTGTTTGCACCTCTTCAACCATATAGAAGCCGGAGACCTTGTGACGAATGCTTTTTTCCTCTTCTCCCCAGCAGCACACAGTCAACCGTGTGTGATATAAATCAATAAAAGTCACTCAGAGTTACGTATGTCCCGTGAGGTGAATTCTCAAGGGTGAATTCTCTCTCACATCGCAAACGGACACTCAGCGAATGTAAGTCAGCTTCAGATTGACAAATAATTAGGCATGCAGGCACAGATACTCAAGCAAGAAAGCGTTATCAGATTGCCTCACGCACTGATCTGCACAAGATTTTCATAAGTGACAGATATCGTAAGTTAATTTTTCCAACTGAAACGTGTGCATGGAGTCAATACAGAGTTATACGAAAGAGGAAAAACTATCATTATTATTACTATTTTTATTATTATTGTGTGAATGTCTTGCAAGGAATCATGTTATTAATGACTGAAAAGCTGAACGCGAAGTGAACAGAATTCTTTGTTAGCTAGAGTAATCCTGAGATGGGTCACATCGGTGGGCTTTAGAAAACGAATATTATCAACCACGTGCGATGACAAGCTGTCAACAAGGCCCTAGGCTTTCCTAAACTGCGAATTAAAATTTGTGAATGATCTGTAAAATTTTGTAACACAGATATGGCCGGTGGAATATGTGTTCTTTCGATATTTTATGTTTAAGAGATACTGCACAGCCAGCTAGGTTTCCAATATCTAAGAATATTTTCCTTCTACATGCAGCACACCGCTATCAAAGCCCCAGCATTTTAAGGAAGAAAAACTTAGCAACTATGACTTTAAAATAGATCAAATTAAGCAACAATTAGCTCCGCATAGAAGTCGGAGGTTCAGCTACTAAACTTCAAAAAGAAATACTAGAAGTGGACCCTGTGTTCCATTTTGAATACCGGTTTGCAAGTCACATCACGGCGCAGATGTCAAATTAAATGGACTAAACGAAGTCTAGGTTCATACCTGAAAATTGTCCACTACTTCTAGGTCAGCGTAACTAGAATGGCTATTTTCAGCTAAATGTACACGGCTGGTTATAGTTGACGATGTCATTAATTTATGGGTACTTCAAAAGACGTGAGTTTGTGCTACAGTGGGGAATGATAAGGGTAGCCACTCAGCCAACAGGTGAAATGTGAGTAGGCGGTTGCCAAAGCCGGATATTTCTCTCCTTCAGTAGAGACAAAAACTGTTGATATTAGTAGATAACTTCAACGCGGTAGAAATATGCAAGGTAGTGCAAATCATTGCTCTACTCTCTCTAGAAAGTACACCAAATGTCACTAGTCTCCCACTGCCAAACACCTATTTTGGTGATTTAATAGGATAATCCCATTGATTGACCAAATTTAAGCCCGTGTGCTCAAAACCAACTATCCCAGAAGAAAACGCGTAAAACAAGACAATTGCAATCATTTAGCTCATTTCCCCAAAACGAATAAACTGATGAAATGAAACGAGTCATTGTTTCAAAAGCTGAACTGTAAGCAAATGTAACATTTTACTCATATATAAAAATCAGAAATCTACGTCAACACAGGGCAGTTCGGTGGCTGATCAGTAGGATATAATCAATCTTTTAGATATATGACAGATTCATTATCAGCGGCTCGCTGGAACAAGCTGAAACGATCGGACCCTCAGTGTCGGGGTATTCAACAACACTCTATGATACAAGCCTATTCATGTAGCCAATATTATTATTTCATTTTCGACAACAACTAAAGGCAAGTGCTATTTCCAGGTGACCTAACTCATCGCCTAGATCGGACACAATGATCAGTGAAAATTTTGTCCGGCGAGTCACTCGAGTTTATCTTGAAACGCCGATAAGCCTTTACATCCTTAGTAGAATTCTTTTGCAGTGCACATCTCACCAGACTGCAGGGAGCCTCAAACCTATGAACTGCCGGATACTAGTGTGACCACATAACCGTTAAAACACGGGCACCTGATCAGTGTCTCTTAGCTACATTTAATCTTGCCAACGATAACCTGTGTTGCATATTTGTATTAGCTGGAAGCTTCCCTTTTTTATTTAGTTTCAAACGTCTGACACAAAAACACGTGAGGCGGCCAGCACTGACGACTCTCGTATTACATCCCAGTAGCTCATAAGCGCGGGCTGCTTTATTCCTCCTAGTGTGGATTAACTGGATCAACTGGAGGATCCTTGAAGAAAACATTACTATGGAGTGGATACCTGAAGCACTTAGCTGAGTTTTATAGTAGAGTAATCCCGGTTCGTTCAGTATACCACATAAGTATTCCTTCGATCAAATGCCACTAGATGAACACCTATACGCATCGCAATCTTGCTTCTCGCCTAAAGCTTGTTTACACTCCGGCCGAACTATGTCTGCCACCGATTTTTATGGGAAAGGGCTGTCTAACCTATTTGCTTCTGAAGTAGTCTACCAGCTCTTTTGCAGCTCTCAGTCGTGTAACACTATAATTCAGATATCTGGCCAATGAATTTACCTATTCATATCATTCCGACCTGTGTAGTGCAGCATAAAACCTCAAGGCTTTGGCGCTAAGCTAAGTGCTGTGGCTCAAATTACACCAGTCCATATTGTGTGCAAATCTGGCGGAGCAGGCAATTTGTTCTCTCCGACATGGCTTAAGTGTCCTTCAAAAACCAACCTATGCCTGTGCAACATTATTTCTGATCTTTTTTCACATTGTTCACATATGCGGCTAAAGAGTGCAAAGGAAATGTTAACAACTATTAGGCTGTCTTCAGTCAGTCCTAATAAGAGGGGTGTTGTGAACACAGCGTTTAAAATTTTCTTGCGGTAGGAAGGAAATTCAGCTCTGGAGAGACCGCTGTGTGCCACATTTTAAACGTGCAGACATGCATTCAAGTTTATGGTGCTGAGGATAGCGATACTTGTGTACAGACTCGTGTACACGCATGCAACACAACAGTATAAGTGCCACCGCAAAGTATCTGATAAAATACAGTCACGTGTCTGATATAATTTTAAGTGTTTGGAAGATTAGGTTAATATTAAATTAAATCAAACAAAACTTCAGACCGATTCGAGTTCAGACGTTTAGGAAGATGGCTTTTACATGGGGGTGAAGATGGCTCTAGCACTTTGGGAATAAATAAGTAAACGCGTCCTTAAAAAAACTGAATACAATAAAACCCTATCGCTGACAATGCCACAGAGTAATTTTTGCCTACCTGCTAATTAATTAGGTTGAAATGATCATTAAAAAATATTACCAACCGAGTGGTTTTCAAAATATTTTTAACGATTTTTGAAAGCGAATTCCCCGAACTAATGGACGATGTCTTCACTGATACGATGAGAGACGTTTATTTTTTCTTTATGCGTGAAAGTGGATTCGCTTCTGTTATATTTCTATGATATACAACTGCATGAACTACTGATAGTTCCACTCTAGGTGTAGTTAATAACCAATTGAAATCCGCAGCGTGTTCCACTTTGGTCATATTTGCCTGGGCAGGTGGGGGTTATTAGCGTCTAGAGATTTCGAATGAGTTAAATGTCGCCTAATTCAGCTAGCTATGCTAACTCAAGGGTTTTGCATTCTATCCGGTCTACAGTGCCTTTTTTCTTCTTTCTTCAAAAATATTCTTCGTTTTCAACAGTCCAAACGCTACCTCTCTCCTAGCGATAATGTTTGTAGAAAAGACTCTTGTGGAAATAGGCCGGTTAGTTCCTCTGATGTACACTAAATGAAGTTCTATTAGAGGTCGCAAAACTTAAACGCAAAGCTTGTCGCAGTTTGGAAGTTAATACCAATGGACGAGAGCAAAAGCAGTTCATTTCTATACACTTGTACAGCGGTGCACACGTTGCTTACGTTTCTTCAGTATCCCGTACACACGAGACATTTTTATCCAAACAACTGTCACAGGTAACTTACATGTTAACTGCAGGGATCTACTGGAGGTTCCCATCAGGCCAGTTTTACGAAACCAACGGAAATTATCAAATATTATTCACTGAAATCATGCTAAACATACTTTCATGAATTCATTGTTTCGTCTGGCAGTATAATGAGCTCCGTTATCACTGATCAGCAATTTTTTACAAGGAGCGGAAGTGTGGTTTTCGCAGACAAGCGACAAACACTGGTCGCTGTTCCATTGCCACAAAGCGGAAACATTGTCTCTTTCATAAAATTGTGGCAGCATTTAGAAGAAGACTAATGATAAAGTTTAAAAAGCTCACACATGGCGGCAACCACTTTATTGAACTATGTGAATGGAAAGATATGTTAAAGATAACCTGTACCCTTACATAGCATTTTTACGAGAGTTGTAAAACTTTTTTCTAGCGGGGTGTACACTTGTTCATACCATCTTTTTACCATTAATCCAAAGTTTATTTCCGTGAGGGTGTTTGTCGGATTATGTTAGCAATTCTATAGATAAATCTCTAGAAGCTTTTTCCAAAACTGAGGCAATTCAGTCTGGACTACAAGGATGTGACACACTACTTCATGATTAGCAGTTTTGTGGTGCACTGAACCAACTGCTAACTTATCTGCAAAATCATCCATCTAGTGACAAACGGATAAATTCTTCAATTTCCATAGACTGTTCTCGAGAAAGTTTAATAAGGTATGGACCTGGATTTAATCTGCAACCCAAGAAAATACCTAAAAGGGCTGGAGAAACCTTGAGCACTGGACGCAGAGGATTAACATAAAAAGGTGACAGCCGAGTAAATTCTGTAGTCGGAGTTATTCACCAACACTTACGGCTTGATGTAAAGCGGCCTAATTATCTTGTCAACCCATCAACTCAGCTGCTGAGTGCGCAATATCATTTGTATCTAGTTAAGCTGAACTCTTGGGAACTGCAACCGCCAACGAGGAAGTGAGAAGTGAGAAGCTAGTACTTCAAAAAATGAAGCCAATTTCTTGAGAGCGATCGATCCGCCATTTCCTTTTTACTTACCTGTATACTGATGATATAAAACATTTGCTTTGCTCAAAAATGCAAAACGCTTTTAAATCGCTCGACCAAAATATATAGTTAAGTAGCATCACTCTGCAACTAGATTGAATACTGATGGATTTCCTTAGGAGTAAAACGCAAAATACCCCTGAAGTCTTTGTTCTCCTTCAGGAAGGGATTCCTCTTCATCAACGTCTTCCAAATGTGGTAACCTGTCCTTACGCTGTATGACCAGAGCTCACTGTGACAGTATTATTTGGAGTAAATACTTTCCAGCCAAACACTCGCCATCTCAACGTGAGTTTAAACAAGCCTTTCAGAAGACTTCATCTAATTTTCTACACATCCAGCAAACGTTCAAGCTAACAACGTAAAATGGAGTGATGTTGAAGGCATCTGATTAGAGCATTGAATAGCACAGAAGTGGAACTGAAATATTATGAGCGGGTTTAAAATGAGACGCATTCATGCGATAATCTAACTGACTTCACAACGAGTGTGACCTCAAAGAAGGTTTTCAACAAATTGTTTCAAAATACAGCTGACACTCAGTTCGTTGCTGTTCTTTGGACCAAAGTAACAATTGAGGATCTGGCTCTGCCATGTTTACACAATTCTTAGTAAGACAAATGGAAGTACTGGAGATTCGTTTCGAAATGTCACAGTACTATGCAGCTTGTTACCATGTTGGGAGTGGCTACTCCAAGACTGAACAGCGGATACACACAGAAACTGAAGTGTCACGTGTCTTTGTTAGTATTTTGTGCACCAGAATAATATCCACGATTGTGTGCCATAGTTAGTTAACTCTGACGCCTTATGTTAGAAACTTATCAGCACTTCAAAAAATATCTGCCAGCCTGATTTGGAGTGGGAGAAAACTAGAGGTGGACATAATATGACATGGCAGAGGGGGAAGAATGATTCCACGAAACGTTTGGGTCTTCCAGGACAAGGTCCACGCGATCCTCCTTGTGATTGGCTGGAGACAACAAACGATATGATGGGTAAACGACAGCACTGTTGACGCAGTTAGTTTCTACTTAGAATGTTTGACTGAGGTGTGGGTACTTCAGAAGTGTGTAGTAGGTTAGCTCTAGGCTTTTCTCCTTTATACTATAAGGCTTTATTCAAACCAATCATAATTGTGCGGCAATGAAGCACTAGTTTTCTCATCCGGCATTGCTGGCAGTGGTGATGGCGATAATAATGGTCCAAGGATTTGTTGAGTCAGTGTTTGTGGTAGTATGCCTCGCATGACCAGGCGAGTTGGACTTTTCCACAGATCGCTTTTGCATCACATTTCGCGTCACGTACCCTCTAATTTGAATAATTCATCTGTTTCCAGCAGGTGCATTTCCATCAATATCGGCAATCTAAGCGGTGCTTTTAGATTGTTTGATACGACTCACCTAAACGATATGTAAAGCAGTCGAAATTTTGAGCGTGTTAATTTGCATTTATTCTGGCATAAAATTTGTTCATCTATTCGCTCGCAAAGTTTCCGTGTTCTACTCTCATTAAGCGTTCAGGTCCCCAAAAAGAAGCATTGCATCATGCGTAGATGTGTCAGTCATAAGTAAGGATTAAGTTCAAATATCTATGGTACTATTTACACAAAAGTGAGCAAAGTTACACAACAAAACTTGGCTGTGTCAATGATGGGCACAGTGCGGCTCCAAGGTCTGCACTCCAAAAAACGGTGAGCGGAATGTTAGCTTGGTAGTGTAAATTGCCATCGTCCCTTCTGCGGCTAGATTGTGATGCTGAAGTGCGGTGCGATTAAACGGAAATCATAACAGAAAAAGTTAGGACAGGCAGCTTCTGCGGCAAGGTGAGTGGCGGGTACGGATAAGTAGAAGACGAGGAGATTAAAAGTACTCTTGCGGAGTAAGTAAATGAATAGGGTAATTGTCATTATGCCAAGTTAGATTCAATGAAGGAGCACAATAAAAGCACCTCCCTAGAGCCTACGACTGCTATGGCTAGGCTGATATCTGCTTAGTTAATAAAATCGCTGAGTTGGACATGCGTCTCCACTTAGGTGTACGTTACCAATAAATGAAAAAGCCTCGAGGCAGTGCATTTGCCTTCTACTGAGACTGGGGTTTCGAAAACAACCAAGGAATGCAAACGTACACCCGATAGGTTCGTAACCGTTGGTCTCCAATCCTCTGTTAAGAGTTTTGATCTGATCAAAATTCACCAGCAGTTATGGACAATCCGTTATATTTGTATGTGTTCTAATGTATCCAATCGGCAGACACAGCCTCCTCAAAGGGCACTCGGAATATCCCGTTAGCATATTCTTATAATCAGAGACACTACAGTGGAACGTTTTTCTGGTTTGAACAAAACCGCATTGTTCCTACAACACGAATATTTTAGAGCTCTCGTGTTTTACTAGTCAGGTATGCAACACCGGGATCCATCGGTATTGATAATACAAATAAAGTGAGTCGATCTTGAACAGCTCCATTTTCTCCCTGAAGTGCGATCCAACTGACTGTTCTGATAAAATATACCTTTAAACAGAGCCTTGATTTCTTGATTGCATAGAATGCAGAATCTTGCGTCCAAAGTGAATATTGTAAGTACTGCTTTATGAAGCACAAAATCATGGATATACTATTCAGCTTGGAAGGTTACTGAAACATTGACGATTCGTGTTTGTTGATTAGCTTTTGATCTGTTCATAGAACATGGCAACAAGGTTAAAACCCAACCATACGCTGATGATGCATCCCGGTTTGCCAAAGAAACTCTTTCAAACTAATTTTCAAGCTTCGCGAACAGACCAACAGCCACCTGACGGACAGCCAAATCATGATGATTTGACAAACTCCAGAATTTTCGGCAATTTTTGAACTTCTCTGTCCCTTGCTTAGAGAAAAAATTCAAAAATGTATCGAACTCCATTTATTAGTTTAGAGGTATTTTCTTATAGACTGGAAATCGCTGCGGTTCTTTTGTTTCCTGCTGTAAATGTTCAATATGGCTGAGCGCATGAGGCTTCAGGCTTATCCTATCAGGTCGAAAGCAGGGTTTTCCGAGAGGCACAATTGCAAATGTAGTCATAGATAACATCATTCGAAATGTTAGCAACCAGGTGTCTGGACACAGGACTTGAAAACTACTGGGATGTTTAACTTTTCTGATAGGGTCCCCACACAAATTATTCTGCTGATGTTTCCAGCCAAACTGGAAACAAAAGGTTCTGTCAAAAACCGTATTGTATAATGTCTCAGCTACATTTGCACTCACAATTATCAGAAAAGGGCCTGGGAGTGCCAGACAGCAGATAAGCAGCTAGTTGAATTAGTTCGTGTTAACTGGACGGTACAGAAGACACGATGTCACCGTATCATTACCATGAAGTAAAAAATGGTTTATGGTGAATGTGTTGTTTGGTGACACACCACAATTGACAATATATATATCAGTCACGTTTCTCAAGTGTGAACACGTCTGCCTATTTAGAAGAAATAATGCATGTACTGCAGCTGTGAAACGCTCGCTTCGAGTGCCAGATTTCCGGGGTTCAAATCCTAGCATGGCTAAAATATGCACTTGTGATGAGCTCTACTGAGAGCGAAGCTTGAGATCAGTACTTTCACACCTTACTTAATGAGCCAGGGCGGAATGGAGTTTTTTTATTCTGAAGTGGCGTGGATTCAGATATATATACATGAGCTTTTTCTTGTTTCCAAAATGTGTAGGCCTACATCCTAACAACACTTACATGGGCATACATTTGCCTATTCCGCAAAACCGACCTAGCCTATGTACCATACAGATGCTTCACGGTAAAGTCTGATTTTCTTATGTGTAGACCAAACGTTCACATCTATTTGTGCATTCGCCACTCCATATGGTGTTTACAATTTCCTCAACAACGAAATCTGAGATTAAAAGTCTTGTCTTGACAATAGACGACAAAGACACCTAACTCAGTCAACATCAAAGCAGGTCGCACGCCTGCTGATAAATGTTCAAAGCACTCAATGGTTTCGCTCTCATTCAAGTAAACTAATTTGCTGAGAACTCTTCCAATTTGAATACACCTAGGAGGATTCTTTGAAAGAGCAGTCGCACATTGGCTCACCGGTCATCCGTAAGCGCGATTACTTATGTATCCGCAAAGGATACCTTAAGACTGTTGTTCGAAGTGAATATATTCCCAAGCTATTCTAACAAGAGCCCGGAGTAACAAGTTCAAATCCGAAAAATTGCATCCCAAGTTTGGAGTATTCGTCTGCAGACAAAAATGTCCGTTTTATCGGTTTTTAGTCTTGCTCAAGCTTTCTATTTTATCTGTGTATCGTCATTTATTCGTAGACTTTATGTGTGATGAAAAAGGGGAGTTACTGAAAGATAAAGATGTGGATATTTTAGGTTAGCTAGTTGAAAACAGTGCCGATACCAACCTCCAACACTGGCTGACTGATGTCCATTGCGTAGATATTCTGGGTTCACTTACATACTTTGGAAGCTCAAGTTTCACTAATTAATAGTGCCTTTTACATTTAGTTGTTGTAATATTCATGATAATATGCATAGGATTATTAAATCCTGTGGCAGTTTCCGACAGTTATTCGACAGCGTATCGCAATTCTGCCATCCGAAAAGTGCAATATCAGGCCAACTATTTGAAGTTAGTCTTTAGGCAAACTCCTCAATAATATAAGTTTACGCATAAGACAGACCATTCGTATTGTTTCCAATTCTGATTCGATATGTGTAGGAAAATGGAAAGCGGACAAACTGGTGTTCGAAATCCGAACCGCACCTGAAACTGATGATAAGCACAGTTATATCTGCGGGAATTGGGCGTAGTCAGGGTTATGAGCCTCTGCCTGCAGAAGCTACATATGTTCCACCTTATCCAAGTATATCGTTGCTTTGATTAGATTCATAGTGCACTTTATTTCCCATGCCAGCATTTCGAACCAATAGGTGATGAGACAGTCCCACGGTATCCAGAATACAAGTTCTGCGATGGTTAGATGTCGACCTTTCCCTTCCCCCTTCAGTTCACTGGTTTGCCGATCGCGTTAGTTCTCGAGTTGGGCACGACTAATCCCAGGAGGTTGGCTTTCCCAACATATATAATGTTCCGCTTACCACAAATCCAATTTGATCGCTGCAAAAGTCCCCCGTATACAATTTCCACTTTCCGTGGCCGCCATTTCTACTGTTTTTTCTCCTTCTTCTGTACTTGTTTTAACAATTGTAAATAGTCGGTTCCCTGACGCCCGTGACATTAGTCGTAGAATTAATGCCATGAGTGTGAAGAAGATAATGTCAACTGATTTTTGACAAGTCTTCTTCCAGGCCCGGATTGCCACTGATCACAAGTGACGAGGGAAATCCAATAAGTAGCCGTCACTCGAGAAGCCAGTCAACATGTGTGACCACCTGATGTGGGATCTGCGATTGAATTATGGCCGGCACTATACCCCTATGTGCGAACTAACCACATTTCTGATAAGTCATTTGCGGCCAAACGATTGTGTTCAACCGCTTGCCTGGATAGTTTTCCTTATGTTAGTTAGGAGTTATCCTGGTTGATTTTAGGTAAATGCATTTATTTCCTAATTAATGCCACAATCTATGTGTGTCTTGGCCACGGTGATGTCTAATTTCTTGAAGTTTAACGCATAAAGTGAGCAAAAGAAAATTACAACTAATACGACTGTCAGTCGAACAGTCGCTAGAAAATGGGACAAATTTGCCTGGTTCCATAAGGCTGTGTTTGGTGGGTGGGTCGGCGAATACCTTGTTAACGCACGGGACCGATGCCGCTGAAGCACAAACGCCCATAAGCTCTACACCATCAATTCAGCCATTCCGAATGGTCTGTTCGTTTTCAAGTATTGTAGTGCATTGCGCTTCTGAACTTCTCACACCTTCTTGGATAGCCGTTATCCACACTGTACGGTCTATTGAAAATGTCACATCATGTACTCACTGCAGTCTTTCAATAGTGCGAAACTGCTTCCCGCATTTTCAAGCGCTATTGGTTGCAAAGTTTAACGAACCAACAGATGATTTTGAGACTTGGAGTTTGAAGTCACCAAAGCATGGGTGTCATTAAGCTAATTTCGTCTGGTGTAACTCAAAAGTTAAGTTAAACTAGTACGGTAATTTTCTGATGTTCTTTCTAAACGTGTCGCTTTAAACAAGGATTTTAGCCCCTCAGTTCTCTCGTGTTCTGACCTAATAGGCTGACGGTTTTGAGTCAGTAGTACTTGTATTTGCATCACTGTTTTTCTAAAAGTACGTTCACTGTTCCATTACGTCTATTCTGCAGGGTGATTAAGAAAACTGCTTATCTCGCAGCTTCTAACCAATAATTAAATTGTCCCCCTTTTACCGCTTGCTGCACTCCCTGTTGGGTGGGTCATTCTATCGACGATTCTATTGGACCGTCGTCGTTGACGCTGGAGAAACAGACATCTTTATAGCTTGAACATGTTTAGCCATTTAACAATGATATTTGAGATGCGTTCAGCATGTTCAAATGAAGTTAGCTGTCTGATTTGTGGGGTTCAAATACCTACATGACCAACGGCATTCACAGTTGACTAGCCCAAAAAAGCGCGGGAAACGGGTCCTGCGCTGCAATTTTTTATCGTGGACAAACTGGATTGATTTTAACAGGACAGTAAGCGGACTGTTTGAAGGAGAGTAATTCGGATAAAAATTACACAAATTTTTCAATCTTCAGCAAGTATATAGTGTCGTGTTGTTTGCATGCTTGACACGTTAATGTGAACTGGCGCGGGTACTGCACTGGTTAGTTGTTGTAACGAATGCGCAGAAAATTATCGTTCACTACCGGCAGTCACCACTTAAAACGACACTAAAAAGAACCATCAAATAAGTTGCTCAATTCTGTGAATAGACGCAAACATTCCGTGGAGCGGTTAGCATGTTAGTGTTGAGTTTTTGATGATTGCAGAATAACCGCGAAATATAGGGAAACCACTGTCCTGTTCATTGTTGTCTCTTTTGCTGAGCACTTCGAGCCTGGACATCTACGGAAAAGGAGAAGCCTCCCCCAAGCTAAACTAGTAAAACTTTCCATTAGAAATTAGTTTTAATTACACCTTACTGCTACATTCGAACTGGGGCTTTTTCCAACTACTTTACTTGTCAATGCACTCAGGTTTTGGTTCGGCTGAAAGCAATGCATCCTTCATTGGTTTGTTTGCTGGTGCGTTCAATGATCCTTGGACAAAAGTTTTGAAAATTTCAAGTGCACTTCTCAATTCCGTCTTGGCAAATGGGTAGTGTCGCCTCTTTTTGATTGACCTGCAGGTTAAAAAGCCGTGTGACCCACCCTGAACTCTGCCAACATTTGCAGATGATAGAGTAGATTTTGCGTTTACATGTGTCAGTAAAGGATCCATACAGACTATCCCAATAAGACAGTGTTACTGTTAGCCATAGCAGTAAGCTCTGATAAGTTTGGTTTCATATACTTCACTGAAACTCCTGTCTGCTGATTTAGAATATATGGAGCATTCGCCCAATAGCCCAATTCAAAAGGTTGGCCATACCCAGACAAGTCATTATCAAAAGGAATCCGCTGCTTATATTGTAATATCTTTCATCAAGGAGGATTTTGTGACGTTGAAAGTACATTTTACTGGAACATGCCATTTTGCACATAGATCTCCTCAGAGGAATCGTCAAGATGTATTACTATTCGTAGCATGTCCTCCCGTTACCAAGTTTGCTCGGATTTAATTCCAGAGCTCGATCCACTTTGTGCTGCGAAGTAAAGTCCGTTAATATATTAGAACATTTTCGGATTCTTTGTTTTATGCTACGACAAGGAATATGTCACCGGACTGACGCTGGATCAAATGTGTCACCTGAGTTATTTTTTGGTTAGATTATCTCCATTCAGGTCACATTTTTAAACCTTTGGGTAACCACAGATATAGCTTAACAGTCTCACTAGTGCGGTTAAATAATCAATGCAAAATGGAAGAATGGCCGGGAAATTATCGGTCGGTGGTCCGAGTGACAACAGAGTGGGAAGCCTACTTGTGTTTTTTATAAACACAGTTGGCCTATGATCCAAGATCAGTAAATGATGTAAGTACGCCCTCAAGCTGTTTGTAATCGACCAATTTATTAATGTGGCCTGTTGGCCCGTGTAAATAAGTAAACATCTTGGTAAACATTGCGCATTTATTCTAACAGTAATAATGCCGAGGTCGGTCTGCCTGCAGAACGAAACTATGCAACCTGATGTGGAATAAATATTCACTTATAAACAATCACATGTTTATTGAAAATCTTCAAATTCTAGAAACTTCAAAAAATCAGAATGAGTAATAAATTTTATTCCCTTAGAAATCTCCATGTTACGGTAACAGAGATAAGTTATGCCAGTGGACCACAACTGGACTGCGCTAACTTCCGGCTAACAAAACCTCTCCAGCAATTAGTCTGGTGGTTAGGAAATTATTGCACCAAACTTTTGCCATCTGAAATTCCAGTTTTATTGTCCCTTAGGATTCATAAAATATAAAACGCCAGAAAATAGGTGACTACTCCATGCCACACATTGTTATCAAGCAAAACTATTTTGCCCGCGCATATGTAAAACCAGCCTAATATCCACTAGACTCTTCAGCCTTGGTGGAGAATCAGTTAGGTGGTTTCTTGGGGTGAAAGTCAACTGTTATCACGAAATTGTTATTTGAATTCCTGGCAGATAACCTCGCTGGCATGGTGGTGGGTGTTTGACTTCAAAGGAATCGAGTTCAAGAAGGGCGACAAGAAGTTATATGAAATTCTTGGATACAGATAGCTTTGAAGACAGTTGCTCCGTATGTTAAGCGGGCCCAACTTTCTTTGCTATCCCTAATCCTGCACCTCGAAGTGTTTTCTACATGCAAGACAAATATTAGACTTTACTCAAGAATAACTTCGGTTTTCCACGCAAGCCTTCTCATGCAATATTGTAGCAGAGTAATTCAACTTGTAAAACCGAAAAACGCCGTGCACTTTGGCTAAATTATAGGCACATTATTTTTGCGAAACGTTTTTGTTAAATCTTGTGAGAATAAAGCATGTGTTTGAATTCAAATTATTGTTATATGTATGGTGTAACCTAAGGTAACAATGAGGTTGAAATGACTACTATCTGAACAGCTAGCAGTTGATAGTGGATGATATTCCGGTGTGTCTTTTGAAAAAGGCACCCCTATGATTTTAGTTATAAAGAACAATATGTTATGTATTATACAGCCCACAACAGCCGGGCACCCATGAGTCGAATTAGTATCCACTTTGAATGTTTGGAAGTGTGCCACGTTAAAAAATTTTAGGCGAATATAAGCATGTAACGTACACTGAGGGACCTTAGTACAAGCGGGTAGGTGTACAGTGTATCAATTCAAAGGGGATTGGCCAACCGATGATCTCCGCGTTTTCCGTTTTTACCAAAAATACGTGAAGAGTTGTAACTAAAATTCAGCCTTGGTTCTTAGTAATAATTTCACCAGTTGCTAGTATGTGAGTCGACTGTCTCAAGAAACTGATGATTCAGAGCTTGATATGTGGTGTCCTACTTCAACGTTCAAGTGTTGCCGCAACTCATTTGGTGTCAGTAGCATTTTTGGCACGAAAAATGTGACAAAGCTGCACCTTCTCATTGAATACCAATCCTGTTGGTCAACTGGTTAACGGATCTAATGTGTCGTTGGATTCAATATTGTATAGGCTTGATCAGGTTGTCCGGCAATTTTTCGATTTCCTTCTTATGTGAAGCAGTTTAGTAGATCTCCGCCAGGATTAAGGGAAAATTCTAGTCCCACATTACCATCCAGCTTAACTCATCCATAGCACGCATACAACAGTTCCTGGTTGTTGTACTGAGCTTGATCTGCTCAAGAGTATCTTTCGATTTTCGTTTAAGAAAACTTTTTAGTTGAGCAGTAGGCTTGTTTTTTTAGTCTCACCCCGTAGTATGTGCTTCCTAAAAGCGCAATATTTAGCCCAAGAAATGACCCTAATAGACATTGTTCACTCGATCAGCTGCCAGATGAGCATCATTTATTATCCGACTCATTATCAGTAAAGGACTGAAGGCCTACGTAGAGACCTGATTTTTCACCTGAACGTCGACTTTACCCAGCCAAACGCACAGTGCAATGTTGATCAGAGGATTTTGAGGACCCAAGAAGTCTTAATTTTTACTACTCTGTGTAAATCCTTAACCAAGCCACATTTGAACTTCCGGATTTATGAAGACTCATTCTATAACAATAGTTGGAGTATTTACGGCCAAATGTAGATTGTCATCAGCCAGCAGTTCATTACATTCCAAGATGGACACCGTCCTACTGTTCATCCTCTTTCCAGGTAAATAATTATCCCTGAATAAAGAATTTGTCCTGTAAGTGACGCTAATCTATGCTTAAAAGATGAGAAGCACTGTAAAGCTGTTTCATCTCTATTGGAAGCGTCAGCAGTTTGCATCTTACGAAACTCCAGGGAATCTGGAAGCCGTGACTTTCCCGCTAGTAAGAACACAGCAGCTCTCGGGTGTTTCTCGGCTCTTCAGCATAGAATGCTCACACTTGCATGAAGAGCTCGTTGTTTAAAATTCCTGAAGGTTCCTACACAACCATCACTTATCCTTAGGGCTACTATTGACGATAATCACATTTATGTTCGAATCGTTATACGCTGAGTTCAGAGAAATTCCATATTACAACAAGTAAGCGATATGATACACAAAAGTAGGTTCAGAGTTCAAATGTTGAGTAAAGGTTACCAGAAGTCATTCAGGTAGATCATCGAATTTTTATATAACCATCCTACACGAATCTTTCCCTGTCGAATACAAGAACTTGCAAAAATAGGTGAAGTTCGTACTTTGGCAATAATTAGGTCTCAGGATTCGGAAAAATTGTCAACATTTCCCTGTTGTTTTGTCGGACATAAAGTAGCACAATGCAATCAAATTGTCCAGCTCAGCGAACAAACCAACGATCAAGGTAGCACAAGTTTGATGTGCAAAAGGTGTGAGAGCTTGTTTATCTTTTTGCTTCTTAGCTGACTAGGAAAGTGTGAATGAAAGCCAAGTCCTAAGAACCCATTTTACAAAAATATAATTTAATCAAAAGTAAGTTTTACTGTTGATGAGGTCTTTTGACTTCAGAATTCTTGTTCGCAATGTAGTAATTTCCAGTTAGTCAAGGATTGCCAGTAGATAATAAAGTTTGTGTGTTTACTTTCAGTTCAGTTTGGAGAAAAGCAAATATACTGTGACACAGGAACAAAACAAAACGACCTTTCCAATTTCCTTGGCAACCTTAGATTAACATATCTGATATGATCCCAATTTGCGTCAAACGACACAACACTGAAATCTAAAGCTGATGGATATCTGTGACAACACAGGAGATGAGACATTTAGCTTTACTGGCGTCAGATTTAATCATAAAGGTCCAGACAATAGAATAACTAGCCTGAGTAACTTTTAGTGCTGTTGGGCAGATAAAAAATTATGGTGAGCTGCAAGTCCATAGCGTGCAGTGTGCAGGCAATCATGACTGACCAACTTCCGAATCGGATGCGCTGGCCAACAAGAGATAATTCATTGGACACCTACACCAAGTACCTAAAACATATGCTTCTTTCACGAAGCCGAGGATCGATTCACGTGCAAGTCGTTTATGCTGAAATAAGGACAAAAAACTAAGATCGGTGGATAAACACACAAGGTCATTTTGCGAACTCTCGTCCGACCTGAACCTGATGGTCCCACAAATAAATATATAATGTAAAAGGATATATAATACAATGAGGTACTGGGCTACAAACACTGATCTGCCATGCTGAAGTGCTACTGGCAGTTCAGACAGTTAGTAAATGTGGGTTCTTTGCTAGTAGGTAACATTAGAAACGAAACGGTCAGCTCGACAATATCTGAGAGCCCCTTTGTGTTTCTATGAAATTTCGGAACTTTGGATGAAGCGATCATCTTCAGGCCCTCTCTATGCGGACGTCTGCGACGGACGTCCACGCAGTTCATCCACTGACGTGCACATATCCAGGGAAGGTGCTTCGTTTTTTAATAATGGGCTTTTGCATAAAATAAAATGGTTACACGTGTCTAAAGAACAATACAATAAGCTCATGAGTGCTGCTTTGACAAACCAGCTGATAAACATACTTGGTATGCTAGGACCTTGACAGCAACGTTCACAGAATGCCAAGTTTTAAAAGCTTATTTAAATTTTATTAAACAAGTTAAACCAGCAAAAAACATATTTACTCCCGTAGACACAAAGCTTTGTGGGATTATTTCTAGGTAGACGGCATATTATCAGGATTTGGTTTGGTATTACCAAGTTACCTGAAGAGGAGTCCCAGTCAGTTATAATAAGAAAGAGTTGATAGTGAATTTGGCGACTGATTATCCACACTAGGTGACTGTTTTTCCGTGTTCAATTTCAATGTTGATTGTTTCCAATTGTTGACTGCTAAATCTAAGCTTTATATTACCATACTTTTAATGGAAGTGCTATCTAAATTTGCACGAAAAACGACTACCTGGACACTGCTGTAATTGTAGGTTATGTTATCACTCTGTGCTGATTGGGGACTTCGATCTGGTAGTATTTACGAATATTCTAACGAAGTAGTTCGTCGCATACCGTTGCCCTATTTGGTAGCTTCAGTGCATCCGTTCATGAAAGTTATGAGTCTCTGCGCAACACAAATGAAGGAACGATGAGGCGTAGTTTCGTAGATCTCACTGGCCTTTACCCCAAGCTACACCAGTAGTAACGCAAGTCCATGCATTTTCTATGAATGTATCTGGTTAACTCTTCACTTATAATGTCGGAAATGAAGACAATATCTGAGTGCTCCTCAAGATAGAGTCTACTGTGCTCATACCGCCCCACTGGATAAATTCAGTTGTAGATATTCACATCAATTAGGGAAAGATGGAGAACAAACTTCACATTTCGCATAAAAAGGCTTCTGGTGCTTTTACTTATCACATACTAGTTCCCGCGTTTTTTTCACTTCAACATCATATAACAATTTTAACCTTATTTGAGCACCAGACGCAGGCTATCAAGACGGAATGGACTGAGCGTACAACATGAGAAAGTACCTTGATAAAATGTATTTTAACACGTCTTTTTCACGTGATGCTTACGTGATGGTCTGGAATGAACACATGCTTGATCTACAATTTCCTCACGAATTCTATTGCTTATGTAATTTGGGTTTGAATAATCATCTGTTGCATTAGTAGACAGCATTCTATTATCAAGACTTTCGCGTGAGCTGTTGCCTAATTGGTAAGCGTTCAACCCTTCTACAGTTACATTCGTTTGTATACATCTCCGCTGCCTTTCAAATAAGTATCCCTAAAATGAATGGTCGTCTTTCGGAGTCAGTGTGGTAAACAAATTAGCATGGACCGTTAAGAATGAACGTACTCAACAGAGGGAGTGTCACATCATTTGATGACTTTCTGAGGGGTTCTCATTGACAAAAAGTGAAAAAAAATAATTAAATTGAACGTCGTCCTACAAGGGATTCTCAAGCAGGAATCGGGATTGCATGGTGGGTTTCACCCGTTGAGACCATGCTTGTCATGTTGCGAATAAACTTCACCGGAGTGATATGTTTTCAATAAATGCTTACTTGTGTCCATTCCAATGCAAGTAGGTGACCACTATCTGCGAAGAAGGCAAAATATTGACATTCGAGAGTGTCGACGAGAGACAGATGGAGTGTGACTGAAGTGATCATATGTAAAAAGGACAGAGAGCATCAGGAAGATCCTGTTTAAGTTTTTCGTAAATCATTAGCAGAAGTGAACTGGCTCCTGTGTATCGGCCAACTACAGCTAGTTTATCAAGAATTCGTTGACCGTGCGCAAAGCCACAGCCAACTTTTATAATCATGCATTAGGCCTGCCTGTGTGCTTTATTTTCTTCAAAGTCTAGACGCCTCCGTTGGAATACCACCCTCCCCAGCCGCACCATCTCTGGCTTCGTAAGATTACGTAGGGCGATTCCAGCAGCCATAATCAAGCATGTCAGTGGGAATTGGCCAAATTATCTGTGAACAAATGGTCAAAATGATTGAAAATAATGCACCTGTCCGTAGTAATTCGCCATACCCGCCCACCTAAACAGGTCATACTGATAGATTGATCAGGTTCAAGTGAACACAGTAAGACAAGTAAGTGCGAAGTCTCTTGAACAGTGGCCTAAATTATTTACGCAAGTGTATCAAGAAAATGTATTGTGCTGTGAGTCGTTACAACTGTGGTCATGGTTGTACCTTCTTAGACAATTCTTCGTAGCCTAACGTCAACTTACCATCTAGGTATATGAGCTTAATGCATGCCTCGACAATCAATATCAATCCATTAAGCATATATAAGTCGGTCCGGCTCTGAGTAAAAGACTGGTGTGATAAATCGGCAACGTAATAAAAATGACAGGTGGATTTCCAGAATTTTATGCATTGCTTAAAAGTCTGAGGAGAGAGCTTCTCATTTTTTCTATGCGGAAAATGAGATTTTTTGTCTTACGCTGTTTTGACGTTAGATGATTTCACTCAGCACCTGCGAGCTACTTATTTCAGACTGTAATCTCGTGGATATGGTGACTTTGCCTAAACGCAATTTGCTGAGCCGAATGTCACTTAGTAGTCTTTACCACCATGTCTTGATCGTACACCGACTGCATTGAAGACTGGGTTTGCTCGCATGCGCGGTGCAAACACACACGCGTACGTACATAGCCAGGTACCGATCGAGATCGCCATAATGACGCAACTTGACCAGGGATCAGATATGCTTTTCGCCATCACGAGATGCACTCAGACATTTTACGCAATAATTTTCAGTACATCTATGTGTTTTATGGTGCGAGGCGATTGTGTGCACATGGTAAGAAGTCATCAGAATACAAAATGGTTTTGGCTTTCAACATCTAATTGTTAGATACAGTTTTGAGAGCAACAAATGTTAGTAAGTAATGACAGCTTTCTACAGATCTCTCTCAATTGGAAATAAGGCCACGTGAATGATATTTTTCACCGCTGAATGCTTCCGATGTTTTACTCTAACACAACTTCTGATTAGAAGGGCCACCTTGCTTTCATTGTCAGCCATTACGCCGGTCATTTTGGAAGTGAAATTTTCCGGAATACAATTATTTAAAACAGTATAACCCTGTCATGAAAGAGCCTAGGTTAAGTAAACGGCGGCACGTTGAAGATCCGCCCGTTCACACCCATTCGTGTTGCTTCGGGGAGTTCTGTGATAATCCCCAAAAGATGCATGGGAGGCGAAATACGATGAGGTTTGTAATAAGCGAAGCATATAATATGGGTATCATATAGTTATCGATATGTCAGCCTTCACTGTGAGTGTTCGTTAGATACGCATATGTAGTTACACTGTCTAGCGATGCTGCTCCAAACTCGCGGGTCACACTCCATTGCATCTCCTCTGGCTTTGTGACATTTCCAAAAGCAGTTATACCGGTAGTGTTTGAAAATATTTTTTTCAAGATAACCGAAAAAATAGCATTAAATATTGAAAACAAAAACCGGGTGGTGAGAAATACTGCATGGAGCTGAGCAGGTGATGTTTTCCAAAAATCATTCTTATAATGTTTAGTTGATTTTTGGTATTATTTTGTATGGAGCAGTGTAAAGAAATTGCTGGCATATGCGAAACAGAATAAACGTAAGTTTGGACCACTATGTTTTATCGACATCGCACAAGTACGAGTTCCAACTTTACTACCTACAAAAAAGAAACGTTGTATTGCACCCTAGGATGAACTAGCATCTAATATGGTACAAACTGTTTAGGAAAAGAGACTAAACCTTTGTAGTAACTTAAAAATTCAGGCTTTCCAAACAGGATAATCCTCCAAAAGCTCAGCAGTAATTACGATGAATTCTTAGGGGAAACATGGATGGATGCATTTGATCAGAAAACGGGTGCATTAAAGAAAAACAACACAACCGATCCCAGAGTAGGATTAATGTGGGTTAAACAAACAGTTTAGCCAGCTTTCAGTGAAATACATGTGGCTGAAATCTTCCATGAACGGACATAGTAAAAGGTGCTGACGTGGTTATAGATGCGAGGCGCAAATTATAAAATGTAACATATCTGCTGATGAAAAGAATTGCCTTTGTCTCATGGAAGCTGATGTAGTGTCAAACAGATTGAAATATCACGAATTCTATGTTTGAACCAACAATTTTTGAAGCAAAGAGGGCATTCTTTACAATGTTTGGTTAAAACCATTGTGAATTTACATGTAACTACGCTGAACGGCCAAACCACAAATGCATGTAAGTAGTTTAATCACAAATCAAATATTTCAAAGTGGTAATGCTCTACAAAGTCGTGGCTAGTGTTCCACCGTGATGTGATGTACTATTTGCAATTGCAAATTCCTATATATATATACATATATATATATATATATATATGCTGTCAGCCCCGACAAAGTAAAAACAGCTGTCAGGTGGATAGTGAATCACATATTGGCAATACTTTCACATGTTTGGAGCAGAAGTATCGTACGTATGCAGCAATAAAGTACATAAGGACGGTCTTTAATAATATGGTCAGAAGAAATGAATACGTCGATCAAATCCTCATTCTTAATCTTCTACCTCTTCGTTCAAGGAAACGGGCAGCTGCAATTAAAATTGAACGAAAATAATGTGAACAAAAAATATCCACCTTAATAGACTTTCATTTAATTACGTAGACCTTCTTTGGTGACAGACAGGGATCATGCGCGGGATTATGCAGACGCACATACAGTACATCCTATGGTGGGAACGAAGTTAGTGCACAAGGCTTTTTTTCTGTGATTGTTCATCCTGACCACCAAGTTACAATTTTACGTACAGTCTGGCATGAAGCACATGAGAGAAAGGGTAAAGATGTTGATGGTTCACTGAGTAAATTTGATGGCATCACAGCCAGACTAAGTCCTAAGCACAGAATGGATCGTAAGCCAACGCAAGTCGAAAGATGGCAACTTTTGTTTCGAAAAGAGAACTCTAGATTATTTACTCATATTTCTATAGTCCTTGTGATCGACAACACTCTGTGTCATAATTAAATCCCCTTCGGAGCACCCAGTGCAGAACTTGGAGGGCATTTCTTATCTATAACATGGACAGTTTCGGCCAAATCCTCCGCGGCTGCACTCAAGTGATGCACCTTCCGTCACTCACAGAAGCCGGATTTCTTTCGCCTATCCCATCAGACAGACTCCTTGTTGTACAACCAACATGTGATGCTACAAACAGGTTACGAAGAAGTTCACACAGAAGCCGCTGGTAGAATTTGGCAATTTGTCCTTCAGGTGGACCATGATGGAATTGGTATAATCGAAAATCAAGGAGGAGTTAGCAGTACTGTCCGTCCTTTCAACTCTGTTATCGAATTAGCTTCAAATGCAGTACAACTATTGAAATGCTTTTTCCTGACACCGTGCTGCTGAACATCCTTTTTCAATGACATCACGACCTCAAGGGAGAACATTTGATAAGTAAACAATAAGCCCTTAATCTTGGTGACAAACCTACTTGTGTCTTCGAGGCTATGACTGGTTCTCCTATCTGGTTCTAGTAGGCTAACAAGCCATTTGTCCGAGAAATGGTATAGAGAACTCAACATGTTAGGAATAGCCCCGAGGGGTGAACCAGGATTATCCTTTTTGGAGGTCGTATAGTCCAGATAATTCTGTGCCACCGAAGTGAACCCATTCAAAAGTGTTGGCGGTAACACTCACTGCTTGTTTCAGAAGTGGTAACATTTTAGACACCACGATGTAATCAGATAGATGATTAGCCGCTCGATGTCGAACGGTTCAGTCTTTAACTACCAGGCGCGGGATTGCTAGGTCGAATCTGCCCAAAACTTCTTGAAGTGCGCTCAGGTAATTATTCGAATTTGTTTCGATGGATGTAAACAAAACAGATAGAACTGTGCTGGAAAGGATTAAACTTATGACCACTTGAATGATGTCTTCAGGCGCAACCTAATCAAAGAAGGTCACTTAAAACCCTCGGACGAAAGAGAAAACTAGCTAAGCGCTCATGTGAAACGAAATACCCACTGGCTATTATGGAACTTTGTAGAGCCGTTTTGATCAACTTGTATCTGTTGTTATTCCCCTCATAACTCAGATATGGACAGTCTGTTTGAGTTTTATATCCTGCTGACAACCATTAGGATCATTCAGTTGTAGCTGGAGTACATCGTTGCTGTTTGAGCAGGCCTACGGTTTTTGGGAGATTTCCTTCCAGTCCATAATTAAGGTAAACGAACGTGAGTCATCACATTGTCTGGCCTCATCAGCTTCATCATCCTTGGTTGTACATAGAATATAACTCCACATCCATGGAATGCGAGCTGAGGTGCATCTTTTCGAGATCGAAATGATGTGACGGACTCACTCCGTAAATCCAACGACGGCGCAGCCTAAAAAGGTTCCAGCCTATCAGCATAACTATGACAGTTATTTGGCTGTCGTTTAAAGCATTCGACAGCCCTACCGCAACAGTCAAGTTGCGACCGGCACTGCCGACGAGTGCAGAAAAAAAGAACAGTTTTATTCTAGTGACACTCTCCCGTCCTTTTAGATTGGCTTAAATATCTCAAAGGGGCATAGGGAAGGGTTTTAGGCAATTTCACTTGCGTAAGTAGCCCACAAGTTCCAAAGAAATGTCTCAGCGTTGCGCATCTCTTCACACAATAATTTTATCATTCAGTAGTACAGTTACATTCAGCGTAACTCAACCGATATACTGGACGAAAAATGCTACAGGATCTGT
>SJOL01007671.1:240686-276763 GCA_004794785.1 Opisthorchis felineus
TGAAATCACCTGTTGTTCTCATACTCCCGTAAATGTAAAGAACGCGACGGCTGTATCAGCTGTTTATTGAGAACATGTAATGCATGTAATGTATAGTCATTAATTTACCAAAACCTTCTTCGGCCTTCAACTGCCTTTCTTGTAACCACTAGCCTTTATAGATCCTGAAAATCAGATTAATTTTAATGGTTACCAAGCAACCTATACTTAGGTGCAAGACTTTTCAAAAAGCTCAGTGCTCTATATTGACCTTCAGGTGTTAGGTCTTCCTTGGTGTCTTTATCCTCTTCCTCTCAATCAAGACGAAATTTTTATCATTTTTCGATCATTTTCTTTCACCCATTCATGAAAAATAAGCAAAACACAGGTTGTTCTACTGTAACTACCTTTACCGATTTCACGTGGATCTACTGAGGTGGTATGTCGTAAATTTCGACATATTCCGAACTTTCTTATATTTTCCTATTACCTTTCCGGCCTCAGACTTTTTGGAAGGCAATCTCTACTTTACCAAGATGAACCGTGTCCCGACCTGTCTGGCAGCAAATTAATGTCGCGCAACAAATTCTCATAATCTCGTCATCTAACTTGTTTTCTGCGCAGTGGATTATAACGTTGAGCAAAACGTTTGCATACTTGTATCTGAGGTACTACATTTTACCCTGGTCCATCGGTTAAACAACAAAAAGGTATGTAAATCAACTGGATAGTAAAGATTTCATCTGTAAAGTGGTGTGAATAAGGATATTCGCTTTTTTAAGTAACCACCTTCATTCTGATATCCAGTGATTAACCCTGAAACGAACAACTTTTCACCGGAGCACATTGGGAAGTCTTGTTTGAACAGGATAGATCTATTTGGTCAGCGCCCTTGAAACTCGCATTTACACATAATATAGCACCACTTATTCTTCCATCACGGAACTCATATCACGTGTTCATATGTGAAATGGCTCCATTGGTGAAGACGTTTCAGATAAAAGATCCACTCAGTTCGCGAATTCTCCTTCTTTATGAGTTATTTAAGTTGTTGATAGTTTGATATTTGTAAACGTTTCAAGCGATCTTTTATCGTCCATGCAAAGTCTGCATATACCGAGAAACTGAGGAGGACTGAATGGCCCTTTTATCCTTATGGAGAAAAGAATTTTCAGCGAGATTAAAGCCTGTGACCCCTGGCTGTTAGTAGATGACTAAATAAAAGTTGTTATCTTGGTAATCGTCCCTGCATTTTGTCATACAAGGAACCCACACCAGTCCAGTCTAAGCCGACGTTGTATGTGTCAGTTTAGTCGGTGTCAGTGAAGCACGCACCTCGATACATTTCGCGTGTGAGTAGGATTTAAGTATTGCCCGCACCACATTACAAAGCTACCCTCCACCTGTCTGACAATAATGTTACGACCGAACCTGCAACTAATAGGGTATATCCTTGTCTGTATATAAGCAACACTGTTTCGTAAGCTCATTAACACGATGGTCTTCCAATCCAAACCCATTCTCTAATCACAATAGCATCGTCACTACATAAGAGAAAAGCTAACCACAGTAGTCATAGTGAAAATAAATATTAAAACAAATATCACAGCTAATGTAGACAAGCCGGACAATTTCTAAATCTGAACTGCAAGTGATAAGCAAACGTCCGATGAGCCTGAGTGCATGAAAGCGCCCCATGTATGATATATTCACGGTCATCCAACATGTTGAACCAGTGTATTGGTCACATCTTGCTGATAGGTAAATGCCTAATATTGTACATATATATGTGTGTGTATTATATGCAGAGGGCGTCAAGCGTGGAAATGAGCTTGAGCACTGCTGCGACCCAGTGTTGCTGAGAAAGCAGTCAAACTTTGACTCGATTTTAGCCGGCTAAAGTTTCAGTCAGTTCATGTTGGCCAGCTGCCGGATTGGAATTTAGGAATCATCAACCGTGCACATGCACGATTTTTCTAATGCCGATGGGGTGCGACATCTGACGGACATGAATACACATTGATATTTATATTCCTAGATTAAGACTGAAGAGTCTGTTATAGTGTCGCCTCCTTGAGGGTGCAGAATGCTACCCAATAAACTCATTAAAATATTATTTTTTTGCATGCTTACATAAATTCGTAGCTGCCGAGTGCGAATCAATGTAATCAAAGCTTCATAAATTGTATTTACACCACGTGGTTATAATGCTTGAAAATCATAAAAATGGCATCAGTTTGCTTATTTTTTGGATTTAATTTTATCAAGTCACTATATTTCATTCATGCATTTCAAGTGCTAGATGGTTACAAACAGTTTGAGGCTTTGTTTGATTCGTATAAGAAAAATCATTGACCGCGGTAAAAGATAGAGGTAATCGGGATCACGCGTGAATTCTGACAGAAGGCTGCTGTGGACTTTGGACTCGGATACATAAGTGCGAATTCAACGTTTAATTGGAATATTCTGCCGAACTCTGGAGAGAATTCGTCTGAAATTTGGTTCCGATTGCAACCTAAAGAATATGCTTATAGTCTTAAAGATAAAACACAACCTGAATGAGAAGATTACGTCCAAAATAGACTTGCCAGTCAACAGCGAGTGGGCCATTGGGCACCTCGGCACAGTTCGTGGACCACAACCTAAAATACCCCTTCCATATTTGAACCAAAGTTTGCAATACTGGCATTTTAACACCTCATGTTCTCATTCCATTTGTTAGCTATTTGAGCAGAAAGAAACTGACTGGTTTCTTTGATGAAACATTTGGAACTTAATATGATGGGATTTTTGTTACTGCCATACAAGATAACCGCTTAGGAGAACGGAACAATTATAATCTGCCCTACAGATGGTCACTGCTTATGGAGACCGATGAAACAAAACATTCGGATGCATACCATTTGGCTAGATTGACTCTCAGTTCAGAATTTAATTTTCTGAAAGTAATCATTCTCCTTATGGTAGCTCTACGACAGCATGTTTTGTGCCGTATGAGTGACACTATCCGTCCTCAACTCTTAATTCACCATGAGTTAGTGTGTCGATAACACGAAGGCTTGCCAAGTAACGCATGCAATAAGCCTTGGTCCTACCGAATTCCTAAAAGCCCAAGAAATTGTAGGAAACTGTTCAAACTGTGCACCGAAACGAGTCCTATCAAATTTGTCCTACATGAACATACTGGAAGGTACATCACCTTCCGAAACGGCAGTTTTATCGGTTTGCTGTTAAAAATCGTTCCATAATGGGTGGTCATAAAGCACATACAGAGGCCGCGTCTCCGAAAAAGTGCACGATATCACGGTCGAGAGCCAAACAGTATATACAATCTCTATGTCCTCAGTAGTTGACCAAAATGGTTGTCTTAAAATACATGCAAGCAACCGCCAACTACTGCTGATTACCTATCTACTCTAATCGCTATAAGATTGCGAGTAGACACTTGGATCTGACAGGATAGTAGCTAGCTGATCGCATTGCCAAGTCCCTTGCTCGACGTCATCAATGTACAGAAGAAGCCCCTTAACTGGTTTTTAGCAGTAGACAACTCAGTTACCATTTGAACCACCATACGTCAGCTAAGTGAATCAAAGTGGGTAAAGGCGTCAAAAGCCTGATCTAGTTTTATGAGTGTTTAAGCTATTGTCAAGAGACAGCCTAAAATCACAGTTGTTTGAACTTAAAGAGTTTATGCTAAATCAAATATTAGTTGTGATTTCGCAACAGCCCATTGTTCTCGTCATGGCTAATGAGACAAGTACCCACAATAAACAGTCCGAGAGTCATCAAATATTAGTTATTCTAGTATTTTTCATTTGGCGCTATGGTTAAATTGTGTAGTTCCCATCGTTGCTACACCGCTTGCTAGCTTCTATACATGGCAGTGCTATGCTTAGCCTAAATATTACCACATCCACAAACACCGCCATTCCACGCATTCCGCTGTAAACTTTTAATTTCGCTGACAGTCACGTATGCATTAGTATAATTCTAATTTGCATGTTATCTGGTGTGATGTTTGATAGTCGATGCCATGACACTAGGTGGTTCTGATATTGGGGAATTAAAAAAGTTTATATAATTGAATTTGGTTCTTATCTCAAGAACACGACTGGTTATTCCGGCAAATCCATTATTTGAAGACACTCTATCAGTCATTTATAAATCTTTACGATGTTCTTCGTGGATCCGCTGATTTGCAGGGATTTTAGGATTTTACATATAAAATCAGGAAATTTCTCAAAGTACTGTCCTTTGGTTTTAGTACTAGGATGTAGTAAGTTATTAGAATGATGTAGTCAGCCTACTCTGTTTTGTTTAGGTTGGCATACTTTCCACTGTGAATAAAACACTTGTGCACACTTCAAATATAAATTTAACTGATTGTTCGAGTTATCCCGTGCGACTAATTAGGCAAAAAGAATAAGGAGACAGAAGATACACTTGAAAGACATTCTCGAGGATTTCTCAGTCTTTGTTCACAAACATTCAATGAACACATTAGGTTAGATCGCAAAACTAGAGGGAGAAACAGGGAAAGAGTCATCGAAAGTACCTAAGAGAATCTTTCAACCGATATAAAACACATAGTTCTCAACCGAGAAAAATGGGATTAAAAAAGCCAGGCCAGAGGAGCTCATTGAATTAACAAAGATTTCTCATATTTTGCTTGGCTCTAAATTTGTCGAGATTTATCAATAATCCGTGCTAATTGATTCATGTTCTCATTACTCGCTTTTAAACAGTCTTCTTCCTGTGCTAGCGCAATTATTCTGGTGAGTTCATGCCAAGTTAATTGAATAAAACTTCGTTACTTTCAGGTAATAGTGATGAAATTCTAATAGACTAGACAACTGAAAGTTAAATGACTGTTATTTTGTGACTCTGCACGAATGACAGAGGTAGCCGTTCACGGAAAGCCAGCACGTCAACTCGCGGTTCATTAGAAATAGTTTGTATCGTGGTTCTCCCCTGGTGCATTCTAAAACCGCTGTTTGAAAGCATACACTCAAAAACGACTACAGCAACCAAACTACCCTAAAAAATTTGCATTCGTTCACGCAGAGGTGCCGAATTCCGCTAAAAACCGGTCTGGAGCAAGTGAAAGCAGACCTGCTGCACTTTTACTACAAAGACAAGAATATTCCAGTGAATAAAAAACCGTAAGGCTTTGATGCATGCTAGCGCCTAAAAAAATGCACACACAAAATTACAAATTTTTGCCCCATCCATAAAAACGTTTGGGCTTTTTCATTAATAAAATGTTAAATTGCTAAATGTCAGGTTACACATTACAGGTTTTTTATCATAGACTGGTTTTACTTACAGAAAGAAACCCCTATTGAAATCAAGTGAGAAAAGCCATAGTAAAATTGTGAGACCAGAACTTACAAAATGCCCCGGATGATTGAAAAAGCAAGGCTGTCCAACGAGGATATAGTGAGAGTTCATGAAATCTAGGTGTATCCCCAACGTGTATTGATCACCACAGCCACAGAAGCCAAACTTTCCACCCCGCGTTGCACTCAATATAAACAATGTTTAGTCCCACACAACCACCTGTTGGCAAGAAAGCCTACTTGGACCGACTGGTGAACAATTACGTACGCATAGTTTATGCAACGTGCCCGTGACTGCTTCCTCTCTAAATAGGTCAGTAAAAAGAATTTCATCACTTTTGATATACCTTTGCGGGAAACAGTTCGTAACTTTTGTGCATACTTGAAAGTACACATTCAGCTCAAATTACCTGAATTTTAGTGCTAATCAGGTTTTGGAATCTCAAAGCACAGTTCCTCCCCAGTTGAGCTTTCTTGACAGAGAGACGGATTTGTAATTGGCTCCCTGTCTGGCTTGAAATAAGCAGGTCTCTTCATGAGTAAACGGAGCCATTATCCCAAAACAGCTGAATGACAGCTTTCAGATTTTTACCACTTTTCATTCGGAAACAAGGTTCCAAGTTTTCCTGTGCCATGTTTCACTGAATATACCAGTCTCTCAGTTCCAGGTTAGAAACTGAGGAAAGAGGTATATTTTCATCATTAGATGTCATCCTGACGACATGAGCAATCGGACGGTCCAAATATACGTGCGTGTGAACTCATCTGACGAGAATGACAGAATAAACTTTACTTTTTTTGTCTGAACTGCAGAAGTAACAAGACTAGAGGCCCCATAAATTTGCTCAGAGGATACATTATGCTCGGAATTCCAGCTTCTGCCCAGATTCTGATTTGGAATGATCATCCAGGAAGGTTTGTCAGTAGACCATGTCTCCAATCCATGTCTCCAAGCTCTGTGAATGTTCAAAACAGACCCTGAACATACAGTTGCATTTCACTTGTGATTCTAACTTGGAGTCTATTCCATGGAGACTGTCATATTCAACATGAAAAACCTTTTTCACAGCACCAATTAATATCCCCTGCTATAACAGACATCTGTACACTGTAGACCTCAGATAAAAAAATATGATATTTAATGGTGACTGGGGTGCAAATCATATGGGTCATTCAACTAGATACCTGTCGCAAAAGACGGCTGGGCTCAAAATGACTCAGTCTGGGACGGAGATTGCCCAAAAAGTAGCGACGAAATTAGGGCTCACACAGTCGACATCAAATATCAGGTCAAACTACCTGGTACATTCAGCTTGCAGTAAAATAATAAAGATGTTAGGCCTATTCCATATTTTTATCTGTATCATTTAAAAGTGGGTAAGCCATACTGCTAGTGGTGCCGCTCATTTGGCGGTAATAAGAAGCTGCACCCCGTACCTCATTTATACTCCTTTTCGTTAGCACATGCTACAAAACGAAGTAATCCGAATACATTGACGACATGTTAGTTAAAACGGCTTTGTTATTCAGAATTTACGGGTAATTAGAAGAATCAGGTTCCTTTAGACGTCTGGCACTCATTGAGTTGGTCATTTGGAACGTGCCCTCATCACTGTCTTATAAGAGCCGCTCCCTAATTCAGTCAAATCTTTATGCTTGATACCCTCAACTGAAAGCCACTCAAGTGTTCGGGATGTTCCTTCTTAAAACAGACCGCAAATGGTCATTTATACACTTTGTTTTTCCTAGTTTTTTTCTGACTGAGCTTGTTAGTTGTGTAATTCCAGCCACCAGTTCAGCAGTGGCGACTAAGGTCATTCTATCAAACTGAGCAGAGGATCACCTTGCTCTCCGTAGCTAATATTTTTCACCTATGGTTGGGACGTTGTATCTTCCTGCAATTACTTTCACTTATGCAGTGCGTAGTTAACGGAAGGCGGATAACACCCCCTAGCCCGGAATACGGCGGCTTGTCTTCGGGCGTCCGAAGCAACTAGGACGACAAGACATCTGATGCGCATTACTGGTGCATGAAAATCCTGTATAAAACAAAGTTGCTCTGATGTCTCAAGTTTTCACTAAATAGCTGCCTGTTTATTCAGTGGTAACGAAGTGCATTAAACTTTTATTAAAGTTAAATTGTTTGAATCACTTAAACAAATTCACGTGGACTTTGGTTTGAACAATGTCTTCCTACTGTATATTGCTTTTCATCATTTTCCTTCTCTCAAACGTGATGTGACTAATATCTCTATAATTTTCCCAACTTACGTGCCAGACAACATCCGTAATTTGCTAAGTTGGTCATCGACAACAATGGTATCAGCGCTGTACCCAGGATCCATGAATAAAGACGGTCACCTCGAAGTTCCCTGGTTACACTAACACTGACCAAAAACCTCACTTGAATCGAAGTCACTCCGTTCACAGAACCTAGCGACATATGATGTAGCAACCAAGGGAAAAAACTTTTACGGCACATCATCCAATCACTTTCTGTTTCTTAACGCTGGATCACAATCTGCGAGTGCGTCTGACAAAAAGTGTGTACAGTAATCTAAAATGTGTGGTAAATTCATATCGGCTGATTTTTTCGATAACCTTCTGCAACTAATTGAACGGGCCAGCTTTTCCCCGTTTATTATTATTTCAGACGGAATTTGCACTGCACTTTGCACACTAATATGGTTCTACCATGAGGCTTAAATGAATACAGCTGAAACTCTCTTTTATGATGGCCTGCTTCAGCTGAATGTGTAGCACGAGGTCACCTCATGTTTCAGCCGACTCTATATTCTGGATATCACAGTATAATTTTCCGAATACAGCTGATCACAAGGTCGCTGAATACTTCAACAGCCTACGGCCAGTTTTGCCTTTTTGCGGGTCATCAGGTTTATAAGATTCAGCCGGGCTTTAGTTGAGTCTGGCGGAAAAAACAAAATTGTGTGTTGTTGGGGTATTTTGCAAATCTCCTGCACATTGGGTTTAAGGAGAACATAAGGTTGACGGACACTCGGGAATTGTATCTACCTGTTAAGCCCCAAGAAGAGCGAAACTGGTCGTGAGCTCTCGAAAAGCCTTCATCTAATTCGTAAGTAATGTGTTGGAATATCGGTAACTCGGGTGCATTAATTGGTAATTGATCAGGTGCCTGTTGATCTGTTCGCCGAACTTGGCGACTGATTTGCAAATCAGTTGCCAGGCTCGGCAATTCGTGAGTAGTTTCTTTCAAGAAGGTATGCTGCGGTATCTCGAACATGAGGCGCCTTTGTGCAGCACATCCAGTTGACGAATACCATAAACGAGAGATTCGGTTAAATCTCCCGTGAAAACCAGATTGTTGTGCACGTGAATGCAGTTCGGATGTTTACTCTCTTCACACGCTTCATTTCACTTACGACGTGAGCGCATTCATTATTTATTCGAATATCTTCAGAATTTGTTTGCAAAACCTGTATATGTTGTGGACCGTATGAAGATTTCGATTTCAATTCGAGTTTGTTGCAACGGATCTGCCTTTGTGTGGATGGTCTTCGTGCGGTTTTTCCACATCGGTAAGTAAAAATGATCGCGTGAGTTTTCAACATTGCATAGTTGAATATTTCTGACAACTTAACTTTGTTTGAGACGCTGACTCGATCACCATCTCATGCTTCAGTAGGTTAGCGTACATTTGACTGAGAGCAAGCTTAATCCCGTCTGACCATGTAATTTCTGTCTGGGAGGCTAGCCTATTTACCAAAGTCGCCAGAACAATCTAAGATTATGAGGAAACTTAAGTAGGAACAGGTGGCTTTTCATCAAAGAGCTGCCTGAATCTACTCACAAAAGAGCTGTGGTTGTTATTAATGTAGTTATGTTTTAGTGCTCAGTACCGGAAAGTCTGTTAGATATTGGCTCCCTAATAATACGCTAACAATCTTATAAACAGTTGTAAAGTTTAACTCGCTTGATGGTGATAACTTCAGGTACCAAATGTCTTGCTTCGTTAGCGATTATCAGAAAAAATGCAAGGGTGAAATGAAAATGAAAACATTTGCAAAGTTAAGTTGGTTGCCACTAAGCCCCTAACCAGTCACACACTCCTGGATGGTAGAATCTTCACAAAGCCTTAGAAAGATTTGGGCCACTGAAAGATCATCAGGGATCACCGTAGACAAAAAGAAACTGGGTCAACAACGCTTCTCAACTCTAATGTGCGGATGAGATCAACAGTTGAATAAAAAGGACTTCAGTTATGTAACATTTTGGGACTTGGAATAGAAAAGAATCAGTTAGTTCAAGATAACTTAGTCCTGGAACTGCACTGCGTCCAATGACTGTAGAATTATGCATGCAAATGAACTATGTTTGCTGCAGTTTTGAGGCCTACATATGCAGCCTTCTGTCTCCACGGATTAGATGAAACTGTTGCATTCGATAGCTCACGTCAAACTAATATGACTTGATTCGAACTCCGGAACGATTTCAGTCAGTGCCGGTCACTGTAAGCCTTGAGATAAATATATTCATGGAATTCTGATCCTCGAGTTTGCTTGACTGCACAATATGATGATTGTCCGACGATAGACTGCTTCCTTGTTTTGTTTGGTCTACCGGTGGAGATTTGTCCACGTGAGCTGTTAGCTCCCACGAATACCCAGTCTTGTGCAACAGTCCTCTTTTTACTGTGCATTGGAAATTTTAAAAAAAGCTTGTTTATCATTCTTTCTCTTAATTCTTGCCGTTCGGTCCAAACTTTACTTGAAAAATATGTTAACTGTGGCGTCGTTTGCGGCTAGTGTAACAGTTCCAGATATTCTCAAAATCGTGAATTTTTCTGTGCTGGCAGTGAATAATAGTTTGCTTGATTTTTAGCAATTTTCACTTAGAGACTCGGACGAAACAGTGTATTCAGAACTACGCAGTTAGGCAACTTTGTCCTGTGAACATTTATTCCTTGTATGGCAATTACATTGTCGTTAGAATTCCTTCGCACATTAGCGTCGAAACGTAGATGCGGACTTAAAAAACCCCAAATGTTTCTCATTAAGCAAGTGCAGTTAACGATTAACATAAAACCAACATGCCACTCAGAAGTCAACCAAGAGGACGGATTAGTTTCACTAGTTTTTATTTGCCAATTGTAAGCATTTTCCTCTCAAACTGATGCGAACACAATTTTTATAAATAATTCAGTCGACCGGCAAATAAGACAAACGACCACAAACCATCTCCGTGTTTTGCTTCACCATCAGATAAGCAGGTTAATTGCACCCTGAAAAACTCATTTTCGAATGTCAGTGACAGGCCTACAGGGAAATTCGGCTGGCCGATTAATGTCAAATATCAGTAAACGTCCAGAAATGGTTCCGGATGAAATTTAGTTGCGGTGAATTCGCCTGAATCCAATTATGTTTGACGGAAAGAATAGCTCGATTTTTGGATGTGATATGTTGTTTCGTTGGAGTGACAGCGGCAAGCTGCAACCCAGTATAAAGGTGATAAATGAAGAGTGGCAAATTTCCTATTTCGCGGTGCTGCCAATTTCTGGTACGCAGTCATCTAAACACAGCGGAAAGAACGTCAAACGTTTGTATATGTGCGATCAACTACCGCCAGTGATATAAAAGCAGAGTGAGTGTCACCAGCTTTGAGCACGCATGTCTTCCCAACAACGGACTCCGATGTAATCAGAAATGACGGAATTAGTCAAAAAGCTTTATGTCCAGTTATCTGCAGGTAAGACTTTCGTCAGATGCTTCAGATGCCATTTAAGTGAAAAAGAAATGTTGATTTTCTTTGCTGCCGAATTAAATGGTCTTGCTAGCATTTTTCCACAATGAAAGAAAATACACTAGATGCTCTATATTTGTCTACAGCTTATCAGAAATTTACGTTTCCGGGAGAAATGTCAGCATTTTTCTTGAGTAGAAGACTGTAAGGACCGGTGAAAACTCCTCATGGCACCCCTACTGAAAGACCCAAAATGTGGACTCCGAGGAAGAGGCTACCAAGGAAGGATATAGTTTTCGGTAGGAACAGTGATTAGTAAGGTTTTAATATGAAATTCCGAAACTGACGTGCCCGTACTACTAGGTTATCTACAGACACACTGTTCGTTTTTTCTGTTAAGAAAAGTTCCGTTACACAGTGCTGTTATACTTGCACGCAAGCCATAACGGCCGGGGATCACAGTCAGATAATTATTTCACTTCCAGCTGCCTTGGTGAACTCGTCAACATCGGGTGACATGTAACGGAAGAGCTTAAAGTATTTTTACCTCCTTTTTGGGAGGGATACCGTGCTTGGTCTCTGTTCCTACATATCTATCACAAAACTGGCAAGACTCCAGCTGTGCTCTTAACTCCCTTATCTGCTAGTCAGGCGCGCGTTACAACATGCATTCTTCATATTATCACTCATCTGGACAACACACTCGCGTTTCGTTACGCATGGGATAAACACGAACGGTTTCCCCAGATAATGTGTAATATCGAATTTTGCAAGCTGGTGGAAAAATAAAATTAATTCTCCCAGAAAAAAAATACATGTGCGACCCCTTCTACGTCAATTCTGGTTTCCGACATTGATTCCAAAAGTGGTCTGTTACCTTCACCGGCAGATCTGGTTTCGTCATAGAGTACAAACACATTGCTTTCAACGTCGAGACTATCAATCGAATACAAAGAGAACCATTGTTATTTCCCTCAGATTCTGTTGGCCATGGATGCACTGAAATTTGGAGTCGTTTGCTCTTAGGGCAATTGTAAAGTGAACCATCTTGGTACGTAGGGGGTTTTCGGTAATCACCAGTTCCCCATGCTGATGCTTTAACCGTGACCTCACTGACCCTTTTGTACTTCTTTCGGCTGAAACTCTTAGCAAGCCGATGGGATGCAGAGCTGAAGGCTTCAATTAAACCGTATTCCGCGACTTCCCCAACAACCCTACCCTACCCTAAAACCACCAAACCAGTCCGTCGTATGGAGGCTTCTTAGATAATGTGTAATTAGACTGATGATGACGGATGTTCATAACCAACTAAGAAACTACCGGAGGATCTCTAGCGAAAAA
The DNA here is from genome assembly GCA_004794785.1 of Opisthorchis felineus. Taxonomy (NCBI): domain Eukaryota; kingdom Metazoa; phylum Platyhelminthes; class Trematoda; order Opisthorchiida; family Opisthorchiidae; genus Opisthorchis; species Opisthorchis felineus. Next base: position 253,067 of record SJOL01007671.1, read on the forward strand.
GGAGATGTGTTTATGTGCACAAGTGTACAAGTGTGTACAAGTGAATACAAAACGAGTCATACTCGAGAGCGAATGCTCCAGACTTGTCAAGGCAAATGAACACACAAAAAACAAAGAAGTATGAATCAGGAACCTTTGCATCAGGTAGCATGGGAAAAACTCGATTTCGAAAATCCCGACAACCTAGAATATTTGGCCAGTCCTGCGACAGCCTTTAAAACCCACGGCTTCAATGAAGAATCCCAGAAAACCACACACCAAACCATCGTTCTAGCTCTTACGCAGAACAAGACATCCAGAACCCTATCTACTAGAGAAAAAGGGCACCAAACAACCTCAAAACGGATGAAATTATCGTTATTTTGCCAGGTAAAAGAGAGAGATTGACGGCTATTCCGTAGAATGCCGGATACATCGACAAACCGACCGCTCCATCTAACGACACAACCGCGGACAACCGTCTTCAAAACTGCCATACAGAACATGGTACAAGCAAAAAAGTAAATAAAATCTAGAATAAACCCAAGGATTTGTGAAAAATCCACGGAGGAAGAGCACTACAGAACCGAGGTCCACCACTCGGAGATTGCCCTACTATGTGGAATTTCGTCGGTTCACAAAGAAAAGGATACCATTAGACTCAATGATTTCACCGCCAGTATCACCAGTATTCGACATTTTAGGACAACGGAAGTGGCTAAAACACTTCATCAATCCATCTCAACATTTAACACAATAACCTGGGGAATCTAATAAAACAAGCTAATCGTGTCTTTCGACGTGATTTCATTGTTCAAGGCAGTCGACTTAAATCCTGCAAGGACAAAGGCTTCTGAGCCTGTGGAAAAGGGTGGAGCCTAACAGCCCAATTCGAGTTCAATGAATGAACGGATCAAAAGAAGCCCGAATAGGATAACTGACCTCGCGAATCATTGCATTACAATGCAAAAACTGGGAATTCAAACTAAGAATATGGGTGCGATATGCAAGCAAAAAACGTTCTGTTATAAGAAAGAATCTACTTTTACGGAAGACATATTCTCCGACATCTGCTGTGCAACAGAAGCAGACGGGAACAAAAAAATTGGCGTTCTCGCATGTACCAACCACCAGGAAACAGACGGCAAACTGTGAACCGAAGTATACAAGGACGAAAAGCGGACAGAGCATATTCTGAACTACACCCAAAAACGACCCAAACTGTCACAAACGAAGTTACGCTCGGAATCGAGTGAAACGGATAGGGACACATTGCAATATAACAGAGTCGAAGGCGAAATAGGCACTACAGTTTTACCAGATATTCCTAAACAATGGCTATCCAAGTGACTGTATGCGGAGATCCACACAATATTAATGCCATGCTGCTTTGTCCGTACAACCATAACACAGAAAGATTAATTTTCTGTATACCAAAATCATCCCTGATATGACTGCAAGGCACTTGCGGCAATGTACAACAACAAAGGGCTTCTAGTCTGTACAAATGTAGAGAAGAAACTTCTCCATGTCAGTCACAAACTTCAATGCAACGACCGAAAAACAGCATGTGGATCAAACTGGAAGAAACTGAGCCACCAGAATACATGGTCACAAGTTTGTCAGCAGAAGACATGACCCGATGTAATTGTTTCAGTCAACAAAGATAGAGGACATTGGTACCATTGAGATAACGTACAAATATTTCTCATACAGAAACAAAGGGGAGCGGAAGTTTCCCTGGGTGTGATACTCTACAGAACAATCAGTCAACAAACATCCGCTTCCTAGTCTAACATAGTCACTTGACAATTTGCGGACACATGGTCCGTTGTTTTCAATCAATTGGAAAAAGCTTGGAGCCGATTGAGAAGTCATCGTTTCACAAGGACTTGGTAAACAATCGGTAGTTTTTAATTGGGCAACTTTTCGCTTTTGGCACAAAAGCTTCATCAGGCCAAGTGAGCAGGTCACCAATTTGGCCAGGTTTTAAGGCATATGGAGATCCGATCAGTAAGACCTCTTCAGATTAGCACACTAGGTCAGTGTTGAATGTTAATGAGTTAGTTAGTTAGTTGTTAGTTAGTTTGCAGTACTCAACTGTTCAACCTCTGATGAACAACCCCACCCGCCATTTTCACTCCGTACAACTCCAAGTTCTAGCACCCACATCCTTACTCTCTACAAGAAAGCCAGATTCTTGAGAACAAACCCAGAGTGCCCGAAACCTAGTGAGAACGGCTGTCTTCGCCAACATCTCTTCGGAAAGACCACCAATTCACCAGGCCACAGACATCAACTAGGGAGTCTAGCTCAAGCAGTTAACCAGTGAGTCTTTAAACATGTTGTGGAAGTAGTGGAAGTAGTCAATCAATCACCAGACGCTGACCAGACAGCCCGGATTCAAGGTCGAATGTGCGCTCTAGGGCGGCTTTCCCATAATTTTTCACTTAGTTGTTCGTAATGAAGGTCTTATGCTCTTTTGGGATGACTTTGCCCGTCACTACGTTTCTCGAACCGAGGATTGTAGTTAGTTACATCACTCTGATTCCGATTTTCGACTTTCACATGTTGCCATCCCATGAACAGCCAGAGAAGGTCACTCATAACACAAAACAATAGCAAGGCATGGGGATGGTGGGGATGAATGGGTGTGAGCACACTTAACATATGTGACACTTAAATTTTCATCTGCCAATGAGGCAACCGATCTTCTTATGGCCACTTCTGGAACGAAAACAGGAAGTTAGGAAGTAATGAACATCCCAAGTTGACTATTTTGTTCGTCCAAAGTGGGCGGTATTCGGATTTCGATTACAAATTGGCTGAAACAATATGCTGCATAACCTTCTACCCATGGTGAATTAATTGTGAATGAAAACCTTCTGTTTGAAACATTTACCGTATCTAAGTGGCTATTGATCGGGTCTTAAAATCTCTGCGCGCCTTCCGAAGTCGTGGAAGAAAACTCGATGAGAGGCGACTCATTAAGGAAATACCCAGTGGTGATCGAATCTGCTCAGAATACTTTCATGGTTCAGTGCATAAGATTTTCGAGTGCGAATTGGGTGCCAACGATTAATTAAGGCGGCCAACATCCAAGAAAATAAATGCATATCTGCTCCAGATGATGGATAAGTCAGGAGAAGGAAAACCCCGGAAATGTTAATAAGGGACTTTTTCTTTCTCTTTTTCCAGTAAAACGATGTTTTCGTACCTTTTTCAATCAAGTTATTGATTTTGCGATAGACTTACAAGGCCTAAAACGACGTTCAGGCTTGCCAGATCTGTTCAGTACATTACAAGTAAAGCAAGAGTTTCGTAAAATAGTCATAGCTTCAGCCGTTGCTTGCCAAACTGGTAGTTGTGATTTTCCCTATGTATTCTTTGTCATTTTTACTACTTCGTTTCCGCGCATTCTGAATCGTGTATCTAAACCAACAGATCTATATTCCGGCAGCGTGTCAAACGGGTCCCGAAACCAGTAAAAAAATGTGAATGGCGACCACAAGAAAGCATGAATAAGCAAGGCTCTTTTGGTCATCAGATATGATAACTGGAGCCGTGAATACGTTTTAAGTCGTTCCTGGTAGATTTACCTCTCATAAAACTGTAAAAGTAATTCCTCCCTGATTCAACACTCACACAAATGAAAAAAGTGTGGGAAGTGGTGTAGCCAACAGCGTATCCGTTGTGAATTTAACCAGCTCTGACTTGGTATCGTGAGATTCCAACCGCACTTCCTGTTTATAAATATAACACTGTGGCAGGCGTGCGCCAAATGCAAATGAATGGATTCCGCTTTGAAGCACTTTCAGTGCTGAACAGAAACTGCACTATTCCGTCGACATGTTTCTTCTCTGAAGAGGACGTGGTGACCTGCCTGAATTCACTATCCACCACTTGTAATGACAGGAATATGGACTAAGCGCTGGTGGAGGGATTTGAACCAGTATTTGGCAGTTTGATCTTCGGGACAAGTGCTATGGAGGTTCTTCGTCATCATGCTAGACAACAGACAATCAAATTACTTGTCAGGCCTCAAGTATGTTTCAGCTGGCCATTCAGACCCAGATTATCGCGTCGCTCAAAGCGCTACCTAAAACACTGCCTCGAGTGAGATTTCTTATTTACAAGATAGCAGTTCAGTCTAGTGTACAACAAACTTTAATCTGCACAATCAAACAGTGGTAGCAGTATTCAGTGAATCTCCGAACATGGACAACATATGGATTCTAATAAGTAGGGTCGCTGATTAACCCTTACACTGAATTAAGCTGACGGACTTGTAGTTACCACACTCGACCGCATTGCATAGCTGCCTGAGGAGTCGTCATCAGAAGTCAATCAACATGGGATAATGTGGTGTGAATTGAGTGAGTGAAGGCAAATGCAGGCTATATCTTGTATAGTTTCTAGGTTATCAACCTGCTGGTCAGCAACTTCTGTCAAGTCAGTGTGGGAAGTCGCGTGTTTGGAACTCACCAGAGATTCGTGAGCTGCTCAGAGCTGACTTTTCCCAGTAGAAATGAAGCAGGTGTGTAGTGCTCCTCGACTTTAGAATATAACCTGAATTCAACAGCAGGACGAAATCTCAAATGGAACCCCAGAGTCTCCTAATACTAACAAATTTAGTCTATGTTCCTGCCTTACCGATGGCATTTTGTCGCCTAACCACACCAGACAACCTGGTGTGATTTGCGGGCCTTACATCATATGCTTCATTCAGTCGTTTCAACCCAGGTCACACCGCGACTCCTTATTACATTTTCCCGTTTACGGTCATTTCTCAACCAGTCACCAGCCGAATATGGTGGGGATCTAAGCTAAGTGGCCAGCATAACCTAGCACGAAAATCGTATTATCCGGTCCTCTGCACATCGGCTAGAGCTGTTGTTGCTGTTGACCGATCAACTAGCAGTTTCCTTCTTACAAGATCAATTGTTGAACGAGAAATTATGGTAAACGCCGGAAATGGAGACAAAAGTCAACCACTCCTATAAAGAGGTCAAATGGTTCGAATTAGAGCGCCTGGAGTGAGATTGCAACCAGCAATTGATATGACTCGGCCACCATTCTAATTATAACATCTGTACGGGGTGTCAAGACGTAACATACTACTCATAAGCTTGCCCTGGACAGCCCACGACTGATCTCGCCCTAGTTGGGGCTCATCAGGTAGGCGAAGTACCCGAGTTTCCGTCAACCCTCTGTTTTACCGGAACCTAAATTGGACAGATTTCTCACTTGCACACGAATTTGGTTTTGACAGGAAACCCAGCTGAATCGCTCGTTTATGGTGGTCCGCTTCAAATGAATGTGTTTCATGTTCCAGTTTGTACGATTTTAGGGATATCGCAAAACGTCCTTGTCTAGACGTAACCGACTACTGTTTATGGGGTGGTTCATCGCACAAATGCAGGACCAGTTGTTGTACGACACTTCTTCAGCAGAAGCTACAATTCTGGGTTAAAAATCTGAAGATAACACGAAAAAATCTCACTCCATCAGCTTCACTGTGAATCAGGTTCGTTAGTGACTGGTCAACGAATGAGGTTCGACAAGATTAAGCGAATTTAACGGACATTTGCACTGTGATAAGCAAACTGGTGAATAAATTAAGTACACCAGTGCCCAACAAATAATATTCCAATGAATCCTCATTTCACTGTTGAGTGAACCGCGTGACGAGGGGTTTTAAATGTGTCAAGCTGTTTTATTAATGCACTTTAACTAGGCAGCGAAGCAGTTGAATAACACCTCCCAGTACATGGCGACTGTCTATAACTTGCAGTTGTATAACTTCCTAGCAATCTTATCTCAAACAATTGACTTCAATACATCCCCCGCGATATCAGCTGACGCTGATCTGTGTCGTACGGTTTGTGAAGGGGAAAATCTCGAAATATGGAATATCGGATTAGATGAATCCCTAAGACTGTACACCTGGCTCCGAAAAATCAGTGATTGAAATCCTGAACAAACCTTCCGGTCAAATTAACTAGCGTGCGAGAGTGATGCAGTCAACGTCAGTGGCCGAATAGCCCACAGCTGCGTCGCCGAAGTGAAGTAAGGGATGCACCTTCCACTAGTTCAAAATGAACAGGTCCGCATTCTCTATAATAGTGACTGGATCGATAACCGACCGATCGACCGATAACCATCAACGACCAACACTTCACCCTTTATCCCAGCACATTCCTATATCGATTCCTCAGTTTCCCCATGAATTACCTCATGGTGATGACCTGCTTTATATGCGTTTCCTGCTTCATACATTCTGTGATAGCTGTGGCGGAAGCAGGCTATTTTTGAAGTAGCATGAGCTTCCCAGATCCCGTCAAAATCTTTGTTACCAGCATTTGTTCCGAGTAAAAGTCCTGAGTATTCTCTTAGAACTATGATTCTGTAGTAATTGCTCCGTTTCCCTGCATCTCGCCGAATTGCTTATTCAAAATACCACTGTGCTGTGATCATGTGGCAAAAGCACTTTGAAGTCGTCAACAAACTAGGATGAGACGTTTACTGGAGTGAATGAATCACATTCACAATCGTACCCTAGGCAGGAAGCAGTGCAAGTTAGAAAGTCCAAAAACTCTCAAGGAGAACCTAGGCTTCAGTAGGCCCAAAGTGGAAACCCGTAAAAAATCGGAAGCCCATTTTCATTACTCTCGCATCATTACATAATGGGAAACGACATCAGCAACAACACTCGAGCACAACAGTTTCCTTGGACCCACTTTTCAACTTCTTGCACGTTGCTGTCAAATTCCTCGTGGAAATGCCAATCACATGCTTCTGCACCTGTTTTATGCGTTGCAATCTCCAAGTGTCTGTTCAAGAATTAGCACCAAAAACACCGATTTTAATTGTGAAACGCTCAAATGCTGCAAGCTTCCGAAGATCTTCTGAGCTATCGAAATGCTAGAATCAGAAAAACCGCGTTTGTTGTTCTCCTTAGCCGAGGAACATCCGGCTTGACTTAAATCGATATTCCCGATGACAAACATAGAGGAAAAACAGCCCGCGTGAGGAAAGATGTTTCGATTGATGTAGGTTAGTTTAGCAACGGTTTTCGTCAGGAGTTGCAAATAGACATCCTAATTTCACACCAGGTCCCCAAGGGAAAAAGTTCACAACTTTTACACCCGATGGACCGGAATCCGGCTATTGGGGAAAACCCCGTCTGCTGATATACGTATGAGGGGTAAGGCATTCTGCAGTAATAAGTCACGCATTAGCTGGCCCCATGTCTGCGGACCCATAATTGATCAGTGCAGTACACCAAGGGTCATCCATTCAGCTAAGCACCACCACAAATCCGAAGCTGAGTTATCTGAACTAAATGTTGCATATGCAGAAGAGCACGACTGCTGGCTGTTAAACTTCTGTCGGGAATTAGCAGAAGTTATGGCTGTTAGTGATGTCAATATATGCTAGAAAGCCAAGAATCACTGCACAGCTGTTTTACCCTTGTTTGAAGTCATCAGTAGTGCGTACCTCATGAAATTCCAGGGAGTCTGAAACCCGCGACATCCCGGCTGGTAGTTTGAACACTCAGCAATCCGGCAACGAGCGGCTTTTCAGCATTGTGATTAGCTCTCAGTTAGACAGGATGTGGCTCCACCCATCCTTCGTTTACGAAATCAGTAACACGTGATCACAAATGACTGGTTCCTCGTGCGAATTCTCAGAATGGAGTTTCACCCATCGGGTGAATTTTACTCTTCCTCTGAGCTACTTATAAATTGTTGGTAGTGTGGATTATGTGACGAAGGGTGAGTGGCTCTGTATCCTGTCCAATTGAGAGCTAATCACACTGCTGAACAGCCGCCGGCGGCCGAACGGTTTTGTTCAAACTACTAGCAGGGAGGTCGTGAGTTCCAGGCTTCCTGGAGTTTCATGATATACACAGTGCTGATGATTCCCAATAAGGATGAAACAATTATGCAGGGACTCTAGGCTTTACAGCATAGATTAGCTCCACTTACAGGGTGGAACCGCCGTTGTTAAAAAATCCCCCTCACCCTACTAATAGCATCACAAAAATCGTTCACCCGTAAACTACTTAGTGTGAGCAGCAAACGACCGTTTTTACTTATCCTTAAACCAAACCGTCACAGAACGACTCCGCTATTCTGATACAGCCATTCGCTGTCTAGACGCAACATAACACTCATGAGATTGCTGGAAACTTATCGTCTAGACGAAGTACTGCGATTTCTACAATATCGTACCGAGTGAAATATGAGGGGGCCTCGCACAGCAGATTCAGTCAAAGATCATAAACGAGAGATTCAGTTGGGTTCAGTCCAGTCTCTCGTTGAAACCAAATTAGTGTGGAAATAAAAGCATTTGGTGAAGTCCTTCACTCTGTAGCTCAACGGTGGTTAGCAAGAGACCAAGCAGGGTAATAAGATGTTTGAACAAGCAAGTGGGTTATTGCTGTTCGGTATGTACCCGCAAACTAACAGACATTTCAATTTCAGCTTTTCTGACCAAAAGCTGACCGACAGAAATAGCGAAATTGGAGAAATTTCATTACTTGGCTTGGCTGACCCGCGTAAGGATTCAATACCCAGGCCGTAAACATGGCATAATTAGTTGGAAAAAGCGTCATCCGAAAGAGCCAGCCAGCTGCCCAACGGCTATAAGATTTCTAAATAAGTACAGTTTACAATGAATACGCTACATTCGCGAAAATGGTAATTTTTGAAGGGCAGTCTATATTAATAGATTGGTAGGACAATTCACAGGAACAACTCTGTCATACAGCTCCCACACAAACAGTGGCGAAATGAGTGACAAAATGTCCGCTAAAGAATTCAATACTGTCGTCCGTAATTCGCGGACGACAGTGTTTGTGGCCATACTGTTGCAAAAGCTAGACTTAGCAAGCGAGTATTGATCAGGTATTTGAACCATCCACCAACCCGAAGAGGGGTAAGACGATCGAACGAAGAACCAACATGGTATTAATCGAATGGGGATGGAAACAAAACCGTTACAAACGAATCGGAGTGGAAGGATTTCATACGTTTGAAAAATATACCGGACGATACCGGGATGCGTATTTATCACATGCTGAAATGAAGCTGAATGATTGACGCCGACTAGACAAAGATGGAAGTTGGTAAAGCGGGAGAGAATAAAAGACAATAATCTGGTTCAATCCGAATCTGGGAGCAGCATTCACGACTTTCGCGGCAACCGGGGAATTGAAGTGGTAGGATCCCGATTGGACCTGAAAGCGTAAACCTCGATAATTCACAAACCGCGTCGACAATCAAATGGACCAACTGACTAACCTTTGATAAGTTCGTTACTCAATTAGAGAAACAGTTAGAATAATCAATAAAAATGCACTGCACACAAACTGTGATGCTCCAATATATTCGGTAGAAAAACAGTAGCAAGATCGACAAAATGGATAGAGAATCTAACTGTTGAACTGAACTAGAGAGGTCGAGCTAGGATAACATCATTCTACGATAGTAGACAGTTTGGGAACTTCTCGAACACTGCTCGGTTAGAATACAAGCGCCTTACTAAGCTCTTCTTTATAAATACGATGCAATGCAGCAATTATTGCATTGACGACCAGTAGATCTACACCGAGCAAGCCTAAACTGAACTCGGTCATTTTAGACCGAATTTACCACATTCTTCTTCGTAGAACAGGGAATCTGAAGATACACTACACTATTAGTTGCCTTCAGTCTTCACTCTGAAAAACCCATCAACCAACCATGCGTTCTGTTGGGAAGTTTTCAGTAACAACTGCACTTGAAATACTCTTGTAAAGTTCACTCTGGTTCAATTCAGAAATCACGAACGATGAACGTTTGCATTCCAGTTAGGATCCCGCAGCGTCCGATAGCGAATAATTTAGCTCGGGTCAAGATGATCATCAAAATTAGTGTGACCTGCCACAATCATGTTGGCTAGCGGTCCCAATAATCAGGACGATAAAGCTAATGCATTCAACAGCGCCCTGCCACCAGTAACGAACGGTAAGTTTCTTACTGCTCCGAGAACAGATAGCTAGAGCTCGGACTAAAACAGACAAGACCAAGCTAGTGAGGGGAGTAATTTGAGCTAAAAGCAACAAATAAGAATGGCTACCAACCGATCCACATGGAGCCTCTGGATCAAAGTTTGGTCCGGGAGTCTGCATTTAGCCTCGAAATTCACTGAAAAGCACCAGTTCAGAAAGAAAATGATAAAAAGACATCAACAATTTATCAGACTCTTGATCTGAACCAGCTCTGTTGATCTTTGCGCAAGTCATGCTAGTAAATTTCCCAATCCTATCTGTTACTAAAAATATTTTCCTACTGAAGGCTTCATTTGATGTAGATTTCCGTAAACGGTGGGGGATACAGGATTCTCCCAAAGTCGTTGTCGTCAACTTGTGCTACGAAAAGTAGGCGGCATATTTGACCATTAAACGGAATCTCTTCACAGTGTTAACCTTTTCCACTCATTATGATTGAGAAGCACCCGATTGTGAAAGATTTCGCCCATCCCAACTCAGGCGTTTTCCTTCAGTTCTTTTCACCATAGGGTCCATTAGCAACCTTAATGTGCTGATCAGCATCGTTCCTTGCAACTTCTTTGACTAAGCTGACCGTTTCAGAATGTTCAAAATGACACAATAAACGACTCTAGTTGGATTGGCGCGTGTAAAGAAACATAACGAAATTCGCACTTTCCCTCCTCCAAACGCTGAATGCTGTGTTGCTTTGTTTTGGAACTGCTTGAATTGACAAATAAACTAAATTAACAGCGAGGAAATTGAGTAGATCGAACGAACCGCCCATAGGCGACAGTGTGGAAAATTTTAGGTTTCTCGTATCATTCATCAAGCCACACTGAGATAAAATACACGGGATAATTCTGTGAAATTCATATTCAGCCGATGACCATCGGCTCCCTTACAGTCGGTGTGGACGCGGGTAGGTATGAACGCACCCTAAAGAGCGTAATGAGGGCTAATTGTTCTGCGTAATTTTTAGACAGTTGATTGCCTCACGGATAGACACTGCGAAACGAGCCATGAGGACCAACTTGAATGCAGTGACTAAGCTTCCCCAAAGTGAACCAAATGGTACTGAGAGGAGCAGACAAGCGAAGCCACAATAGCCAAGTGGAAAAGCACTTGACGGTACGGAAGTTCTCCGTGTAGGGACAAGGAAAAATCGTGGCGTCGCAGCTTCGGAGAACCCAACCAGTACACCTTATTGTGTACTTACCTCCGCCCTGGTTCCCACACACACCAGTTAGGACAGTTTTAGGACGCCGTACGTATCGATTGATCTATGAGCGGAAGTATGACTGCCACAGAAGTAGAGTGAAACTGGTCCAGAAAACTACAGCTTCCCGTTATACGAGGATTACTCCCCCAGAAGGCTCATGCAAGAGGCTCTAACGTTCAGGGTAACGGTTATCGCAATCTCCCTATAAGATACAAGCCCACAAGAAAGTGTGAAATGCTCGCAAGTTATGTGATAGTTTATATGCATCAACACGGTTTGTCCGTGTCTTACTCAATTTCTCACCAAGTTCATTCTTCCTTGGAGTACACCGGTCCGATATCGAAGCCTGCAACGAGATCACGAGGCGAATTTCTACAGTGTTGAGCACAATCAATCGCAGTAACCGTGTACCGTTCGATTTTTCTTTTCCTCATCGCCTAATGTTTAAGCAATTCTCCTACTACTTGCTGATGACCTACTCTAGGTGATCAAAAAGCATGGGCATATAGGCAGGAGCAGGTCCTGCATAGAGGAACAGAGCAACCTTATTAGATTTACCACTCGATAGTAAGTCACCACGAACGTGACGTTCATGGTGAGTGAAAGAAGCTGGACCGATCTATCACGCATTCAGAATCAAATAAAGTGGAATCAACTTCAAGAGAACTTCCTGTAGTTGAGCCAAAAGACAAAAGCTCGGAACGTTAACGACACGTCACAACACTGTCAGAGCTCACTGTCACCTGAGAGCTAGTGTTCGAAAAACGAGCAACCTAGCAACTGACCTTCAAAACACTACCGTCAACGAGTGCTCGATGACCTACGATCGACTGAAATCGATTGGACTGGGTGCGACTATGTTGATATAAGATAACTCATTGAATCGGCTAAACTGTGTTCAAAAGGTAGCAGGCTGTCAAAGGAAGTGTAATGCAGGTAGAATGTGAGCGGAGAAAAGAGGAAAGACGGATGGTCTTAAAATCAATTCGTACAGTATATTTTACACACTATACATAGAAGTGAGATTTCAAAAGCTCCCCTATTTTATTCTCACTAATTTATGGCTAATTTGGACGGAAACATAAACTACGACTGCCTAAAAACAATGTCAATTTCAGGTAACTTTAATGAGGAAAGCTAAGTTCTAGCAACTTGCTTTCAAAAACAATCATGGTCGGTGGTATAGTCAAAACAAACGTAAGAGAGGAAATGCGTTGAGAATCAAAAAATTACATAGGATAGAAGAATGTGTGTGGGCAGGGAAAAGCTGAACCTGAGTTTATCGCACTGGTTCGGTGCGATAAATGCTACTTGATCATTAAACACAGCACTCAAGAGAGTCGCAATAAATAACTTATGCTCGCCTGGCATCCGCCCTGTACTGCCGCAGAAGTGCTTCTATGAAGTCTGAGGTGGTCGAACGTCCACCGACGTCAGCCGTTAGCACTTGTCCACTTTTGACAACCTTGTAGATGGCGGACTCCAGTTTTGTGGCATGTTCATTTAGATTGATATGACGCAGAAGATCGCAACTTGCCAACAAAATTGCAGTCGGATTGGCGATGTCACGCCCAGAAGCTTCGGCGTACGAATGCCGTGTGCCCGGTTCAAACATAGCGATCTGGAGTCAAGAAAAATGCAGCCCAAATAGTGGAGATTATAACAAACCGGATGGCATTTGATTTGCCATCTCACACACAGAACTACAGCACTCCTTTCTAACAGCGCAAACCGTAAAAGTAGAGCGAAATCGCTCGCCATTCATAGGCGTCCGGCTTTCGGATGTGTCCTCTTAAGGGAGTTGTTGTGCTTCAATCGCCAGCTCGACTCAGATTTTCAGCAATGAGACGTGTAGGCATTTACTTTGGTTCAGTCTGTGGATACTGATAGTGAACGATGAGGAATGGGATGAATTGAGGACCACGTGATTATCTAGTTCACCTATGTCATCTTAAAAAAACAGGACATGACGAGAAAGCCGACCGTCTGACCAACGAAGGACATAAACAATCCAGCGAAATCGTTTGAAGCATATCACATTACTCAAGTGGGTAAGAATTTGACTTGCTGACAGAAAGCACTTCAGTACAACTAATCTGGCGTTCTCACTAAATATGTGAAATGTTTTGAAGGTACTTAGGGTCAGAGAAAAACAGTTGCCCTTTGTCCTCAATGAACAGCGACCATGTTTCAAAGCCATAAAGCAGGACTCACGGCTGCGCCTTCTATCCATAAAATAATGCCACGTCATCACCTAATATGCCGGGGCTGAATGAAGGCAGAATGCGCTTCGGCAATATCATCATCGGAACCATGCAATGATTCCGACATGTGAACCTGTTCACCACTGCTTAGGACCCAGGGATCAGGTTTGGTGTTACATCTGGCCAGTCTTGAAGTAAAACTTTGAACGCTGAAGGTCCGAAACGCACGGCAACACCTAAGTTATTTATTGTATCTTGTATTTCGGCGAAGTCTGACCTAGACAGCAGGACAGTATCTGGAAACACTATGTCCCACCGAGGATTAGCTGTCGCAGGCACTTCCGTAAAGTGTCGGTATTATACCAACCAAAAGACGTCCAGGCGATCAGGATATCTTCTAATCCTAGCACACTGACCTCTGACATGTGTGACCGAAAACAGTCACTTCAGACAGTGGACACTGCAGCGATTGCTGCAAACTGACTCGTTTGTGAATTTAAATGTACCAGAATGAAACACTGACGACTGATTGATAGTAGCCAAAACGGACACCTCGAAAAATGTGATCACAATAATGAAAAACGACCGAAACGCGAGGTAAACTCACTTCATGGCTGTAGGACACGCCCGGAACGACACCAGCTCCACCGACCAAACCAGCAGCAAGGTTGTCTACTATGTTCCCATAGAGGTTAGGCATAACCAAGACATCAAACTGTTTCGGCCGACTGGCCAACTGCATGCAGCAGTTGTCAACGATCATTGAATTGAAAGTGATATGTGGATAAAGCTTGGATACTTGCTGACAGGTATCCAAGAACAGGCCATCACCCAGCTTCCTGTGTGTAGCAGAACGATATAGCGTATGACAGACGCACACGGTGCCCACTAATACGAACAATGTTGCTCTAGTTAAGCAAATACAACTCAAATGTGGTCAGCCGCAAGGTTAGGTTTAATAGTACACGAAAGACCTTGTAGAAAGCAGGAAAACATGCAAGACCCGAAATACCAAACAATCTGAGACTCACATTATATTTGCCTTGTGAACCGCTGTAACCGTCGTTCGGTTATTTCGGACTGCGTAATCAAAGGCGAATTTGGCGATTCGTTCGCAGTTATAGCGGGTCATGATTTTGAGGCACTCGACCACACCAGGTACAGATTCGTGTTCTAAACACGAATATTCCCCTTCTAGTTGCTCACGGATAATCGCAAAATCGAGGGGACCGTGTCTGTTTGGAATTCCAGGTACGCTGCGGACGTGAACGACGTTGGCGTACAGATCGAGCATGCGACTGTCAAGAAGTAAGAGGTGAGTGCCTCTGCTACAGTTCAAAGCATCCAAAAATGATCGATACATGACCTAGTATGGTTGAGGAATATATAAATGTGCAGGTAACAAAGGGAAGGAAAAAGGTGGGAAATAACAGAAGCCTTCCGAGTAAACTACAGATAGACGGAAAGTCACGTTGACCAGCGAGTATTCCTCTCAAGTAAGACAAAATGCTCTGTAAGGGCTGCAGTGGGGAATAGTATCTCAGGTCAATTACTTGACATTTCCTCTCGGCGAAATCCCCCGGTTCAAATGACCTAGGGGCACCCTATCTTCCGACGCATCATTGCATCTTTCGTTGTTTAATGAACACGCATTTGTGTGCGACATTTGTGAGCAAACAACGGAAACATCGGTGATCCTACACATACCTATTGCATAAAATGGCCAAGAAGTAGGTCGTTCAAAGCAGTTCACACTTAATAGGAATCCCCGATGGAGAAGAATGAGCCGTTAGATTTCAAACAAGATAGGTATGGCGCCTAACCGATGCCGACGCATCTGTGCTGTCAGTTTCTACCCATATTGTCTGAATGAGTTGTTGCTAAAGCACGGTTAAACGACGGAGGAGCATCGATGTTAACATCGATGTTGTTGTTGATAGAGCCACTAAAGGGGCCAACAGAAAATGTTTTGTTTCGATGGTGGTATTTTACGGCAGCAGCATCTACAATTCGAGAAAAGACAGCGACGAAGTCTTCCTCACTGATAGCTTGCAGGTTCGGCCATAGCAAATGAGCCACAAAATAATTGATCATTTGTAACGTCACTTCTTGAAAAGACCTCTTCAAATAATAATGGGGATGTACTTGGGTTTCAATTCCCGCTCCTCGATCAGATTCCACTTGAAAGGCACACTGACAAGTTCTACCACCAGTTTCTATGTATACTGATTCACCTGTTTTGTCGAACACCGTATTTTGACCGTACAACGAGACGCTTTCCAGTGACAATATGAAAATACAATCCCGTATCCCTGAATGACGCTTGGAAGAAAAACAGCTCAAAAGTGAGTGCGTCACACCGGAACCAATCATGTCATAGACAAAGAGCACGTCTTCCAAGTTATATAAGAAGTTCTCCTGAATCGATTGAGAATGGCAATCTGGATTATCATCGATTGCAGAAGCAATCTGAAAACGGCCAAGTGACACACAACTCTAATCTCAAGACAGTTACGACCTTTAGACTTGTTTGACAATGAAATAATTCACTTGACCCCGTGACCCATTGGCTCTTTTTACCTGCCCTCCTTTTTTCATCAATTTACTCGTGAATTCGTCTAACTGTACACGCAAATTTGCGATATATTGGCAAAGAGGACCAACCACAGAAAACAAGGTTTGTTCGCTATCACCCTTTTAATCCTGAATACTACGGGTATCGTCATTCTCCTGGCTACGAACCCTCGATTTCCTATAATCACAAATATACATGCAGAATTTCTTATTCTATGGAGTCCATGTTTTCTTTGTGCAGTTGAAACGACCATTCAGGACAACTTTCAGTGTCAGAGCTCCAGCAAAAGTTGCCAAAATGATTGCATACACCGCTCTCAACTTCTGACGGAAAACTGAAGTCTTTCGACTCATCAACACAGGAGTCTCAATCACAGATCCATTTGCGGCTGATCAGCCATCGCAGCTGAAGGTTATGGGACAGACCACCATTAGAATGCATAGGTTCTGCGCCGTTACTGGTTATCACCTGGAATGAAAGTTGTGCAGTGTTGTTGAGGATATCCCCTTCCCAAACTACACAACTCTTTAGTCGTTGGTAATTTAACTTACTGAAATTGAAGTTCTAAATTTTTGCATCATTGATTCGCCATATTGACAACATTCTAGAAGACCGCATGTGTTTTTCATTAACCAAATAGACTGCGTGCTAATGAATTTGTTGTTTTCCAAAGCCGTCTAAAGATTTCCAAAGTCGCTGGAGATGGGCCAGTGGTTAAGGCGCTGCAGTTGTAATTGCCTTTGGTCTCCTCCGAAGGTGTTGTCTTCTTCAGAGCTGGGAACTTGAGTACTCCTCACTCCACATGCAGCAATACTGACTGCATCACAGATACGTAACAAGAGTTGACCGTTTTTTTTATAAAAGTTGAACCTACGAATGAAGCTTTGTACGAGGGTATCCGGCATATTTCAAAAATTCACGGGGTACTCAGGATCTGACATTTTTCTGCTGAAACCCACTGTGAGTAAAACTAAATGGTTGTCACATGACTAACTAGCTAGGTTACTGGGATGTTACGGCAAATAGCTACCAGGAGAAAATTCTACACGACGGTATTCAGACCATTCAGTAATTCGAATTCTTACGGGTAACTTCCACAAAGCGTCCAACCGACCAAACCAGTCTTCGGATTGATCAGGGTGTAACAAAACAAGTTTCAGTTGGCGTTAACAACAGACTCAACTGAATCCCAACTCAACCTTAGTTTCTGATATTATCCAACTGGAAGAGTAACGTAAACCCGAGATCCAGCTGCAATTCGGCTGAGTCTCCCGTAAAACAAACTCCATTTGCAAATGAGTGTACTTCGCCACATGCGTACAAGTTGGTGTTCATAGGGTTGACGGAAACTCGGGGAGTGCGTCTGCCTGATGAGGCTCCAGGAAGGGCGAAGCCGGTCGTGGGCTATCGAAGAGATCTTAGCAACGTAGTGTGTTTCGCCAAGAAAAAAAAACAAGTTCCAGTTTAACAAACAAAAGCCGTGTTTGTGCATAATTTGGCTGGTGTCGTCAAGGCAGTAAGCAGAAGGTCGCCTAAATTAAAGAATGAATAAAATTGAAAGTGGACGTAGAAGACAAACTAATGAATCGATAATAGCAGTGGAGTGGTAACTAGGAACAAGCGAATGGATACAACGGCACTAAGGAGAATGTTGGTAGCTCAGGTAGCGTAGATGGTCGTCGGTTTGTTCACTGAGGTGGACAGTTTGACTGCAAAAGTTCCGTCACAAATCGAGGTGACATCATCAGTGCGTTGTCAGAAAACGGAGCGGAACGTGGCGATGGGTCAGTGGTCCAAACCAACCTGCGGCGACAGCGGGTATCATCTAGGTATCCATAACCTACAGCGACCAGCTACGCAGGTGCAAAAATCGTGTATTCACGCTAAGGCCTAAGTTATTTACCTCGATTACACGCCAAAACAGATTGGTCCACAGTCTGTCATTTTAATTTATTGATCAGATGTATATCAGTGTCCTCACTTAGGTTACTATCACCCACCAGCCGGTTATATGACAGTGAGTGTGAAGATACCAAAATTCTTTGACACAAATTGTTAAATGTCAGGTGTACGCTTCACGTTTAAAGAGAAGAAAATTACAGAAAATAGCGACACTTTAGAGGTTACCGCAACGATGAATCTCATTGTGAACCTATAACGATGCTGCAGGAAAAACTGAGAAGCTGCCGTCCGGTTTGTCAACTTAACGAGGTGTAGGATGTAAAAAGTGCTCGTCCCTTAGAGAATGGTATAAAGACATGTGTACATTAATCCCGTTCAAAGGTCTACATGCCTTACTATTGACCGCCTTTGCTTTTATTGCAATCAGTCCAGTATTCCTCCGCCTCTTATTTACTAAGTGTGACATTTCCTCTATTTTCGTATGACAGTTAAAGTTCAAACCTTACCACTCATGCACTGTCATCAACAACAAGGCCTTGGACAAAGCACCGGAACTGTTCAGCCCCACTTACAACGCACCATCACACACTTCCAAAAAATTCAAACGAAGATGTGTCGCGGTTAAGGATACCTTCCGTGCTGTCATCCCCCTAATGGGAATACATAGTCAGTTGCAAATAATTAAAACACCTTTTGATAGAAAAATTGAGACCCCACGAAGGATAAAGTCACTACACAACATATGTTGTCCAGAGTCCTTAAAAAGCACTTACTCAACAGGAGAACATTACTGTTAAACTTACCGCAGAATCATATTGACCGTCTTGACCTCTCGTCGTCCAACCGGGGTGCGAATTATCCCCTTCAAACCTACCTTCGTCCTGTTCAGTGACTCAATGGCGAAATTGAGATCGTCAGAAGTAACACTGCTTAGGCCATTGAGTCGCACTTCTTCGAATTCCACTGGAATACCGAACTCCTGAAACACGTTCCTAACCGACAAGAATAATTCTGGCCACACACCATCGCCTGGAATGAGAGTGACGGTCTTCTTCCGCAGTGTTGTAGTAGCATACGAGCAAGCAGTCTGAAAGGGGATAGTCAACATTCTTCAACAGTACCAACACCTATCAAACAAAAGGCGGTAGGAATGTAGTGATCCTTGATACGGAAGCAGAAAACAAAAGGCTTATAAATCCTTTTATGAAATGGGTGACAAACTGGTGCTCAAACAAGGGAGAAGCTCTGTCTTCGGACATTTCTCCTGAGAATTGATCAGAATACCTTTTCTAATGTGTGCAGCTTCCTTAGAATTCAGACAAGAACTAAATCAACATCGCCTAAACACTGACCACTGCAAATGAATGGGCGAATGAGGCGTGGCTAGTGACAACAACTTTCGACATAGGGCCTTCTGTCAAATCGGTGACTGAATACTGAGAAACGGATTAATGCATGTGGCGTCGACAAACTGTAGCTTATTAACGATAACTCGGGAGAAGCATGAAAGAACTTACTCCATTCATCTGGACTGAAGGGAACGCCCGGATCCTGGAAAGCTAGCGAAATCAAGCCGAGTGAAGAAACTCACCAGACCGTTAAATATCCGGTAGCGCATCACGAGAAGCGTTGCGCTTGAACAGAATACCGTGCAAAATATGAAGGAATTACAATTCGCTCACAGAGCAATCGGTGTACGACAGATCACCAAAATAGCTAGTAAAAGAAAAATTATTCACAATTAGAAACTAGTGATGAACCAGTTGAGGTCGTAGACACATTTGTTTACATGGGCAGTTGAGTGAGTTACGGTGGATTTACGAAAGATGAGATTACTTCTCGAATCGGGAAGGCCAGGGCGGCTTCTGAAAACGCTGAGATGACACCAGTTTGTCTGTACAGGGCAAAGTATACACTGCGACAGTGCAATCCATACTGCTTTATGGATCAGAAACGTGGCTTGCACGCACGGAAGACATTCGAAAGTTGTCAATGTGTGACCATCGGTGTTTCCGAAGCATTGGTCGGCTATGGTGTGAACATCGGATTTGCCGTACTGAGGTACGCCAGATGGCTTTAGGAAGAAGCAACTCTCCTGCGATAGATGAATTACTCACGCTTCATAGGTTACACTGATTAGGTTATGTACCGCGCATGCGAGAGGACCGTCTGGGTCGCAGAGCCCTTTTCTGTCAGCCCTGTGCTGACAGCTGAGCTATTGTGTGAAGTGTTCAACCCACCACGCAAGATGATTGTGTGAGTGAATTGTTGTTCCGTCTTGTTAGCTGGATGGTCTTGGACAGTTGAGTTTATGGCCATGGTCCCGAAGGCGAAAGTGGATGGGGCGATGAGTTGGAGATATTCACAATATGGATAAATGGTAGCTAGCATCCAAGAATTACGGTGTAGGGTGCAGCTGTATCGACGCAGTGATGCCGCTGCTGGAGCAGAGTTAGATGTAAAATTTCCTTGGGAAGGCGAGATAGTGCTAACGCAGTCTATAAAGAAAACCATTGAAGTTGTGGACAGGAAAGACTGAAAGTGCACCGATATGGTTAAACCCAATGGAGGTTTGAGTGGATTGGGACGAACTCGTTCCAGAGGCAGTTGTTCATATTTGCAGTAGGGATCCGAAAGAACGAGAGGACAGTCAGGAGTATGGAGAGAATAGTTACGGATGTGCCATCAGACCGGGTATGGCAGCACCATCATTGCACTGACATACTTAGGTTTCTGGACAGCCCCGTAACGGACCTCATAGATTGGGTGACCGGACCGAGGACGTGGAGCTTGGAGCGCAGCGAGATTTTGGGTTTTCCAGGGGATCCACGCAGGTGGAACAAAGCCAATGTAGGACCATCGATAATTTCAGTTCAGTTAGAGGTTCACGTGGATGTAAAGCGGGGATCAGGCGGGGTTGATAACGACCATACGGGGCGTTCGCAGCGGCTACTGTCGAAGATGGAAGCATGGTAAAGAGGGAATGGGATGAAATCAGTAAAGCCGGTGAGTGTGAGCAGATGTCAGATGGCCTGGAGTTCATTAATAGAAAATAACCCTAACTTTATTCCAGTTATGGGGTGACATTAAGTTGCTGAATAAGCCGGAAATCTGGCAGATTTGTGCTGATAGACCTAGCAACCAAGGGCTGACTAAGCTTGCCAATATAATGCCAATATACTGCGAGAAGCATGGAACACACCAGTATAAGTGGCCTTATGTTTCGCTACCATGGATTTCACCCAAATAGCGATGCATCAGGCCAGGATTGATGATAATGGAGTACCTCATGTAGTTGTACTGAGTGTCAGTTGACAAGAATGCGTATCGCCAGGGCGAGAGAGTATTTACATAAATTTTCGATAAAGTGAAGATTTGGCCAATGTGGTAACAAGCAAGGAGGATAGCCCTTGGCTCAGATGGTAGGTGTGGCTTTAGGGTGGGTTGGACAGGGAGCTGTGGTAGTTAAAGTCTCGTCAGATGGACTACGATGTGCAGAGAGGTGGTGTGGTAATGGACGGTAGACACATAAGAACTAATGGAAACAGAACTTCAGAGACTAGTTTAACTTGAATTTGTTATGTGGGCTGAACGGTACCATAATTTAGGAGGGAAAGTGAGGGCAAGATTATGAGTCATCAGTCCCCGAATAACTGCTCTCAGTTTCAACCAACAAGTAGTGCATGGCGAAAGGCCTATAGGTGCCAGATTTAAATGCTTGTGGTGGAGGGTCAGGAATTCCATTATATTTTATTCTATATGTGACCACTCCCGGGATCATTAGGCAAGGGCGAGTGTGTCACGTTTGGCTGACGAAGTTGACTAGGTGCGGTGCGACCACAACTAATAGGAAGGTTCATATTCACATCACTCTCGTTTGTCCTGACGTAATTATCCTGGTGAGTCCACACCAAAGGGGGAAGCACTGGATTCGGGTTTCGCCCCTATTAGAGCTCATCAGCAGAGCATATCCAACAGTCGTGCCGGGGTTTGAACTCCGGACATCTGACATGCGACGCGAGTGTGTTACCACTACTCCATCAGCGCACGTTAGATGCATGTGAATTTTTACGTCTGAAGAGATGAACGCGTTCACACGAGCGATGTGATTGGTGTGCCCGACGAAGGTGGCAACAGCTTTGCACGTCAATGTAAGCCATGGACGCCGCAAAGTATCTTTCGGCTACCCCATGTACTTTTTAACGGACGAAAGGACAGTGTTCCTTCAGTTGTAATTCATAGCGTTGCTAGTCCAACCCAGCAGCTACAAAAAACAACATCAATGCTCTATTGCGGATTTCTCGAATTGAAGGCCAGGCTCGGAGTCCCCGGCGATGGGCGAAGCGCAGGTGTTCCTGGAGGTTGGTGGTATTCGAACGCACGATGCTGCAACGCAACAGGGTAACCCTTGCTGCAGGACGTACCCGACCACCGCACGAGGTTATCATCCCTCGCGCACGCCAGATATTTCATCCACTCCGAGGGGAACTAGGCCAGTACATTGCTCATTCGGTTCGAACAAGAAAACAGCGGGTGGAATAGGCAGCTCACAGAGGAGGCAAATGTAACAGCAGCTATCATTTGGGTAGTGACAGTAGAATGGAGAGGTTCAAAGCGTGTGCACTGTAGGTAAACGACGACGGGGCTTTGGTGTGGGCTACCATTTCAGGCAGACGTGCACAGTAATTTTGTGTGTGTGCTTAATGGGCCGTGAAATACAGGAATGTCATCCATTTAGAATCTTCACCGACTATACTTATAGGCGTACAATGCGCCTCCAGGAATGTGAAACTGTCTTCGGCTTAGTTTATGTCAGTGAGAGCTAAGCATAACCATAACCATGACCACGAGTGTACAGGCTCCCTTGTAAGTCTGACCAGGGCCTCACGCCCCTGATTGACATCTACGTTAAAACAAGCTGCGCGCCACTTCTTGTTTGCTTCTGAGCTCCTAGCTGTCAGGTTTACGGCCTTCAGCTCTGCTACATTGGTGCAGATCGCCGTTGGCGAGTTTGGGTTTGTCTGCGTCCACTTTGTCTCCAGCTGAGACTTGTGAAGCTGGTAGTCAACCGTGAGAGCACGCGGTATTCTGGGTGTTCTACTGTAAGTGGTGTTTGGGGCAGCAGTATTTGGGCCAGTGGGAATAAAAGAGTGTGAGTCGGGAAGCGGCTTGCCCAGTTATTTGTCACCAGGTGAAAATGTTGAGCTGATTTAGATTCCAAGGTAATAAGTGCCCTAGCGAGGTAGTTTCAGTGGTCACCAGCAGGTCGCGCTGGAAGTGTGTCCCCATTTTAAACCGTAGCTCGGGTGGGCCAGCCGTTTTCTGTGATGGTTCATTATCAGCTGCAGGGGCTAACTTGGTCCAAGGCAGAACGAGCATCAAAACGTCTACACCACCCCCAGTTACACGGATTCACGGATTCACGGATTCACGGACTGATACACAAGATCGAGGCTTTCACCCAAGTCTACCGGGTCGGTCTTGTTCTTGTTCAGCGGCCGCCGTTCACCTGAAAGGCGCTGCAACGGCCAAGAAACCAATCTCGCACGCGATTGGCCAGAAAACGGGCCGATTGCCAGTCAGAGAGACACGGATTCACGGATTGATACACAGGATCGAGGCTTTTGCCCAAGTTTCCCGGGTCGGTTGTGTTCTTGTTGTTCTGCGGTTGTCGTTCACCTGAAAGGCACAAGCGAAAAAAGGGTGTAGGACTGCTCTTTAAGTTCTCAGCGCAGGGCAGTAATTTTGCCAGCACGAGGACTCGCATAGAAAAGTGTCT
>SJOL01007680.1:0-12246 GCA_004794785.1 Opisthorchis felineus
ATAGACCGAACGGAATAGTAATCGCCGTTTTTAGAATGTCGTCGGAGGCAACTGATATATTGTAATACGCACGGACAAGGTCAATTTTGGAGAAAACCGTTTTGCCCTGCAATTGCAGTGCAAAATCGTGGATATGCGGTATTAGGTAACGGTCAGAGAAGGTGCGACAATTGAGCGCTTGGTAGTCGCCGCACGGTCGTCAATCACCAGTGGATTTTTTAGAGGCCAAAGTTAGGGGAGAAGCCCAACATGAATTTGAAGGCCGAATTATTCCGAGTTGTAGCATGTGGTCAAACTCGGCTTTGGCGATACGCAGCTTCTCAGGGTGTAGCCGTCGAGGGCGAGAATGAACTGGAGGACCAGTAGTCGTAACGTGGTGCTCGACTGGATGTGACACACTGGAGGCTGAATAGGGCGGCTTAAGCAAACTGGGAAACTTTTTAATTAAATCGTCGAAAACCGGAGTGTTTGAACTACGGGTGACGTGAATACCGAGTGGGTATGATGAGGCATCGACCTGGATTGATGGGACGGAAAGCGACGTTAAAGAAGCCGGGAGCTTTTGCCGTTTGATATCAACGGCTAGGAAGAAGTTGGTCAGCAGATCCGCACTGATGATTGGAACTTGGACGTCGGCGACAGTGAAAATCCAGGGGAATGCACGGCGAAGACCAAGGTCAAGCATCAGTGACTTATGACCGAAGGTAGCTATGCAGGTGCCGTCAGCCGCCTGTAACGCCGTCAACGGGTTAGAGGAATGGCGTTTAGTTTCCGGCAGGAATAACACTTAGTTCAGCACCGGTGTCGACGAGGAATCGCATTCCGGTGGTCCTATCCGTAACGTAATAAAGGCGACTAGGAGAGTGGCCAGTGGCAGCTGTCGCCACTACTGACTGGCCAGTGGGCTTCCCCGATCAGGGGAGACATAAACACACGGAAGTGTACAACGTAGAGCCTCGTCTTTGAATTTTGTATGGTAATAACAGAAACTGTTTGCAATCTGTGATGGAGAGCGCGGTTCACGTGAAACAGATCGGGACTTGTGTGACGTGGTAGTCCGCTTAACTGTGGTAACTACCCTATTAACAGTGGCTACGAGCTGATCGACTGGTGCCAGCATTCGATCAAGCGTGCCATAAGATGGTTGTCATTGGGCTGAATGTGCTGTTGTGAGCTTGAAGCTGTTAAACGGTCAGAAAAACATTCGTTAATCTTATCTGCGGTCTCAGGTAGTGACGACAGAGGAATATCGGACTGGGTAGCCAGAAGTTGGCGAGTATTTAGGGGGAGACACTGCAACCACAATTGCTTTAAAATCGTGTCGTCGAACGACTTGCCGCAGACCAGGCTTTGCATATGTCGCAAAAGTTGTGATTACGTTCAATCGCCCAATTCGACTCCTGCAACAACTTTTGGAGATTCGCTTCATCAGAAGTAGCTGTCCGGTTAATTATGGCTGTTTTAAGTGTGTTGTTTGGATTCGATACCGGCATGGGACCAATCAACTCAATAACCCCTGCAGAAACCTCAGTCGGGAGCTGAGAACCCACGTAAGAAAACATGGTCTGTCTTGAGGTAATGTGGCGAAAGTGGAAGTAGCATTCTAGTTGGATGGACCATACTCTGGGGTTGTTAATTCCAAAAGCTGGGAGTTTGACGTGAACGGTGTTTTCAACCAATTCAGTTTTGAGTTTGTCCTCGTTAGACATGGCTGAACAAGGAGATACCGGACTAAGTAAGTGCGCATTAGAACTATGGATGTTCTGAGCTGCTGGAAAAATAAAACAAAGCAAAAAACGGCGGGCTCACCAATTATGTAGTGGTTAACGGCCCTATGGAGTCTCTAGTGAACAGAACAACTTACAAATGTAATTCAGATACAATGTCACAAGGAGAAAAATCCTAGTAAATATTGGCTCACTGTTCACGATAGGAGATTTCGTAGTTCCGTATTCCGGAACAAGAACAGAAAGTTTTACTTCCCTGGTATCCCAAAACTGGTGATCACAATATTACTCCACTGATGTGAATAGATTAATAATAACGATAATAATAATAACGTTTACTCACAACTTGTGGGTGGCATGTCGTCAGGCATGATCATAAGGTTACAGTCCGAATAAAAGCATGACTGGTGGGGACTGTAGGTACAAGGGGTTTTGGGAAAAGGGACAGCGTCAAAGGCGGGGGGCATTGTCCGATGTAGACGTGGTCCTCACTCAACCGGCACTGGTAGGGAGGCACAGTTACTATGTTTTTTGGAGAGAACACCGTGCAAGATCAGATCGTTAGGATTTGAAGGTGGCAGGCAAAAACAAAACAAGGGAGAGCAAAACAAAAGGCTTTATGCCTGACACATGACAAGAAAAGTGTAAACTTCAGAAAATGAGGAACCAGAAAATCAGATCTGGTGAAGCGGCAGAGATGGCGTTATCCAGCCAGTCAAATTGAACTAAACCTAAAACCACCGCTGAGGCCTCTTGGCCTTAGACTGTTGGGCTCATGCCCAGGGTCACAAAAAGCGTAAGTGGGGATGATGAATTGGAGGGATTAGCAAAGCCGATAAATGGTAACAGGAACCTCAGGATCATGGCGTTCAGTGAGACTGTAGAGGCTCACTGGTGTCGCTGTTATGGAGTCGGGCCTAATAGTTTCTTGGAAGAGTGAGATGGTGCCAATACACGAGCCAGAACGCGAACTACATAGAAAATTATTGATTTTTGTTGGGAGCACAGACTGAAAATCCACCGAACTGGTCAAATTCGAACGACGGGTTCAGCAGTTTGGAATGAACAGATCATGCATGCAGCTGGGGCCAGTTGAGGAGCTTATTCGTATTTGCAGTTAATAATAGTCCATTGTTTGTACCCAAAATTTTTGTTCAAGTTTAGAGTTAGTAGCAGCCAATGACACCCAACCGGCACTCACAACCACAGTCATTTAGCAAAAGTTCCAAAGTCACGTTGGACCCAAAAGCGGGCGGTTGTTTTTGTATTTCTGTAAAACAAACTTTTGTACAGTAATGTGAGCAAAACTTATAGGGAGAAAGTTGATGATATTGGGCAACAAAAATACCAGTTTACAAGTGCCACACGGTGACTGGCGACCGATGCTATTACCTCCTTGTTGACTTGAGGTAGTAGATTCCAGTTAAACTACGGTTCTTATCCACTATCTCGGAAGCTTTTGCCGAACCGCTTATTACTTGTCTGCTGTCCCTGTTTACATTAACGCCTCCTTTGCCCAACGGAGACCATGTGATTGGATTTTTTGCGGAGCTAAAAACTACCGCCATGTAATCTCGCCATGTGATCGTCTGTTCCAACTTGTCCAACGGCTAGCCTCCCTGCCTCGGCGGCTAAGCCCTTACCCTCCCAAACTTAGGCACCTACTCTGGCCCAGCCAGTACTTGGCTTCTAGGCCAGCCAAAAAATCCACCTCCTCCTGGGTTCATTTAGCCTGCTGTCACCCCTTTTTAGCTTTTTTATATTGGACACAGTTTTATCTGATGCCTCCTGGCGCCCACCAGACGCTACTGCTCTCATCCTACCCCTTCATCCCCCCTCTTCCCAAGCTTCAAGCTTCGGCTGTATTTGCGCCCACGCCCCGTACAACCGTTATTTATTCAATCTGGCTTGTCCCCGGTCCACACTAACGTGTCCTCCTACTGATGGGAAATTTTTCGTGACTCTACATCAGCCTGACTCTATCTGTGTCAATCTCCTCGTCTAACCCAGGTCCGGCTGCCACGGAAATGCGTATCCCCTGTCCGATTGTTGCAACCTTGACGACCTTTACGGGGTTGTCCAGAAACCGAAATATGTCAGTGCAATGATGGCATGGCACTGTCATACCCAGTCTGATGGCACTCCCGCAACCATTTTCTTCAGAATCTCGACCGCAGCCTCTCGCCCACACACCTGGGGCCAACCGCCTCGTTCTAAACCGCTGAACATATCGTTCGGATTTGACCAACCTAGTTTCCTGCCGCAATTTCGGTTTGCCTCTTCCACAAGTTCAATTTCATTTGCGGTGTTCGTTTGGCCCTATGCATTGGCACTATCTCCCAATCAAAACTATCCTTTACACCTGACTTTCCTACAACAGTGACGCCAATGAGTCTACTCAGGTTCAAGTTAAACCATATTTTTGGGACAAAAATTGTCATTTGTCTCCAGAACGAATTCTTCAATCTCCATCTCTATTTTTGCCTTTTGTGACCCTAGCCATTTACTCGACCTCCCAAGGTCACTCACGGCCAGCAACGGTTTTCAGTTTTAGTTCAGGTCAGCCGGCTTCATCTTTGAACTAGTCGTACCTCATGTCCATTGTCCTCGTTTTTTTTCGTTTCCCACAACTGCGGTGACTTCGCGTAATAAGCATGCCTCGTTGGTTGTATCTCCCTCTCCGTTGTGTTGTTTCCTGCCGCGTTCAGGTTGTAACGACCCGATCATGCCTGAATCGGCATGCTTTCAACAAGTTGTGAAGTAAACCTATTTTTATTTTTAATGTCCACTCTTTACGACACTGTCCCCTTTCCGAACTATTCCCTGTTCCCAAAAAACCCGCCAGTCATTTTTTATTCTGAATGTAACATTATGATCATGCATGACGGCATGTCACCCACCAGTTGGGAATAAACATTATTATTAATATTATTATTGTTATATCCAAATCCTTGAAAGCCGTTGTCTCATGACTATGTCTCGTGTAAGGTGATGCCGGGAACCAAGCGAGGTACTTTCGAAATTCGTCTCGTTTTTTGCTCATGCAAATCTGTGAACGGTTTCCTACGCTTTACGGTGTTAAGCCGCGTTATTTTGTTAAATTTTTCACTCCGACATTCCCGTGCGTGAAACCTCTGCCAGACTGTGCTCCATTTCTGCGGTGCATCCACCCCCAATAATGAGCCAGAACATTACAAGCTGCGTTCCTCTGGTGATATCGGTGGACTAAATGCGATGCGCGCGAAATGGATGTCCACCAAACGTAAGACACAGAAGGCAATGTCACTCCGGCCAGGTTTGGTGGCATATAAATATAAGGGTTTACGGGGCAGAAATGAGGAACTCGCAAGCGACGCAATAGTGGTACCTGGAGGCTGCAGATAACACTATGCAGGCCCATATTCTGCCCCAGCGTCAACGTCACATCCACTCTTGTCAACAAGCAACCACGAACGACCTCTAGCTGACCTGGTCTTCACTGAGGAGGACGTTGTCAACTCTTGCACAACGGAAGACCATTCAGCTAGTTGGGGCCAGACGAGGTCCATCCAGGGGTCCTGGAGGAAACGTCGCCTGCACTGAAAGGCAGTCCTGCCATGCGTTTCGTCAGTCGCTCGACGAAGGAAAGCTTCCCTCAGCTTGTAAGGAAGCGATTGGTACGCCAATGTTCAAAACTGGTGACCGACTGTCACAAGGCAGCCACTGGCCTATTAGTCCCACTATCGTACCGTGCAGGGTGATGAAGCGCATTCGGAAGCTGGCCTTCTTAAATCATCACAGCACCAACAACTTGAAATCCTCAGTGCAACACGGATTCTTCCCAAACCTTTCTCGCGTGACGCGGATGCTTGTATTTATGGACAGCTTAACCCAAGCTAAGGACGAGGGACTCATAGAACGCCATATTTTCCGTCTTCTCAATGGCATTCGATCGAGCCTCACACGTCTCGCTGCTCAACAAACTCTAGTCTTCCGGGATTCAAGGGGAAATTCCACACTAGACAAAGGTGTCCCCATCGGACAGAACATTCCTAGTGCGAGTGGGCTCAACCTGCTCTTCTTCGACGCTGGTCCCCATTGGAGTTCCTCAAGCCTCTGTTTCGGGACTACTTCTGTCCCTGATCTACGTCAACGATCTTCCAGATGTTCTTTCAAGCCCACGTCTACTTTCTGCGGAAGTCTTGAATTCCGGAGTTTTAATTGCCAGTGCCCCCCAAATGGATGTAGACGCTGCAAAGCAATGGTAGTTTAACTGGCACCTCCCTCTGAATGACAAAAAGTGCGTCTATGTTATTCGGAGGAGACTCAGCGAACGCATTTGTCGTGCATGGTGAGAATGGACCAGTGGACATTACAAGGGTAGATGCCAAAAAGGATTTGGGCATCTGGCCCTATTCAAACATGTCCTTGTCAGTGCACCATAAAAGGTCCGCCCGGAAGGCATTCGCCGTTTTACGAATGATTCGGTGGACCTTCCCACGCATTAATCGCAGGGATTTCCAGACACTCTACAAGGCCTATGCCAGACCGACTGTTGAATGCGCCAACCAAGTTATCTACTCGGGACGCAGGAAAGACATAATTCTTGCCGAGCGTGTCCAACGAGCTGCTGCAAAAATGGTTACCGGCTTTAAATCCGTCGAAACGCATCTCGCGGTGCTTGGCTTATTTCTCCTGGAATATCGTTGCCTCCAAGGAGGCCTAATACTTACTTATGTCCTTTCTGAACAAGGTTTGGCCAAGAGTTTTTCGCCGTTGACCTAACAACATGGTAAGAAGGTTTTTAGGCCAAGAACACACAGCTTTATTAGGCGACAGTTTTCCTCATTTCGGGTAGCTGGTGTGTGGAATAACCTTCCTCCGACGATTGTTCACGCTGCATCTAATACCCAGTTCAAAGCACTTTTAAACGCGTATTTAGCTGAGTCCCCGCGCTGGCAAAGTTGCTGTGCGCACTGAGGACTTAACGAGCAGCGCTACACTTTTTCCGCTTGTGCCTTCCAGATGAGCCGAAGCCGTAGAAAAGCAAGAACATACCCGACTTAAGAAGCTTGGGCGAAAGCCTCGATCCTGTGTATCAATCCGTGAATCCATGAAACCGTGAAAAGCGAATTAAAATAAACAACTGTTTAGTTATGCGACGAGCGCCTTAACCAAAGAATGCGTTCAGCTTCAAACGCCTCTATGATCTTGGCATAAAATGGGCATGCCAAATCATCGTTTCCCGAAATCGGTGAAGATTCTCATGCCCACATTGAGGTTACTCAAGCAAAGGGCTTTTCTGCTTTTAAACTGGCAGACTGATACAAGAACAGCTGCAAGTACCGTGGTTAATGAGTCGGTGGTGGCGGTGCAATTTGCCTACCAGTATGAATTCCCTGTGACTCTCACTGCGCTTGGTTTTAGAGGCTACATGATATGGCTGCCAATTTCAGTCAATGGCGTCCTTGTTACCAAATTCTGTCCTGATCTTCTAGATGAGTGTCTGACGCCATGCATATCCTGGAGTGATTGCAGCGGGCTAGCATTGAATCCTTTCACTAACCCTTATAATTCTTTTCATCGAAATATCTTTAAAATAAACAGTTGTTGTGTAGCAGCGAAAATCACCGCCGAACTTTATTGTGGTGTTGTCAAAAATGGTAGTATTGATGACCCACCGACTAGCCTTATTGCAGTCATGTCGAGCTCTCGGCCTGTAAAAGGGCCAAGGTTTGCGTCAGCCTAATGGCAGGTAGTAGTGATACCATGTTCGATGCATGTATAAGAGAGGCTGAATTAAATTGCTTTTGGGACGGCAAGCATGAATGAGATTGTTACCATTGCTGTTACTTTGCTCCGCTTGGCATGTTCCCTACAAGTTGGGGAACAAACCTGTCATTATTATTATTCCACTTTGCTGTGTGCTATGATGGTTTCCAATTTATATCCATCAAGGGATAACACCTGGTGCTAATTTTTTAACGTCTTGCAATTGGGTTCACTTTTGTGGGAGTAACAATCCGGATGGTTCATTTTCAATCAAACTTTCATGTAACCTTACTTGACATGCTGACTAATGGTGGTCAACTCAGTAATGTTGACAGATCTGGATGTGGCAACTTTAATTTTCCTTCTTTCTTACCATCCCGTGGAAGAGTGCAAGCAAGTTTTGATACATGTTTACTACTGTAGCAAAATTTATAGATGCATCAGTGTTTACACATACAACCGGTGGGCTAAAGACCACATATTAACAATAAAAACTATCATCCCCTGTTCACACACGCTTATAACTGAAGACTAATTGGCACCATTCTCAAATCATATTAGCTTGGTGCAATAGAGCAGGTTGGAGTGATTTGATCTCCGGGTAAGTATTCTGCCATTTTTGCCAGCAAGTTCACTAATGCGGTGAGAAAGAAAAAAACTCATCCGTGTTGTTTTGCCCACCGAGCAAATCTTCCCCACAGATATTCCCACAAATATGAAATATTTTATTCAGTCTAGAAATCTGTCAACTTCCTTACGTGTTTGAGTTTTTGGATTCCGTTCCCAAAAAATTTCAAACATTTCGACAAAGCAATCAAGTTCGTGGTTGCTCATGGGAGGTAAACCGAAATTAACTAAGCGTAAAACACTAGGTTTTGAAGTTTCGAATTTTATGGTTAGTTCGCCTAATCCGTTTGCACGATGCAGTAACATGTTGCTCATAGCAACTTTTTTAACCGAGCAAACTTTCAAGGTCAACGACCGCAGCCGATTTGCATTTTATTACGCGTTTACGAGCTAAAGCACGAACTCAAACCTTAGCATATTTTAACTTTCCGCAGTATGCTTCAAATGGGATGTAAAAACTACAAAATATCCAATACCAATTCCACCCAGGCAAATAGCGCTACACTCATCAAGCGCAACAAAGTAATTGAGTTCCTTCAACCAACTTCGACACAACACAGTTTTTTGAGAAGCTAGCTTTTCGTTCAGTATGATAATGAAACACAATTTGATGCATCGTGCATTACTAATGCGAGTATGCACCTCCGTGGATGATCCATTCTCAGGCATGCACAACTATTTGGTAGAAAATGCAGCGTTTTCAAATATCTGCATGTGAACTACCTGCGCAACGATATCCTCCCCACTGCAAGTAATGACGCCTCTTATCTGGAATACGTAATACCGAACGACATTGCCAGAACATGAAGCCCACCTTTGCCCTTCAATATAGTAACTTCACATGCTGTCAACTACCACGGCTACTCATTGTAACTGATAGGCCAATGCCTACGTACTATGCTGATTACGACGCTTCAACAACCTAATGCAATGGCCATGGACGGCCTTTTATACTCATAACTGTGTTAGCCGTCGCTCATCTTGGCTACCTATAGTAAGTACTGGACCAGCATTTATGCGCGCAGCTGGTTATGAGGATTCAACCATGCAGAATAGTCTAATCCATCACCATAACCATGTGCTTTGTCGCTCCTCCATGTCCACGCTCGAAAATTATGGAACGCCTACTTGCGACACGTTTTTATACATTGAATAGACCGTTTCGTTTTTGGTAAACCAGTTCCACTGTTATGAAGGCAAATTTACTTCTTGCTCAATTAATCACATTGCTGGCACTCAAGGGTCCGTGCGCACACGGCTAACTTTATGACAAGATTCAATGATAATATGCATTATTAGACGGGGCGAATTTAAAGACAAGGAAGAATGTATACAAGGCATTGGTAAGATCAAGTTGAGTAGACTTGATCCCCTAGATTCTGGGCCAGCATGCGTCTTCAAAAGTGTGCACAGAGATGTAGCTATTGCAATGATCCAGTGTGCGCGCAAGTACTTAAGGTCAAGTCTGCTACTTAAGGCGCCAAATTCCGACTTCACCACATTTCTGCTCCGCGACACTTATACCCTATAGTTAAATAGAAACGGCAGTTCCGTCGTCACTATCACGTACTCATCTGCAGAAGCACTTACATGAACTAGGAGATCCGCTCTTGGACACCGCTTATCAGCTCCGGCGCCTGCATTTTCAAACGACTCTCTTGCGAACTCTAGCATCCGGTTACAACTAAAAAGCCTCCACGTCTCAGACACGTATAGCGCGTTCAAAGCCGCTCGCCCTTTCAAGAAACCTTAAGGTTCTTTCCTATGTCTCTCATATAATTTTGGGCCTCATCTAACTCATTGTTCGTGCCAATGTATTGCCGCTCGTTTTCACTTCCGCAATCTGGCCCGAACTATCGAAATACGCGAGCGATTAGTGCATCCACTCCCGATACGATCTGTCGCCGATTATGCTGATCAGCTGATAGGGGAATACAAGGTTTACTCCATCCCACTACCCTACCAACAAATATCCCTCAAGCCACATCCAAGTACCATACGTCGCCACATTCCCACTAATCCCCTCTGGGCGGCCGGTGGACCCTTACTACCCCTAATCCATCCTCACAAACCGCCTCGCCTGCGAATCACATTTGTCTTACCTGATCGATCGCTACTCAGCCCTGAAAACCCACCAACTCCTCCCGAACCATATTCGCCCCTTCCGCACCTATAGTCACCAAAGATGCGAAAGACTGCACGTTTGTCAACTCTCCTTTCAGCTGCATGCCGTCTACATAATCCCTTCTCTAACCCATGCCGAGTAACATATTTCACCTTCTGCATTGGAGGAAACATAGAAATAAAAGAAAGCAGCTTTGATTTCACGCCTGTACCGCTGGCTCAAGTTTTCTGTAGATGTAGCTTAAGGTGACAATAAAGATAAACGTTCAGCTTTAATACACTTTTGGTGCACTGCAGAGTGAAAAATGCTAACTCGCATGAAAAATAAGAGACTCGCGAGACGCGCATAACGTGATGCCTCTGTGGCAATTAGTTTTGCCAAGCCTCTATGCTTTTCCTTAGACTGTAGTTTGCTTTACTGAGGTCACCTCATCCTCCAAATATGCAAGACGGCCACGCACCTCACGTTTTTCTCCGATTTCTTGTCCCTGTACACCTCAAACTACTAATTACTCTAGACTTGCCCAACCTTCGGAGTTAGTAAGCACCTCTTTGCACCAGGGAATATCGGAAAGACATCCATATTCCCAGTCGATATGTTTCTGCAGCCTCTGACCGGCAACTTTCATTCCACTGTAGCTCGCTCACCCACTTCCTGAATGGGCTTTAAGGAAGCGTCCCAAAAACTTCTGTGATTGCTTTCTAACCCCACATTTACCTTAGCACGTTCAACTAGGTGGAAATCCTACCCCGTCAAGTGCGTTTCGGCTTAATACTCGGTAACACGACGAAGCGATGATAACGCGTACACATCAGCCACAATCTCAGGAACCTTCTAGTCCCACGTCCGCCTTTCCTAACCAGCCTCATGCACGACTAAATGACTAGCCATGAACTGTGTGGCGCAAAATTTGGCTAATGTACGTTCTTCGTATTTGCATATCGCCGGGTCTGTTTGGATTGATCGCACACCGCCATTCCTTGCTATGTACAGCAGAACGTCGCTCATGTTCTCGTAAAATCAGGAAGGGTTGCATCACTACGGCAGTCAGAAATCGTAACCACTCTCAGCCGCCTGATATTTTGAGCTGTACCCTATTGTCAGCAAAGTAACACGCTGCGCCCTCCATGGTCCCAAGAATGTCCTGTGTACCTGCAGGTCTTGATATGTCACGATTATTTGGTCAGTCCTAACTATCCTAACAACTTCAGCTGACTCACACAATATGTTCATTTACAGGGCTGTCCATGAACCCAAGTACGGCGTCGTGATGACGGAACCGCGACCGCCATACACAGTCGGATGGCGTGCCCGTAGTTCAACATATATCCACCATTTTCCCGCTGAGCGTGTTACATGCGCCCAAAGGCCCTCCCAGTCCGCTGAATTTGCGCCAGAACATTGAAGCACTGGTCAACTTATCACACCGTTTGCCCGCACTGTTCCTAAACCAACTAATTCCTCCCATGACACCATCAAGGATTTAGTATACCGGTGAATATAAAACCTCGCAATGCCACCAGTACAGGGTGTGCTGACCATCATCAAAAGATCCACCAAACCTACTAGCTGGGACATATTCTTAGGCTTTGATTGGCGGGACGCCTGTTGCAACATTAGGAAATCTCTTCCTACATATGTAGCGGATAGTTGCTCCATTGTGAGTTGGCGCAGGCAGAGACGACGTACTTTTTGTTCACGTTGTAGTGGTCTGGGTACTCAAAAAGGCTACTTTAGGAAGCGTGTGGCAAAGAAATAAATATAATTACTCTGAATTGAGTACACAATAATAAAAAGGGTCGAATGGAACAGACTCACTAAGAATTGTTCTTTTTAAAATAGTTCGTCGTTGGCCCAGGCCAGTGAATAAATAATAATCCGGTCGTGGATGTCCAGGGGTCTTCTTTTCCGGGAAGCTCTCATATACAATAAACTCCGAAGACAGTCTGAAATGTTTTGATACCAGAGTTAGCACATGAAGCTCGCGAATAACCGCTGTAAGCGCGAGTGAAATGA
>SJOL01007680.1:16691-47381 GCA_004794785.1 Opisthorchis felineus
TTTTGCGTATTCAAACAAAAATCGTTTATGAAATTGATGAAGTACGTAACGTTATAATGAAAGCAAAAGAAAGGTACAGAACACCACAACGTACTGTTTCGAAACATTTTCATGCTCAATACAGGAGAAAGCACGTGAAGAAAACAACTTTTCCAAAAAATTTCCTACCGTTTTCACGGCGATATCATGATTAAACATGACAGCCATAAAATATGAGCCCCACACTCATAGTTGACTTTGAGTACGCTTGAACAACTTCCAAGAAACCTGCGGCCGCATAGGGAGATTCCAAAGGTTAAAATGAATACCATAAAATGCTAAATCTTCACGTTAGAGTTTACGTGATTAGACCTATGGTTTTAGAGAACCTTGGGGTGCACTTTTAAGGATCGGCTTCGGCCGGCGCTACTTGGAACTTTCAAACCACGCGCCTGGAAAGCTAAGGTCACGTTTAACAACCAGCGTTGCCAGACGCGCAGAACGTAATATTATGAAATTTGCCTGCTGTGCGACGCTATTTTAAGGTCAGACCATCCACATGATCGGACGCCCTGTGCCAATTCATTGCGGCAGGCAAAACCATATATCCATCAGATTGTTTTAACGGTCAGTTCCTTTGGACTTTTGGACGCCATTTTCAGCTTGCGTTCTGTCGACCGGTCTTCGATGAAGAGGTTTAGTTCTGGTAATCAGGTTAGGGGGCGCTCCCCAGCGCGAAGGTGAGGTGTTTTTCTGCTAACCATTTAATCTTAAGATGGTCCACGTCCGGGCCAAGCAACAAACGTGGCAAGTTTGACATGAATATGGACGTACCTGCTCCAAAGTGGAATCTGGCAGACCTTCCGAAGTTCGAAAAGTGCTTCTACGTAGAGCACCCCGCGACAACTGCCCGACCGGAGCCTGAAGTTCAGGCGTTCCGTACGGAGTATAAGATGACCTTATCCGGCCCGAACATCCCTCGGCCTGTGTTGTCCTTCGGCGAATTAAACCTTCCCGATCATGTTTTGCGGGTCATAGCTAACAATGGGTGGCACGGCCCTACCCCAATCCAGGCACAGGGTCTACCTATGGGGCTATCTGGTCGCGACGTGGTTGGCATCGCTCAAACAGGGTCTGGAAAAACAGCGTCTTTCGTAATACCAGCAATCGTGCATATTCTGGCACAACCCCGGTTACTGCGAGGTGAAGGGCCTATATGCCTGGTTCTGGTGCCTACCCGAGAGCTGGCTCAACAAGTTCTAAGCGTCGCTCAGCAGTTTGCAACCGCAGCTGGTTTGCGTACGATGTGTTTTTATGGCGGAGCTTCTCGTGGTCCTCAATTACGCGATCTACAGCGTGGAGGCGAAATGTGTATTGCCACACCTGGTCGTTTGATAGACTTCATCCGGTCTGAAAAGTAAGTTATTTAATTTCGATTTCTAGTCTTTCGCAGGAAACTCCTTTCTCGCGTCACCTATTTGGTCCTCGATGAGGCTGACAGGATGCTGGACATGGGTTTTGAGCCGCAAATACGCACTATCATCTCTAATATTCGTCCCGATCGACAAACACTTATGTGGTCCGCCACCTGGCCGCGTGAGGTGCAGGGGCTGGCGCGTGACTTTCTAACAAACTATATCCAAGTGAACATTGGGTCTGTTTCTCTGCACGCTAATCCGAACATCACACAAATCGTTGAAATTATTGATGAGTGGGACAAGGAGCAACGATTGATACAGCTCCTGACAATGTTCGGCCGGGAGCGGTGTCTTGTGTTCGTAGAAACCAAAAGGAAGACCGATCAGATTACGTACACGTTACGCCGACGAGGATTTGCGGTAGGTGCCATGCATGGTGATAAACAGCAGCGTGACAGAGAAATGACTCTAGGGAGTAAGTTGGCTCAGCAAGTTGATTTATCTCTCAGGTTTTAGAGACGGTCGACTGAGCGTACTTGTAGCCACCGATGTAGCTTCCAGAGGACTGGGTGAGTTGACTTGTTGTGTGATTTCACTTCTCGTCCTGGTTTTTACATGACTAATATTGGGGATCACCTTTTCAGATATCGACGACATACAGTATGTCATCAACTTCGACTTTCCGAACCAAACTGAGGATTACATTCACCGCATCGGTCGCACTGCTCGCAGTGATAAGAAAGGGACGGCATTCACTTTCTTCACGTCGAAGAACATCAAACAGGCCCGTGAATTGATTGAAATATTAGAGGAGGCTAATCAGGAGGTCAATCCGGAACTATTTCGCATGTCCGGTATTTCCGACGCCGGGCGAAGGAATAAATATCAAAAGAGAGGTAAGTAACGTTACATTCTATTATGTGTGGCTGGCTGTCCATAGCAGGATGCTCGGGTGTTCAGTAGCATTTCCGGCCGTCATTCACGGCGGTTTTCAATCCGTAGGGTAGCTAACCATTTGATGTTTTCCTCTCTGGATTACATCTCCCCCTGGGGTCGGTTGCTGCTTTGGCCAGGCGCATTTTCTGTAACGGACACGTCTATCTGGCCAGTGTTCGAAGTTGAACACGGTCCGGTGGTTACTTGCGTCGTGTTGCGAGTTCATGCATTTCCTGCTTGAACACATTCGCGGCACGGCGTTGACGAAGGACGCCGTGAAGTTTAACTTGTCTTAATTTTGTGCGATAATGACGTGTTACGCCACCGTGCATGCTGTCCGCGTGCCCCAATGTGCTCAATGGTTAACGCGCGTATATTCACTTACCGGAATGTCCGCGGTTTGAAAGCAACCCCGGCATTTCGACTGCTCCTGACTTGTCTTCAGGACCCTGAAAGTATCGCAACCAGTCATTCTTCCTTCGGGCTGCACGGCGGCTGTGCGCCGGAAGGACGTTACAACTAAACGACTACTTATTATTAACGGTCCTTCCAGAAAGCAACAGGTGAATTTACTGCAGTGGGTCACGGGATACCGAGTGATTACACCTGTTCAGATGAATTGGGCTTACATCAATACGCGATGTGGTTTGACGCTTGTAAAGCTGTGCAGAGTTTATATTTTCTGACACGGTGGCTTCTGCCACTCTGGGTGCTGTATGCTTGAGGCTCCTAGTTTCTGGGACGGAATAACAGCCTGCGGCTCGCCACCATGTAGTGCCATCCATTTGGTTGTTGGGGCATGACGTTCAAACGACGTTTGAACGCTGCTCGAACGGTGATTAAAGGTAAGTACAGGTTATCACAACCTAAAAACATGAGTGCTGTTCCTCGAGTGGACAGTCTTCGAGGGGATTCAATCTGTGTGGCTGCACGGAATATCCCGGATTTTTTCGCACCGCCTGTTCGCAACCGTCGGTACTAATTATCCGCGTTTTCTCGCACTACGGTGGATCCCGAAGTGTGCTAAGTTGAAGTGGTGAAGCTGTTTTGTGTTGCAATTAACCAACCGGGAGATACGTTTACATGTGTCTTGGGTCATGTGGATCCGCAGTCTTTCCCTAGACCGCAGCTGTAGAGGCTATTCATGCCGTCATCCAGCCACTGTCTACGGTCATTCTTTTAGTGGCATGTCTCCTGGATGAGGACCAACTATGGTAACATGTTTCCTTAGTTTTCGGTGGCGATCGGACGGGCTTTTCCCAACTCCGAGTTTCTGAACTCGGCAATAGCATCGATTCGTGTTCAAACAAGAACAATTTCTGTATGTGTTCAGAATTACTTACACAACTGAATGCCGTGCCAACGATGGGTCGGTGTCCAAATATCGAAGCACATGTTAATGAAGGCAAGGTAGATCGCTTTGCTGTTATTTGATGAAACAAAGCAGCTTTTTCTCCACGGTACACCCCACTCGTGATGTTGTTAAAGTCTCCAGCGGCCCACGGCTAGTTTCGCCCTCCTAGAGGCTCATCGTCGTTCGCTTTAATTCGTCACTCAGCATCAGGATTTCTCCTGAAACTTTTTTTTTACCAGCTGAACATGTGTAAACGTGGGATTCACTGACGTCACGGTGAACGGCGAACGGCCATTATTTTGACTCAGCGTTTTAGACAGTGGTTTTTGTACTTTGACGAAACATTACAGTTTCTACACTGCCGACCCTAGGTAGAGGCCATCAGCGTATGCGATCGCAAACCGAAATCCTGCGCTCAAGTTGAGGCATATTGGTATGGATTTTCCTGCTTGTGATACTCCACCTTGTGTCCCCATCTAAGCACCCCTCTGGTGATACTGGTTCATAGCTTTTGCGATTTCCAACAATGGTATGGCTGCATCATATGTCGACATTGGCCCGTAACTTAGGTACTGATTTTCAACGCGCTGCTGGTACTGATCCACTTGCACAAACTTGTTCTGGCCATCTCAGTTTGTGACACGTTGCTACGCGAGCATGCTCGTCCCCATCTGCTGCGATCGGCCTCTTTGACCCAAGAGGAACACGCAGTCAACAAAGCCAGAAGACCTCACTGGCCATCCCTGACCAATGACCTGTAAAATCAGTCACTTCATTCATCCACTTAATATCACCCGAAACAGGTTCCCTTCCTCGTCTTCGGCTAGGCGTTGCGTTGTGATCTTCGAAGCTTCGATCGAAATTTAGCTCGATCCTCTCCTATCCAGAGGAGAGCCAAACGGCTCAGTTGTTTTGCGCTTCCATCGTACTGCTGCCGGGCAGTCGGAAGGGAAACGAAAAATTGCAGCAGAGAACGGTGGGTTGTGGCTTCGGGGACAATATGTGCAAGTGAGATATATGAGCCAAGGATCTAAAACTGCTTGCTTGCATTATAAAATTGACCGTTGTGATATCTATAATACAGTGTCGGTTGGTACCAAAATGTCACGGTGAAATGATGAAACAAGCTCTGTCGCTGCATGTCGTGGCGGCCCGGCCGTTCTGTGCGTTCCGAGTCTCCTGTGATTTATGTTTTCCGTACCGAATTAAGGGTCGAGTAGAGGTAACGACTAGACGAGGATTGCAAAACGTCTGGGTGTTATCGGTAACTGGGTTGGATGTACGTAACTCCGTGTCCGTCTAGGGACGTTAATCCATGGTTGCAACATGTTACTGCTTGCATAATAGTCTATTGGAGAGCCCATTTCTCATCCTGTTCCTTTTTTTACAAATTAATCGAATTATAGTAACCGCCATTGAGACACCCAGTGTTTGACGCGTGCATGAGTTCAGACACCAGTTCGTGGTTGTGGCAACTTTTGTTTCGAGTCGCTGCCCTCTGTGTCGGCGGCCCAGGTGTACCCTGAATCCTTTTACCCATCGACGTGTTGTCTACGTCAAGAAACTAACAACTGACATCAGTGCTAGTCAATAGTTGATTGTCAGTGGCACGTTTAACATGCACACGTACTGCTTGATTATCTGCACCCGCCAGAGCCTGGTTTAATTCCCAAACCTTCCACCGTAGAAAGCGTCATAGCGTGTGAAAAATCATGCCAAAACACCCTTTCAGGACAGTTGTCATCTAATGTCAGTATATCGATAGAACGGAACATATACATTCTTCGAATACTGTGCTTGTAACACGTTGCCCTTCCGAAGCTAATACGCTGCGGTTGTTCACTGTAAATCCTCAAGCTTACGGATTACTGCATGTAGACCCTCGTGCGCATGGGAATTAGTGTCCGAAATCTTTTGAGAAATACGGACAGCTTTTGTCTACTACACTGACGTGCATATTATTGGGTGACACTTGAAAAACTCGGTTCCAGGCTTGTGGGTCGAAGTTGCCTGATACTTCTCCTGAGCGGGACATGCCGCTTTTGCCACGACCGACTGGCTGCCGCGTGGGAGCTCGAAGTGTGGATTCTTTACGGACAACACTGGGGTGATCTGACATTCTTGACAGGTGTCCACGTAGTTTTCTGACATGGAGTTCTAGCCTTGAGTTTGTGTTGCTCTTGCTCTTTTTAGCCAGAGTTTCATCACTTGGAGTTAGTCGCGTTACCATCTGACTCCGGTTGTTGATAAGTACGTCGTGGTGTTTATCAGCGGCCTGCTTCCGTTCCATTTTTGGCCGCTAAGCCAACATTGCAGTACTAACCGGGGGAAATATTCATTGTCATTCGTTTTCCATTGGGTTAACACCTAAAATGAAGAAGTAACCTTACTGTCGGTCTTTATCCACCGGTAATAAGGGCTTGAGGTAGTTCAATGATTCAGATGCGAAATTACTGCCCGGAATGTCCGTGTTTCGAACCCAACAGAGGCATCTTGACTGTTCCTGCCCAGACTTGACTACCCTAGCAGTACATCAGTCATCGCTCTTCGCTGTGGTGGATGGCAGCTATTCACTGAAAGAGCTTTACAGCTGAGTGCTTTTGGCATCTGCATACTAACCGCCCAGAGTCAATATTATTCTATAATGTCAATGGACTTAATGATGAATGTCGGCAGATGGTTTTCCGGTATCACCAGGCAAGGGGGCGAGATGGCTCAAGTGGTTAGAGCGCGAATTTACTGACCGGAAGGCCCGTGGTTCGAACCTGACCTCTGCCTCTCCACTTCACCTGTCTAGGCAACCTGACAGTATCCTAGCCCTCGTGCTTCCTTCGGGTGGATCGACAGCTAGGCACCGAAATGGTGCTAC
Source organism: Opisthorchis felineus (assembly GCA_004794785.1). NCBI lineage: Eukaryota > Metazoa > Platyhelminthes > Trematoda > Opisthorchiida > Opisthorchiidae > Opisthorchis > Opisthorchis felineus. Next base: position 23,248 of record SJOL01007680.1, read on the forward strand.
AGCTGAACGATCACCAGGCAAATAAGCTACATTTGTTTCCTGCGTAGGCATCATTCAAATAGCTGCTGCGCTAGCAACAGATCATTGGGAGAATTAGCTCAATTGAACGTCCGCCCCGTCAAATCTGCAGTAGCGGTTATTCGCTTATGAAAAACTAGGAGACGTTCTTGAGTCCGTGTTTTTGCAATGGTGGGTACTCGTATCCCATAAATACATCGGTTACAGGCAATATATGAAAGGCTGGGTTGCCGGGGCTGAAACCCCTTGTCTTCCCGGCATAAGGTGTCGGTAAATTCTGATTGCTCCCAATGGCCTCTCCCGAGATAAATAGTGAAATCAGTGTGGGAAACATTTTTGCTCTTTGGTTCGTTCGTTATCCGTATATTGACGCTTCAGTGTGGCCGGCTTCTCAGATATGATACATGCGCTTTTGATGTTCGGCCAGAAGGATGCGACTGCAAGCCGTTGAATATAACTTAAATATTAAACTTTCGACAGTCAGTCCGCTCAAGTGGGAACATCGCCGTCTAACAACCACTTCCAGTGTTCTATTAGGTGGTTTATTTCACAATCAAAGATGTCACTTTATGTCCAGACCGTTTTTTCAGGATGGTTAGTACAAGAGACCGGCAAGCCGAAATTTAATCAAGGCGTCGCTGTAGGACAAGTTTAGGCCGACCAGTGACTTCCATTGTGTAGTTCACACCTGGAAGTCCTATGTATTGTATAGCCTCGGCCCCATCATAAATGGGCAGTCTGTCGGTCGCTCCTCAGTAGCGTCTGCATCCCTGTTCTGTGACGGTAGTCTAGTGCTGATACCTGGCACTGGCGTATGTTCATCATCATCAACAGCATCACATTTGTTTTCAACACTGACGCTTCTCTGCCGTACAACCATGATTTAGTTGAAAGCCTTGTTGTGAAGAAAAGAATAATGGTGAACAGGAAAAGGAGTTAGTGTTAGCTTACTACAATCATTCCGAGGTGCCTACAACCCCAGACACATCCAAGCAATCTGTATAGGAACTGACAACAAGTACGCCACTGACATCAATTAGCAGCCATATCTTACAGTGTACATCAAGTCTCCAAGATCACTTATGTTGTAACGTATTATTGCCATCGAGATTCCGAGGCAGATTTAGATAGCGATCTCAGTAGACGGCTTCTGTGAAATTCACCCCCTCAAGATTGGCCTTCCTGTTTTGTTGGCTATTTCAGGGACTCTTGGCATTTTTTCTCGTGACTTTCGCAACACACTGAGTCGTCTTAGCCTTTTGCAGGATAAGTTGTCACTGATTCGCCCAACTGAGCATCCGGATCGCGACAGCTTGTCCACAGTGATTAACATTGTCCAGGGATTTACGGAACCCCTGAACGTTTTTCTATCGCGGTGTAAATGAATTCAAACCTTATCTTCTGTAGGTCAAACATCTTTCAGTTCAAAGCCTCCCGGTCGTTTTGGAAGTTCTGTGGGCGCCGGTTTTCCCAGTGGCGCCTCAAAGTTTTCCGACCACAATTTGAGAGCCCCTAACTACGGCGGGGGTGGTTCTTTCCAAAATGGTGCCTCCATGCCTAAGTCGCACTCTTCATCGACCAGCCTCCATACTATGGGAGCCACTTACCCATCTGGAACTAGCACTGGAATGCCTAGTGGTAACGCTACAGGATCCGTACTGAATGCCCCTCCAAATAATTTCGGGGGTTCCCAGCATCAGAGCGATACACGCGGTCCATTTAATACCGCGCCCACCGACCCTACCTCTCGGTGGGACAGGCGTGGACCGACTGACAAAGGGGTTAACCAAAGTTCGCAGGTACCACCTGGTCAACCTCAACAACCGAACAACCCTACGACAAACCCCACATGGGGAGGTAACCAGTGGGGAGATAATCGGATTTCCAACGGAACTCCACAGTTTTGGAACGCTGCCGCACCTGCGCCTCCACCTCCCTACTCTGCCAGCAACCCCAGTTTTCCACAAGAGCGAAAACCGACACAAGCTCGAACTCCCGCGAGTGAGCCAGCTAATAAGAATTTCGCTCCGGACAATTCTACTCTGCGTTCTCGGGGTTCATCTGGGAACTTGCAGGGTAACCCCACCCTTTCTAATACATACCCTCAAGGTTGGCCCACGTTCCCTCAGTCATCTTTTCCACAAAAGAATTCTGTACAGGAACAACCGAACGCCCCCAATTGGAATGCTACTTGGGGACAGCAGTACTATGGTTAAATTGAAGACTTCAACTTGTCATCTCATTAAAAGACCTTTTGCCGCGATGCCCTCTGTATACGTAAACAATCGCACAATCGTTTCACACAGTTGACCTCTTCTCATTCGCCGTTTTACCTCATTGTTGTTGTAATGCGAAGATCGACTGTGCTGTTTTACACCAAACCGTTAGTACCGAGCGAACATTGGTTTTCGAAGTAACTTCCACTTGTTAACCTGCGTTTTTGGCCAGTGTCTCAATGTTAAGCCTTGGGTTTCAGCGGGATCGTATTTTCCCTGATGACACTTAGCATAGCAACACCTCAGCGTGCGCTCTCTATATCTTTCGGTGACGGATTTGTGGTGGCTAAGCTCATGTGTTTCTGTTACTAATGGTAACAAAGTTGGCAGGTTACAGTTTGTTATTTACAGATTTGCCCTGGCGTTAGGTGTGGCATTCTAGTGCACAAAATAAGCGTGGTGAACGGATTAAACAGTTGGTAGGCACAGATAACAGCAGTTTTGGAGCACTGGCAAACATACATTTCCAGTGCTACCGTAAGGGTGTCCAAGTGGTCTTCGCTGTTCCTGAGCTTCAAGGGCTTACTTTGTCAGACTTTTCACTAGGTCACGGATGCTGGTTTATTCTTGAGTGAATGCACTTGTTACCAGTCTGGTCATGGTGGAGAGCAGCTACTTTGTATAGCGTTGAATGTAATATTAGAGTAAATTTCGAGTTCTCGTTGCTGGTAACCGTACTAAGGTTAGGCCGTCCTTCAAAATAAGTAGGTATGCACTTTCTGCGCGTTTGATTTTGTACGGGAAATCTTAATGTGAAGCCATATACTTTGCTGGTTGCATGGTCTTCTATTCGACGACTTGAAAGTGGTCATTAAACACCCCCTGACCGTCGTCAATTGGGGAACATATATGAGCCATCTATTTTCTCTACGCGGTACAAAGCTGGCCACTAATTATTATGCGTGTCATGCTCCAGGTAGCAAGAAAGTGCACTTTTCTCAAATCCCCTTTTATCATGGTGTCAGTGATCCGAATTTAATTGATGTAGGCTGGTTACTAACGTTATTTGAGGTACTCACTTCTCACACTCGGTTATGCTGGGCAACTGCAGGGTACTCCTCGTTTTTCAAAGCTGATCGTTTCTAAATTCTCACAGTCTGATCTCTTTAGTGCGAACTACGGTTTTCTGACGTCGTACCGTTCGGCAGTTTTGCTCATCTATTCCTGCCTCGAAGACAACTTATTTCCAGTCCGGGTATTTCGAGTGTGCAACCCGTTTTTTTGGAATTTTTTAATGGGCGACTGTCTGGTTTGAATGTACGTGCCATACATTTGCGCATTGCGCGCAGCAATCCGTGTCGATCCTCGTGCTCATGTCACGTAATTCAAACTTATCTGAGTAACTTCGCCAAAATGGAAGCAGATGCTGCACCGTGGTATGCCTCTGCAACCCTAGGTTAACCGAATTCGTCATTATGAATAACAACACTGCTGCTTCACTGCCGTACTCAGTCCTGTCTTTATGTTCCTGTAGATGACTGGTGGTTCACTCGGTGGACTTCTACAGGCAAACTGGTGCACCAACAAATGAGTGGATTGCTCACCAATTTTTCTGCCCTTCAGAGCACGCCACGCTAAGGCTTATCGGTTGCTTTGTACAGGGAAACAATGTGAAACCAGGGTGTCTTAGTTTTGAGCAATACAGGTTCGAAAAGAAGCTGAGATATCTTAAAAATTAGGAACTTCGTGTACATTCGGCTATTACCCTCACCCTTGCTGCTGTCGATTTACTGCTTACGTAGGAGTGGTCCGTTTTGATTGGTCAACCTATGAAGGCCCAGTTCGGTCGGTTTACTGTCTTGTGATTTTGACCGCAACATTACTTCAGCGCTATCCGAGCAAGCTGACGATTCTGTGTATTTGTTGCATGTTTCCTGTTGTGTGTGTATGCAGGGTTTTCCTTAGGTACTTGAACGAAACACGTCACATTAGGCGGTTTTGTTTAATATATTCGCGGACCGTTGTCTGCTATTGAGTTGATACCGCAGATGACGGTGGTCTGTGCCTCCCAATCAATAAACTAATAATAACTACAGTCCTCAGTCCACATCTGTACTAGACTGAGGAACTTCTCTTGACTATTAGGGTGGGGTCCGGAAGGCCAGTCGTGGCTCTATACCCGTTTGATGGGGTCGAGTCGGTTTATTACCGTGAGACTTTGAGAACTGACTGAAACTAATAGATTTTGTTTCATGCAACGAGAGTCCAGTTTATAAACGTACCCTAATTCAGCTAAGCAACATTGTACGATGAGTAGCGAATTTTTACCGCTCTTCAGCTGCGTACGCTATTTGACAAGCTAAAAAATAGTATCTACTTGTCGGAGACAAGACTCGTTTTTCGGTCACTCAATTTCTTCGGGCATACTTGGCAGAAAAACGAAATGAACTCTGTTGAAATGACAATTCATTTATACGCTCAAATAATCACAACGGAAGACAAACGGGCTTCTGCATAACCTAGTCTTCTAACTTCTCCGAAAGACGTGCGGTGAAAATGCTTGTCGAAAACTCAGCAAGTCATCGGAGTGTTATTTCATGTAAATGATTTGTAAAGATAAACTTAATCCACTATTGAGGAGTGAACCTTGGCTTGTGTGACTGTTCGTCCGGATTGTCTGAACTGTGCCACAATCACCTTACGGCGTCCCTACGCAGACGACAAACCAATAGATGACACCACTTCACAATCCGAGGTGAATACATGGTTGGTGTCTGTTCCAGTTGACTGCACACAATCACGTATAGGCTTAAAATGAAAAATTCTGCTTGTTTTGAGGGAATACGTCGTGGTCGTTATGTCAGAAAGTCTGAGAGCAGCAACGTTTATCGAATTGATTTTGCATGCGAAGATTTTGTGCGCAGTCGGTTGCTACTGAGTAACCAAGTTATTACCTAACTATGGCGTTCCCTCACCAGTGGAAGGTAGCAACAATCCGTTTGTTTGGCTTCAGTCAGCGCGAAAGAGATGGTCGTGCTGCCGCTACACTAAGCTATGATTAACGCATTTAACTGATCACCGTGTCTAGGCTGATAGAGCAGCTTAGGACCATTTGACGGGAAATTTCACCTGTGGCTTATGCACTCGCTGACAATGAAGGTTGTTTTTTTGTACTGTTTGAGCTCTGCGTTTATCCGGGAGCAAGTCTTCAGCGTTGTTGGTTTTGGAACCTAATTCACGAAGGCAGGGTCTAGATTACCGTGTGCCTTTTCATGGGGGATGAAAACTCGAATGCCCAAGCCACGCTCAAGAGGGCCGTCAAATGGAAGGTCTTTTCGGGCCGTTTTACCACAATCATTTCAACAACCTGTTTCTTTTCCCATCGTGTTCAGTAAATATGTTTCGTATCCAGTTTTCGTAATCCATTGTACTCGAGTATCGGTCAACACGATCGCTATGGTGACTCAAAAACTTGACCAGCTTCACGTGCACAGGTATATGCGCCTGCGTTGAATGGCACCGGTCAGCACTTTCATTCCTCGGTACGCCCAGCCACTGACCTGGTCTACAAGAATGTCCAATGATTATATGTAAGTGGTTCTTTGGGTAGCTTTTCTCATAGCATCTGCGGTAGGCTAAAGTGCACGTGGTTGGTGGGAGTGTTTCTTTACCGAACGCCAACCATTATTTTAATGAACGAGCACCACCTGGATTACTTGCATTATGTCTTCAGTACATTTCACAAATCCGATTACTGAATGATGTTGCATCTATCGTCTTACATTATCTTCATCGGCATAATGACTGCGTTGTCTTTGGTTGTGTTGAGGTGATGTGTCCTGGCTGAATCTGCACGCTGGCGAGTACATCGTGATCAATCAAGTATGTGTGACGAGAAGCTTCCACTGTAAATTATTGGTAGTCATTCGGTCACACACTTCAACACAGCCCGCAGCGTGGAAAAATAACTACAGGAAGAACGTAGTGCAGGTTGGAATGAATGTTTCATTTGAACGTGGTTCCCCTTTTAATAAAGACTCATCGATCCGATTCGGGAAAGTACGTGGTTGCGAACTCCGTGTACTCGGCAGTCTAATATGCGCGTTTGGGTCGGTTCTAATAATGTACCTAATCGCTGCCGCACACAGTCGACGATTCATACAAAGCGCGTCTGTTGCAGACCGATTTCCGTTCCATTGGCAGGGCCTGCAGAATCCCTTTCGTTTCGCACTTGACATCTTTGGGGCACTCTTAACGAGCTAAGGCAGAATTTCACCCAGTTGTCATGGTAGATTTTTTGCACAATTCCGTTGAGACCTTCCTCCGAGCAGCGGCAACCGTGATAGAGTAGGCATTCATTGAGTGATGAAATATGTTAGGCTGTACACAAACTTCTGTGTAGATTCTACCACGAAGCCTTCTGTTTCGGTGCAGTTTACATATGTGGAAGGATGAACGACACTACGGTTTTGTCGACGTCCAGGAACCACACGTAATTATATCCATACAAAGTTTAGCACTAGTAAATACGGTGTATGATCGACTTACGTCTACGCTAATCGGGGCCATAGGTAGCTTCATTCCGGGTACATTCTAAAGTATCTCCAGTCGGTTTGGTTAATGTCCTTAGCAAGGCGTGAACAAACGAGGCATCATTGCTGGCGCCTCTTTATATCAAACCAAACATTTTCAGTGCTTGATTTTCCGCATCTCAGTGCAGGTACCTAGTTCAGCTCCTGGAGAGCCAACTGCATATGTACTTCAGTTTTTTTGGGTTTCATCCTGTGTTCGTTTCGGCTTTTAGCATGCTAAGGCAAGCAATATGTGACTGCTGCGTTTTTTGGGAGATGAAAACCGTTCGCTAATAGCGGACGGCAGACTGATTGTGCAGCCAGTTGATGATGCCGACTGCTTATCTTCATGGTTACGAAGTGACTAGACCGTACCATGGTGCGACCCTTTGTGTGCGTCCGCGACCCACAACTCTACTGAGGAGTGTCCGTACGGCACCCACAGACTCACACCATTTTCGTCAGTGTTTGGAGGTCTGACTAACGTAGTCCTCTGGCCCTTCAGGTATAGGGTTGAGACATCTCTGACGAATTGCTCCTGAGAAACTAGGCTGCTCTGATGCCAACTACCTCTGCCTTGTGTTCAGGCTTTTGAGCCAAAGGCCTTGGTTGAGGACTCTAGTCACCCTCTTTTTTATCTGTGGGTACCCTGGCAGTATCCCAACCCACGTACAACCATGAATTGCACACAGATTATACCACTTATATGGGTTATAAATATTCTTGGATTCCGAAGAAAAATATCTCTCCTTAACTGTCACGCAATCCCACTGATTACTGGCGAAGTAAGAAGCGTTTTGCGTGGCACCCAATTAAAATCACCCAGCTCCTAACAAGCGACGCTGTGTTGAGTCGTAATTTTGAGCGGCCGATCATGAATGAAGTGGCATCGCGTTAGCGAATTTATCCTGAGGAACCGGTGGCTTATTCCCTCGGTCATCCACTATCCAACTGGCGTATTCGAGGTGGCTTGCAAATTGTACGGTTGTCTCCTGAATGAAGGAATGCTCTTCGAATACCGAAACTAGAGTGCAAGAGAGGGAGGCCTTATGTCATCATGTGATACAATCCCTGAATTTTGCGGTTCACAGTTGCAAGGTCCATGTGTTTGGAATGTTCGAGGATCAGGTCGTCTTTGTTATTTCTATTGCAACGTTGACTTTTCTACGACCGTGGTCGCATCTTCTTGATATGGCTGATTCAATCTACTCCAAAATCTCAGTGAAATCTCAACCACAACGGTCACGTATTTTGGAAAGTTTTTAGGCTGTAGGCCGTCCTTTAAAAAATCTGGTACTCTTGTTCCTCTTCCCCGCAGTTGTTTTACAGCGCATACAAGCAAATCAACGTAGATGAGTCCCCATCTTACCTTGCTGTATGCCTACTCAATGCTTTGGTCTCTAAATCCCAGACTATATCACATGAGCCCGCAGCGGGTGGCATGTATAAAGAATAATCTTTCGGTCTTCGATTTCCTACATTTGGTGATTGAACTTTGAATGGGTGGACTTGTTTTCACACCTGACCAGGGTTTTTTGGTGTATGAGGGCTTTATTCAGCACATACCTCAAAACTGGTGCCGTGCTTGAGTCCAAATACCGGGAGAGTATCGAAGAGTTATTTTACTACTCCACCGGAAATAAAGCGATATCATTATGGTCGAAAACGAACAGTGGGGGGACCATCAAGTGCACTGGAGTGGATCCGGAAATATCTGCAGTTGACCCTTGTAAATGGACGAAAACGGGGTACAAATGGGTAAAAAGTTACATGCTATTTCAGTTTATTCTTTCGATTGGTTCCGATTTGTGTGACAGGCTGAATATTTGCCTTGCCATTCTGTATTGTGATTTTCTGTTTTTCTTTGCGGTTCCCCGAGTTCAAAGCCCATACTTTCCGGGTCTGATCTCGGGGTCCTCGTTGGCGCCTTAAACCTAAAGAGTCACTTTCTAAGGCAGTGTCTAAATGCTGCTTGGAGCTGCACCCCGATGCCGCTTGCTCCAGTACTCTCATCTGGGCGATCAGACCTCTCACTTGTGTGAAAGAAACATGTGGAAGACGGTCTCCCGATGCTAAGACATTTTGCCCTCTTGGGGGGAAACACTACATATGCGTATCTGGTAGTATCTTCGATCAGACAAAATTGATATAGCTGGTTACTGCTTGCGACACACCTCTCATAGACTGAACGCGTAAGTGATAAAGTACGTAACCCGGCTTTTGGTGATAGGCCAATAAAACTTGGAGCCGGTGGCGTCTTGTTGTGACTCACCTCCCGTAAGACGCAGTATAACGAACATGTCATGAAAGACTGCACTGTCGTTGACAAAGTCACCATGTAAAAGTTAGGAAAGCGTTTTGTAGGTTTCACTTGAATCAGCGTCAGATACCTGTTTGAGTCGAGGCGTGTGTGAGGGTGTTCTCCATCCCATAGGAGCGAGACTGTCGAACATGCGCGGTATTAGCACACTTGATTAAATTGCATCATAGCAGGCGCACGGGAGTCTGTCGTGTTGACTTTTTCATTAGATGTTCCTTGTTGGTTGGGAGGGCTGTCTCTCTGGGAAAGATGAAACTGATGCACTTGGTATTGGCAAAAACTTTATGTTCGAAATGGACAGTCCCGGCTTCACAACATGAAACAGGTCTGCTTTATACTTTCTAGGGAGACCATTTAGAGGTACCAGCCCCTCAGTGGATAATCTCCACTGAGTTGTTCGTAGCCAAAAAAGAGCCCTAAAAGAAGCTCCAGGGAGCCAAGCAAATGAGGGCTAGGCTGTGCTGACGGCGAGACTTCCATTCCATTGCGGAGGCTACCATAAGGCTTCACAATGGATTCTTGACAGTTAGTGACAGCCTCATCCGCGCTGTATTAATTGTCTTATAGCCTTAATTTTTCAACGTTAGAAAGACCATCCTTAGAGGAGACCGCCCGTCAAAATAAGTCACTTTTACTCGAACGGTTATAAGGTTCACGAAAGAGACCATTATTAACCGGTCTTTCCAGTGGAATCAGCCCTACATTTGTCCGTTTAAAAAGACCACATGTGATCGGTCCTTTTGAACTAGTCTTCAGAGCAAGAGTGTGTGGATTGTTCCGTTGAGCGGACCGCTTGGAGGAACCCACAAATGGAGAAATTGAGAAGTTTCAAGCGGCCAATCACAAGTAGTCTCGTCTGGAGGGTGGTATTTTCAAGTAGGCAATGCGGTGATTCTGTCCCACACAGATGGAAATCATATGGCACGGACCCGGTCACGTACAGGGTAGACGGCTGTTTCGTCCCACTGTCGAGATGACTAATTGGTATCATTAAAAATTTTTTTAGCTGGTCATTGTTGACAATATCTTGCGCTAAATGCTTTTGGAGTTAGGGTTACCCAATTTCAGGCCAAATACCATAAGACCCGAGTGAGGGATGCCCTTAGTTGGGGGCACGTTGTTCCCCCACCTCCGGAGACGGGCACTCTTACCGGACCAAAATACCCGCTTTTGGGCAGCATGTACATTAAACCCGTGGTGGAAATTTCGCTTCATGGTGCGGTTTCCAGGAAATGAGTTACTATGGTGTTAATGATTGACACGAAATAAAAAACGCAACAATAACTGCACCAGTGATTTTTCGGGCAGATGATGATACTTGTGCTGGATAATTATCGCGGAGGGGGGCCATCTGATCAAAGGGCAAGTGGGAAATAATTCGTTTATAAGTGGGAGTTGCTTGTGGTTCATGTGATCCCTAGTACTTCCGTGGAGGTAGTCGAAGGTGGCGACAAAGTTGCACCCGGTTGTGTTGGTTTTGCATGATATCCCGGAAGTCGGCGATTAAGACGGTAAGCAATAGAGGTACGGCGGCGACGGGCATGCGCTGCTATTAATTCGAGCGTGCTGGAACGGGGTTGTTATATGACACCGCAAAGTTAGACGGACACGGAAATGAGAGACATCAACTTTAGCATAGACCAGACCTCACAGACGGGAAGTGCTGCATCACGCGGATTTGATGGTGTCAGTGGGCATATGCGACATTCAGTGGTTGCTGCCGCCACCCTGTGTCCAATTTCTAGCTTCTCGAGCTCTCAAACTCCGTTCCTTTTCTTCATAAGTTGACACACCAGAAGTGGTCTTTCAGGACGAGCAGACCGTACCCTTCCTAGTAGCACCTTAATAGACCACATCCCCCAATGAGTGTGGTCCTCTACCTGTATATCCGCATGACGCTGGTCTTGAAGCAGCTGTCTCCGGTGTGGTGGTGTGGCTTCAATGTTACTTGGAGCCACTACGGCCGGAGTTTTTTTGAACTATACCAGAGAGGCCAGCGAGGGACAGTGAGTGGGTAGATTACGAGGAATCCTATTGCAAATCTGCCTTTTGGTAAATCCGTTTCGTTAACTGCTGTGGAAACGTGGGGACACATGTGTTCCCCAGTTGATCGTAGTGCCCATTATCTGTGCAAGCAGTGATGGTGTCTTTCTGTAATAAAGGGTGTGTTAGAAGAGTTAGTCCACATCATCAGCAATGCCAGATGAGGGCATCGTTGCTCCACTGCATTACAACCACCTCAATTTCTTAATATAACCTTTGAATGGGGCAGAGAGGTCGAACTATGGCTAGCCAACCACAAACAGAGGTATGTTCGTCACCAAAGTTTCGTCGGACAAACTAGATGAAAAATGACAGCGTCATCATCAGTGGCATAACAGTTTTTAATACTGATACTTCCCTGCTGACAGCTTGAACGCCACTGACGTCTGCTGACCGCCACGACATTCAACGTCTCCAGCCAACTACAAAGGGAGTCACGTGGACCCCATTCTGGAAGGCGAACAGTGCCCGAGCCTTTCTTAACATGCTTCATTCCCTTCTATGTTAAATTCTGTTTCCACCACTCCGAACTAAGCAGAAGCCATCCGTGGTCCAGTTTGTTTCAGAGTGCAAGCGTTAGCCTGCCACATGAATTGAGCATCGGGGTCTGGAGAGCGATTTCGAAGTACCTGCAACGGAGTCAACCGTAGATATTGCAGCTAACGGCATGACTGGAAAACAAGTTCTTCCGAATGGATCTACGGAGTTGTCGATAGTAACTGGGAGTATAAAAAACGGTTGAAAGAGCAAAACGGGAGGTGCCAGTAGTAGCCTGTTTTCGCTTACCCGCCCTGCAGTATGCGGCAAGCAAAGCAACCAGGCTAGCGGCACTACGCAACGGTCGATGTGGCACGAGATTATTTGTAAATGTAAGGTGTGTGGTTGTATTTGGGCTGGGATACTGGCAGGGCGCCCGGCTCTAGGCAGGAGGATGATTAAGTCCTCAACTAGAGCCTTTCGCTCGAAGGCCTAGCCTCAAAGCAGTGGTTGGCGTAAGACTCAGAGCAGTGTACATTTTCAAAGAACAAGTCGCCACACTTTTAAACGCAACCTAGATGACCTAGAGACTTAGTCAGGCCTCTACTCATTGACCGACCTGGTAAGGCAAGCTCTGAGAATGTTACACGTACACTCGCCAGTATGGCTCAGTGGGTTATAGCTCGTCAGCACGGTAAAGTCCAGTCTGTCTGACGGAAGAGTCAACCTAGAAAGTTGCGTATTCTGATTCTCCAACGGTTGACCGTGAGAGCAGGCACGCCATTTAGTACGGTTGAACAGGATTTCCGGGCTGTTCGAATTTGTGACTGAAGGAAACTGGTTTTGGGCATACTCTAGTGGTGCGGACGCAATGTTCGCGGTTGCGGATCACATCAGCAGGACAACAATGGGTGAACCAAACTGTATCAACTTCATTTTATTGGCATTCCCCACTCCGTCCGGAGGGGGACAGGTTCGCCGTTTCTGTGAACACCTAAAGACCCAGCATGTCACATTCGGACAAATAACAGAGCACGTTCCACGATAATCTGTTTGTTGCGCTAATTTTCGGCGTGGAATAGGCTTTTATCCACTCAGGACGGCGATAGTAAATTACGTAAGATCCATGCAGATTTTGAAGTTACGATAATCGGTATTGATGCATGGAATGGGCATCTCGAAATGCATCTTCAAGCCCTGATACCCTGTTTATCTGGCTGTTTCTAACGTTCCAACTCCGAAGCAAACAGGACAGCAAGCTGTCACACTGGACTCGCTTGAAATAGGTGTGTGCTTGGTATCAGGAACAAGAATTCAAAAATGTGAGTGAGCTAACCGCCCTAACACTCTACTCGTTCCTGGGGGCGCGCCTCCGGCAATCGAGAAGCAACTGCGGCTGGATTTGGAGGGATCGACATTAGTTACCAATGGCGCCGATCAATAATTGACTGCCGTTCGTCTTGGAACACTGACTATGCACTCGTCCGCAGTCACTTCTCCCATCGCTTTGCAGAGCCGCATAAGGAGCGGATAAATAGCTTAGTTACTGAAGGAATCGCAGATCCAGGACGAATGTATTAGACTCTTCTACTGGACACTTCCAGTTGCTCCACCGTCAAGTTTCAGCTCTTGCCAGAACGAGATTGCCATATTTTAGCACATGGCGCTACCAGGTCTGCACAGGCACTGGGTATCAAGCAGAACAGTGACACTGGTTGAATCTCGCATAAACGTAATTCAGTGAAAGTGGGCGTGTGTGCTGACCGTGAAACCTGGTGGGCACTGGAGGCTACGGCAATGGAAGAGACCCAGAAAACTGGGAATGCTCGAAGATTATTTCGGTTGATCCCTGCTACCGGGAACCGCCATCTTCAATAAAGAAGGACTTCTTGGTCGCTATCCGAACGTTTCCAACAGCAATTATCCGGCCACCCACTGCCACTCATATGGATCCTACAACTGAAGTAGAACTGTGGACGGTGAACATGAAATCCCCTACGGCCTCGGAGGTTTATGTCTGCATATGTTCTATCAAGCGCCACCGAGCTCGTGATCCGGACGACATCCCACCCGCAATGTTCAAAGATGCAGGTGAAATCCTCAGTCAGCGCTTGTCTGATCTGTTTACGTGCATTTGGGAAAAATAGTCTGTCCCAGACAACTGGAGAGAGTCGGTGATAGTGCCCATTTTCAAAAAAAAGAGGCTCGTAGTGAATGTGGTAACCACAGGGGATCAGCTTGACCCTGGTCGTCACGAGACTGTTGGCGTCACTTGTGCTTCGTCGCCTTATGGTAGCTCGAGAACAGCAAGCGGGGTTCCGGCCTGCTAAGGGTTGCCTTGACCGAATGTTCACACTGTCAGGTGCTAGAACAACGCCGTGCTTACAAAGGTGCATTCGACTTGGTTGATAGGTCTGTTCTGAACGCACTTCCAAGTCAATGAATTCCCCGGAATTTTGTGGACATAAGTCCATTGTGTTCATACTTCCTGGCGTATTAAGAACATGCGTTCACAAAGTAGTGTCCATGAGACGTGCCCACTCTCTCCACTCCTATTTAATCCCATGGTGGATGAGATAATGGGACAAACGATGGAATGTCTTCAAAACCTTAGTGTTCAAATTGCTGGCGACGGAAATCTTGCCGATGCAGAATATGCAGTTGTCATTCTCATCTTCGAAGAGAAGGGGTGGGTGTTTTGGGATGAACTGATGGAAGTCCACCTCTTCTTTAACTTGCACTTTGCACCCATAAAGCGTAGGCTCATGCCTTCGGGCGCGCAGTCACTGATCACGCTATTTACAATCCAAGGAAAGTCAGTCGGAGTTATGGGGCGTTTTACGTATCTTGGATGTGTTAGCGTTTACTGTATTGTGGTAGAGGAGGCCAACGCACTAATACATCAGGTCGGGTTTTCTAATTCAAGGCACTTGTGGTGACAAACAGGCTTTCCCTTGAATTTGAAGTGGCGCGTGTATCAGGCTGCAGAACGGGCTGTTTTTATGCGTTGTCCCTACCTTAGGCTGCCACTTTGTCGTGGTGGTCGAGCTTCTGTGCTGCATTGATCTTGCGGGCTTGACTGACCGGAACTCAGTTTTTAAAGGTTCATGTATGCCAGGAAGGCAGGCCAACTTGGAGTAGCCCGATGGAGCGAGTTCCCATCATGCGAGAAATCGGTCCAGACTCGAGTCAGAGCCTGTAGTAAGCGTCCACGAACAAAGACATACCTTCCCTCTGTCTTGGTCAGACTTTTGAGTCAAAGTCTCAAGATAGGGTAGTTCAGCCAAGCCCCTTTCGTCAACTTGGGCGACCGCGAACCATCATTCGCCGTTTTAGAATTTCGTTTGCTATCCCTTCCCATTTGGCTGTCAGACACGTAACCGTTGTTCCGTATCTAAGTTTATGCTCAGCAAACTGAACTTAAATAAGCCCTAATATTTAACCATACCAGCAGCAAATGACTACGATGGCGTGCGCATATCTCTCAAACGCTGAATAATTAAGAGCCTAAAGATTGACATGAGCGCTCGTGGATTGCAAAGGCGGAGAAATAGGTAGATGTTTTGCAGCGGAAACAGTCGCACTATGTTCCAGGTGATCCGATCAACTGGTCCAAAATGGTGGGTGTTTTTGGAAAGCTCTCTTGAATTACGGGGCCTTGTCCGTTCACAGAAATGTCTTCTTGAACGATGGGCTGAACGCTTCGAAAGACAGTTCAGCTGGCCACCATCCTCTGGAAAGACTGCCAACCCGAGTGGAACGTCGACATCGATACGCTAACGACGACGTAAGTCCAGCGTGCAATCTTTTGACGATCAACAGTTTTATTTCTCGATGTCAGGTCTGATTTTGACTCTTGGTCGTCAGAAAATGTGGCAGTGTCTGACGATGAAGGGTGCCTCTTCTAGTTCAGTCGCTTATAAAGGCTTATATGGGCGAGTACATGTTTGCGATATATTCTCACTTGGTGTCAGGTAAGGATGTTCTGTTTCGCCTTTCATCTTTAACTTGGTAACCGATGTGCTACTTGAGTTTTTCTACCTGTCTCTGGCTCATCGGGGAGTTCGCTCGCGGGCATTAGGTGCTCCGACGATATTGGTCTTGGATCAGACTCCTTAGAAATGTGAACTATTCCAAAGTTCGCTATGCGCTTCGCGCCTGTAAGGTGCAAGATTCGCTGGGAACAAACCCAAACTTCATGCTTGCAGGTAAACCGGTCGATCTGATAGGTAAGTTCGTTTACTTAGACAGCTGCATGATTCCCGGCCGACTGGCGAAGTTTGGTGCCGGCGTGGGATTAGTTTGGCTGTCAGTGATACAGCGCACAATGCCGCAATTTGACCTGTCCCGCTTTATGAACCAGAGGCGTGATAAATGCGTGTGCAAAACCTTCGACTGATCGGTTTGACCATCGGTGCCTCCGAAGCATTGCGCGAGCCTGGTGGAAACACCAGATTAGTAACGGTGAGGTGGGCCTGATGGTTTTCGATGAAGGTTACTCTCCCTAGATAGATCAGCTAGTCACTACAGGCTACACTAGTTAGGACCGTTTGCCTTGTAGAACCCGCTTAAGCCATCCTTGTGTCGGATGGAGATGACCCCGGGTTTGTCAGTCAAACGAGGGGCGTTGGTAACTCGTCTTCGAGATCAACCCATAGTTAGTGACCCTGGCAGATGTGGCTGTATCACGCAGCCAATGGCGATTTTGCATCGAAACTACCACTTTGGGTACGTAGCTCTTTTTTCTTGCCATACTGAGAAACCGGTGTTTTTGTTGTCAATGCGCACATCGCGTGGCTCTCGTTTCCTTATTTCGCTTATCCTCGGTGAACGAAGCTGGAGTAGCTGGAACCACTGCGTTTCGGTGTGCTGTTTGTGTGCTGAACTGAGCGGCTGAGACGTGGTCCGCGCGGACAGTAGAACTGAGACATCTTCAGGTCTTCGACAACCGTTGCGTCAGAACCGTAGCTCCTGTAGGCTGGTGTCGACGAATCCGCATGGAGGCAATTAGAAAACGAGTTTTCGGTTGTGCAGCGGGGACTTCTATCAAAGAAGTTGTCCAGTACCAGAAGCTGCGCATGCTAAACCATCGTTTGTCGTGCTGTTTTCCGTCCCAAATTCATCGTTGTGCAAGCAGAGAGGTGGTCAGCCTTTGACCAGTTGGAGGGTATGAAAGAGGTTACGAAAAGTCTGAGTGCTGTCGGTGTGACTCGCGTTCCAGGATGGGAACCTCGTGATCCCCACTGTGTCTGGTTGGGGACACTGCAAGCACTGGCTGCTAACTGATGTCATTGGCGTTGTCAGTTTCTACTCAGATTGCTTAAAAAGCGTAAACATTTCGGAATGATTCTGTTAGGCTGGCACTACATCCCTTCTCCATCCACTTTTATCATTTTCTTCACAAATAAGTTGTGGTTTTACGGCAGTGGAGCATCAATGTTGAGCAGTGATGTCATGCTTTCGATGATGATGATGATAATGATGAGTGGACATCACTCTTGACGTGGATTCGACCAGGAAGTGACCACGGATGTTTAGTCACCGAAAAGTCTCCGGAATGTAGTGGCCACAGAGTAATGGAATATGAGTCACCCTCTACCACGTACTAAATTATGTATTGTGTCTGATAAGTTGGAAAATTATAGAACGTGGAAATCCAGCGAAGTTTCGCGATGCCCCACCGCAAACTCGAATGGATAGCCGAACTGCTAGCACACTGAAAGCCGGTGGGTCCGAATGCGGACAACAAATTTTGTGGGTACGGTTAGACGAAGGCAAGAACACGGATGTGAGATTAGTCTAATGATTCGCCAAAACGATCCAAGATCCCACAGAAAGCAGCCCGAAGACCGAAGGTCACTGACATTTGCTAAATTCTTGGCCCTCAAGTGCATTTGTAAAGAAGGCAGTGACAGTAGCACTGGATGCTCATTCACTGAATCAGCCCTTATTGTTGATCGAATTAATGGCCAATGTACATAGAATGTGTCGTGTTTGATCTGAGCGCAACACAGTCACTGTATGCGTCAGGTATATTGCAGCTGGTGTCAATGACTTGACTAGGTACAGGAGTACCAGCACAACTTGCATCTCGTCCTATGGACAAACACTGATCACTGTTAGGCACTGACGCAATTGGGTTGCCTAATTCGTGGAATATTGACTACATGTTTCAGGAGTCAACCAGTGGTACTGAGTACTGCTCTAAGCGCCTGACAAAGCACCCCTGATTTGTACATAGTGGATATGAAGTGATAGTTTCTTTTGCGCATAACCGTTTTCGCATTCTCAGTCTTGGAGAATGACTGACGTCTCTCTTGGTGACGCGTTCTTGTGTACTACTGTCAGTAACGCTTTCGAACACCAATATTCCCGGTGGAAATGCAGCAGCACCTCAGCGGACCGCGGCTCAGTTATAGCCAAATATTCCAGCTGGAATGATTGCACAGTTATTGCGAGTTGTCAAGTTGTCCAAATGGCTTCATTGTAAGAAACGGGTTAGGCTTCATTGTTCATCCATATAACGTTAGTGATTCCCTGTTAACTGTATTTCGATTTCCATAACAGGAACACATCAGGCCAATTGGAAATCACGCACAACTGGCGGCTGAACTGTTCCAGCTTTGGACGACACTCCGACATCGACGAGGATGCCGTTCCCTATTTCGCTGGAGCAGGATTACTCTAGTATCTTGGCTTGAAGTCGGTACGACGGATCGGCAGGGTATAACGGCCGTTTGACACCAGACTGTTCCAACTGTCTCTACGGTTATTCATTGGTACACATTTAAATATAGATTTATTTTTAACCCAAGTTCTTATTGACCGTCGTACCACAATTCTCCAAAGGACCGCGAACTTCGATGCCCTTTTCTCCACGTTACGGGACAGAACATTCCCTAAATCAGCGCGTGACCAGGCGAACTGTTTACTAGATACATCGGTCATTGGCTTAAGTGGGGTACGATTGGTGACAGTCGTTCTTCCTGTGCGTTGCAGGGTATTTTGTGATGTTACTACTTGGATAAACTTACACCGAATTCGAAACAACCTCCAGCAAAATCAATCGAATTCCATATACAGTAGGTCCCAGTGTATTTATTTATTGTCTTTCGCACTAATGATATGATTGTTTGGCTTCCAGTGTTTTCATTGCTTCTGCGTCTACATCCTCAAGGCCCTGAGAGACTCGGCTGCACAATCTTCATAATTGTCCTTCCCCGCCTACGGAGTGTACTGGCCAATCCGGTCACTATATTGTGACCTATTGCATCAACTCTTCTTTAAGATATGGTGCAACATTTTCAGCCTGCACATGCTCAGGTTCGGGTTTATTTTCATGTAATGCGACCGTTTTCACGTTTTCTGCTGTTATTCGCTCGGATCTTAACAATGAACTTGTCAGGCTTGCTAGACATGTGAGTGGTGCCGGCTGTTCTACTTTTCAGTTAGATTAACTGCAGTGAGCGCAGAATAGGGCTTTTCGTAGTTGGCTAGTGCTCGAAATAAACATGTGCCTCATCCTCACAGTCACTGCATCAAAGCGTTAGTATCCCTCGGGTTGATGAAACGAATTCGCGTCGTAACGTTTTGGGTGTTCATTCCATATGAGGACCATCGAGAGGCTTTACCTACAAATTCTTCTTCTGTCGCAATCTCCCGGCGCCCTTAAGCTCCCGAAACGATCTGAATGACTTTTGGGAAGTATGCCACCGCTTCATTGCCGAAAAGCTTGGAAGAATCACATACATGGTAGATACGTGTAATGTCTGTTCTTTTTAAACTACGTTGACGTAAACACGATCAACGTTGTACTTCGTCCGAGAAACTGGTATTTTCAAGCTTAGTTTTCTTCCAAATGCTACCTGAATCGCGGTTGGACTGCAGTTGCTACTTATTTCGGAAGCATGTTTCATTTAGTACGAGGTGAACGCTTGGGCTTGATACAATATACGCCAAAGGTCTAATTGCTTGCTACTATCACGTGCTATCTCATTCGACCATCATACTTCGCCACTTGCGCGAAGAATAGTCCTTTTGACTATGTGGTTACTCCTGGGATCAGGATTCTGTGTCCATAGGTTGACCGGTCTGAAGGAACATCGATCTCATTGCATCATGAGAAATCACAACCCTAGAATAAGTTTAGCGATACCAAAGGGCTTATTGCTGCAAAGTGCAATTACTTAATTCCACGCGTTAAAACCTATCCCGCACCTGTTTCATCAGCAAAGGTGGGCTGGGTAATTAGTGGACAGTAAGAACAGTAATAAAAACAATGCTGGTCACCATCAGGTGGTCGGACCGGCAGTCATCAATTCAGTGGTTTTTGTCTTCAAAATCTGGCGCTTCCTCCTCCAACTTATTCTATGGAGGAATTCCTAACTCCTGGTTGTTAATCACTGCCCTGGGAGAATGTTACTTCCAGGCCATAGCATCGGTAAACGAAACTGGCAGTAACAACCACTGGACGACAAGTACGTGGTTCTTACAGCATAGCACAGGGATTACCTGAGGCACTCCATCTTGAACCTTTGACTTAAAAGCCTGATCCACAGCGGAAGAAGATAGGGTTTCTTCCAAGGCTGACTATAAACTCCGACTCACTAGGTGTCAAGGTTTTCTTTGCGAGATGGCTTAGTGGTTAGTGCGCGAATTTACTGACCGGAAGGTCCGTGGTTCGAACCCAACCTATGCACCTCGACTTCTCTCTAGGCTTGGGCAACCTGGCAGCATCCCAGCCATCGTGCTTCCTTCGCGTGGCGTGGCAGCTAGACACCGAAAGGGTGCTACAGCTGAATGATTATTATTATTTCAGACCCTTCTCAAAGTCAAAGGCTCAACAATTTGCTCCACCTGACTGGGGGCTTGCCTAGCCCGGGAGCGCAGGGTATAAAGCATAGTGACTCGTAATGTGATTGTGGACGGCAGTTACCTTCTCGGCAGCGCCAGACTCTTTGGTTTTACTAGCATTTTGACCGCACTGAATAACCCGCGGTCGGTCACGATCAACCGCTGGGCGATCGGAGTGTGCAGTTTTTGGAACTCAGTTTCCCAACCCGCCCTTCCTCGGGGGAAAGCATCATCGTCTCTTCCGTAACTATGGATGTGCTGGTCGTCTGGAGGAAACACCTTCGCACTCCAGTCGCAGAGGACAGTACGAATTTATCCGTAAGGTGCCTCAAATTTCGATCACTCTTGGTATGGTTAATTACTCCTCTTTGTCTGGTTTTTCCCACTTGGCTTTCTTGGTATGGTTGGACCTTGAAAGATGAGGTCCCAGCCAGTATACACGGCGGTATCATTACTATCACATCAAGGTGATAGCCATTGGTCGGGTTTTTTATCCATGGCGTCAGATGACCTGGCATCTCGGCCATTCAGTCTAGTCGTGGTAATGTCTTGCTTTAGACCAGGATACTTACTGCGTTTTTTGGCCGACATATCCCATCTTTCGTAATTGGACATGGATACACCAGATCATTCTCTCGCTGAATCAAATGGTTCATTCACTGACCTGGTTGGGCGAAACATAGTTCACACCCCCCCCCCTTCCCCGAAAAAGAGACCACATGCTGCTGGATCACCGAGGATCTCCAGTCACATGCCTCAACTACAGCCTCGCTAATCGCGGTTACTCATTTAGCAGTTAGCCCCTTAATAACGCGCTGTGTATTATAAATGGTGATTAGCTTTTCGTCGGAAGACTTATCGTTTCATGTATTGATCGATCTGTGTTCTTTATTTATTCATAGGGAGCTTCGATTTCCAGGTAAAGCCTTAGCTTCAAAAACACTGTTCAGTATATTTGTAGATATCTAGAAATAAAAATGGTCGGGTGTTGCAGTGTGACATCCGTACTGTGTACACGGAACAGTCCTAATGTCCATCAGAAGCAATGGGATTAGGGCCCTCAGGACTGCCATTGAAGAGCGTGAATTGCAAAGAGCTACTTGGTACTATCTAAGTAGTTCATCGCTCCTCAATGTCACTGGAATGCGCTCTCTGAGCTTCAGTTCCAGATGCCTTACAATCAAAGATGCGATTTCGATTTTTGTATTCTACTATTACATGGTCTTAAGAGCAGGGCTTTGCAGACAACAGTCCAAATCACCAATAGCCTTTTTCCAGAAAATGGCCTATTGGCTCATTTCCAACTATCAGTGGACACCAGTTGAGCGAAACGTAAGCTGGTTTAGGGGAAATATCAACACAATTCAGGCAATGGAATGTGCTAATTAACAGCGCGCAAAACCAGAAATTTGAGCTCCTTAAACACGAGTCCTGTCGTAACTGGTTGCGTTCTATAATTCTCAAAGAAAATTTAATTTAATAGGTGCAGTACGACGCATTCCGTAACGATTAAAACTGCCAGTTTGGCCTACACAACTGTTATCTACGTTGACTACAGTGGTTAAGTGATATACTGAAGTCTAGTAGGGACTAGATGTGATTTTGTCGCAGCCAAACAAATGCGCTTGAGATACTTGAGTATTTACAATGAGCTTCGTTAGAAATGTTCACGCTATATAGCCGTGGATGGTCAGGATACATCAAGACGCTGTGAATTTAAGAGATCTCTTTGATTAGTTTTCACCCAACTGTGGGAGAACTAGACCCTAGTTTTGCGCTTCCTATAGCTCATCAGTGATGCCTTGATGGGATTTGAATCTGAGGAATCTGACATACGAGGCGAGTGAGTTGCCGATACTCCAACAGCGCACGCCGTGCGTACTTGAGTAGTCAGGTGACGAACGTGCTAGCATTTGTACGATGTGATTGATTTGCCCAGCCGCTCCAGCGGCGATCTACTAAATTTCCTCGTGTTGATCGATTAACCCACTTGTCAGGGCTTCCCGGTTCAGTAGCGCTACGGGTGCTTGAAACTCGCTGGACAACCTGTCAGCACAATAAGAACAATTGGTCATTCGAGCCGTTTGGCAAACCGATCATATAGCTCAGGCCTGGACAGCACTCAGCAGGATTGTTCAAACGAGAGTAAAGTGGACACGAATCCCGCAGCCATCTACAAAATAAGATTCATGATAAGTAATCTTTGAAACATGTAAAAAGTGAGCAACAGTTCTTTTGGTGTTAAAAGAGACAAAAAAGCGACGTACTTCAACCATTATTCTAGGTGGGTGGCCCGATACTTGAACTTACTGAGTGGGAGTGGACCATTCTGAAATAACACGCCATTCCTACAGTGATCTCGGTCTGCGTTTGCGATGTTTTGGTTGACCTGTACGGCAAAAGTGAGGCATTGTTGACTGAAACTGTTAGAGCTAGAGCACGGGGCTGAAAGCAGTGATTGACTGTGATTATCCACTCGCAGCAGCGTTTTCGTTATCCGCTTACTGTACACGTCATCGTCACGCGGATATGCATTGGAAATTTTCGGTAGGTCGCCCTGCTGCGAACGCAACAGCAGCTCAAGACTTCTGCGCTTATAATGAAAAATCCATCGCGCTGAAATTTGGTAAAAAGATACTACCTTCGTTAGTGCAGGTTTTTGGACGCAGCTCAAATTTATGCCACCAGACTCCGTTTCTCTGCTTTGTCAGCTAATTAAAAAAAAAAATGAAAATGCGAGTACAATCTGTGAAACAACGCCCCCATCAGCATACTTTAGGTAAACCACTTCGAGCATGATAGGATATAAGCCAGCGAACAACCAGCCTGAATGTTATTGTGTGCCAGGTGTAGATGTGCTCAAGATTGGGCCGTTGAACATAAAGAAGCCCAACCTATGTAAAATGACAACTACATCTCTGTCCTACCTGTTTTCGAATGATCGTCATCATCATTGTCATCTGTAAGAACCGCGTACTTGTCGTACAGTGGTCGTAGGTGCCACAGTTTCGTTCACCGATGATTTGGGGAGGTCGGGTAGGTAGCTGCGCATTGCAGGCGGGAGCTGATAAATTGTTGCGTAAATACAGCACTGTTAGTGGACTGTCAAGTGAGGGAATTGGGAAGGGAGCTATGCACTGGAGACAATAGCTTGGATGCACGAGCGCCATTGAGGGCGCGACTGGGCCATGTCTGACAATGTCTCTAACCATTGATGTGGCCCGTCTCGGGGTCCCCATCCAGGAAGACGGCAATGACCAGCGCAGCTGAGTTTGCCGGTAATGGCTTTCACACTTCGCTGCCAAGTCATTGTTTGACCGCCTCTGGCTCTTTTCCACTCTTCACGTGGTTGTGCGAAAAGAACCCTTCGAGGAAGTCGGTCGACTGGCATACGCAGCACGTGGCTAAGCCAGCGCAATCTATGCAGTGTGATCAGTTCATCCATCGAGGGTGAGTTATTTCTTCCAAATACCATTCGACGTAATTCAGCACTACTGATCCGGTGTTCCCACCAGACTCGGGCACTGCTTCGAGGACATCGATGGTCAAACACTGAAAGCCTTTTTACGTCCTCGGCGCGCAACGGCCAGGTTTCTGACCCGTATAGTAGTATGGAGCGCACCGCAGCATTGTAAA
>SJOL01007680.1:68627-109498 GCA_004794785.1 Opisthorchis felineus
CTCTTCTGAAACGAAAGAATGAGTGTTATTCTGCTGCAACCACCAAAATAAATGCTCAGTAATTAGGATCAGGTAGACCTGATCTAGATGGCGTACTCTGACGTACTCTATGACCTACTCTGTTTCTTTCGAGACAACAGGTTACCTAGGTCTGGTCGGAAGTAACTTCCTAGCTTGGATCAAAAACAGAAACAAACTAAATCGAATCGTGAGGCGTGACAAAGTATGCATAATAGGGAAGAATGTTCCTTTCTGAGGAGTACAGCTTACTGAAGGATAAATCTACTCCATCCTACTGAACCATACTGAAGCACTTGATGTATCCAGATTCCGTCATTAGAGCCAGTTAACGGCAGATATAACGTTAAGTTAAATTTGCCTAACAGTTTATTTATGCCCATGCACGATATAATCTACAACTGTTCGAATTCCAAATTAACGAAAGTAGCTAAGACTTTCTGAACAAATGGGCTCTACGCGATAGAACAGATGTGTTGCATCAACCGGTATAATAGCTGCTGACTGGCCACGTTTCCGCAAGCGATGGGAACCACCCTTATCGTTGCTGTTGGGGTTTCTCTCCACTCTCTGGGAATTCATCACTTGGACTTTATTTGATCAATGGTTCTCATATGGGATAGTTTACCTGGTGCTTTTGTTAAATATGTTTTATTTCGGAAAACACTCCCTTTGTATAGGTTATCTTCGTTATTATGGATGTCTGGTTGTTTCTTACAGTCGTTTCTTACTACCTCCTGCTCCAAATGGCGAGCTATTAGTAAATCCGACATCCACCCTCTATTTGGAACACTCATTATCTGGTCTATCCCATGGACCATACTACAAAGAATATGTACATTCTGTCACTAGATATTGCACTTGTTGAAAGTTTTCACAGGATTTTCTTGGCAAAGCACACTCTTGATAGGGTTGCTGAAGACTCTTAGTCCACGACCGATTTCGCCCTCCTTGAGGCCAGTCAAGTTGGCATAGCCCCCCAGGTTCTGTCAGCCTTACGTTTCACTTCAACCCTAAATTTGCAGATGAGTGTGCTTTGCCAGTTTTCACAGGACTACTCACAGAATCGTACAAAAAACGACCAAACGGAGTCACTTGTAGTATGGATTCTGGTAGTATTCCAGAGGAATATTTCGCCTGTTGATTTTACCTACTACAGTGACCAGCTTCAAATGAGGGGAGCCAAACTGTAATGGAAAGAGGGGCGCTCCAGGATCTACATAACCCATGTGAGAGGTCTTTTGGACAGCATAATCTGGTTAATTATTTCAACTGAAAATTTGTTTTGAGTCAAAACTTACGCGCATTGGCTTCAGCAACCGCCATCACAGTCGAATAATCCTCTCTACACCATCAAACAAGTAACGTGAAAGCACTAACCATATCTTGAACAACCAATGATTATTCTCTAACTGATATAACCAACTTCCTATATGGACAACTATAAAACGCCCTTTTACCTTCCAGGTTGTGGTGCTTTGCTCATATCTATAAATTACGTATGATTTAAAACCTTGATGAAAAGAATTTTCCTTAAAAAAACATTGATTCTCTAAGATAATTCCGTTTGCCCACGAGAGATGTTGATACCCATGGTACATATTTGTATTTATACGAACCGGAACATTTTAGTATGCATCGAAGAGTTTTATGTTGCATACTTTTTTTTTAAATTTTCATCTGCATGCTACGTAAAGATATACACCGCGTCTTCACACTTAAGCCTTTCCACCGAAGTAAAATTTATACATTTCTGAACTAGTAACCGTGAGATGTAAATTATTAGAAAAAATGTAATAAAAGCGAGACCAAAGAGCACAAAAAGGAACAAGAAAACTTACAGAGGCGCTGTTTTACGGAAGTTTTGTACGCTTGACACCTAATTCCTAAGCACCCCCTTTTAACTGCTATATAAAATGGTAGGCTTGAGGGCTGGCTGCCGATATACCAGATCTGTTTAGAATTTGTCTATTTACTGTCGATGCTATGAAGATAATCCCAGAATACTGCTTTAAAGACCGTCACTGTATGTTCACCCAAGTTATATTATTCCATTCCAAAGGTACAGCTGGTCGAGGTTACAAGCGTTCGCAGCTGTTCCACACCAGTCAACCTACTTGTCTGTCGTTTTGCACTCGATGGTGAAGAAGTATACCCAATCGGTGCAAGTCAATCCGATGGAAATCAGCTCAGCAATCCGTGCAATATCTACTCCGAACAACTGTCCGGGCCGCTTCCACAGTGGATAGTGGAACTGAAGAAGAAGGCGGAATTTCAAGATAATCACATATGTTTCAGATATGAAATATTTTATGCAACTGCATGTGAGTTGTTCGACAATCAACACCTGTGAATGGTTAATCTAGCAAACTTTGATTCTGATAACCTGACTCGCGGTAACTTAGATGATACCGGTGTCTTTACGCACACAGCCGTTTTATATTATGGATATTAGGAGTAGATCAAATGAAGTGCAGGGTTCGATATTAGTTCTAGTCCTCACATCAAGCCATCAGACAAAAATGATGGAACAGGGAACCAAGCCTAATGGTCGGTATCTTGTGGTTCCAGTTTTCAACACTCTCATGAACACACTTTAATAGACGCTCAGAACTTGACCCTATAGTGAGTTCACTGGTTTCCCACCAAAAGTTCTCGTACGGCTAGATCTTACTTTGTTAGTGCCTAGGGGTGAATATATCTCACGACATTCTGACCCGTGGAAGTCTTCGTGGTAAACTAAAAACACCGCCTTGAGCCTCAACTAGGTATTGAATGTGTACACAGACGAACACCTGGTCACACCTGTTACTTTGTTTAAAAAGCTAGCTAACTCTAGCTGGGGACAAAGACCCCAAGGTCGGTCAGATTAAGTTCTGTTGCTCTTCATAGTAAAATGCTCTGTTTATTGATCAAGAAATTTAGCCCACCTTATTCACAGTATATCGGACCACTAATATCTAGACGTCATGAGATCAGCAGACAAGTTTGGTTTGAAGAACCCAGGAAAACACTTGCCATTAGGAACAAGTGCCTCAATATTTTCAACCTGTAAGTCATTAGAACATATTATGTCCACAGGGTTCCTCTTCTGTACCTTGTGATTTCAGAAGAGGCTGTATTCACGTACACAGTTAAATGACAAACAGTGTAGATTCCATGCGTTCGATTTTTTATGAGATAGACAATCAAACTATAGTGGTTCTTGGTGCCAGAAAGGTTGTTGCCACCCGATATATCAACATTCAAAACATCCTCTTTCATAAAAACCTGAAACGCATTCTCGTCGAGTTATTATCCTCTAGTAACCTATAACAGCATCTCGCACGGCCTTGACCAGCTTGATCGGTTTCGGCGCATGATTTGCAATTCAAAGTCACTTGGTAAACAGGATGCGATGGACTGGCGAACGAGCAACGTCTTCGACCATCACAGGTAAAAATGTATACAGGTATGCATGCACAAAACAAAACAAATTCAGTCACCGAGTCACGGAGTCCAAATAACAACATATAACTTATGCAAACAATTGACCACGAAGACTCGGATTTCATAGTTAATCAGCCTTTTTGGAACACTTGTCCAACCACATGCTCGCCTCGCATGTCAGATGTCCGGAGTTCAAACCCCGGCATGGCCAAGTATATGCACTACTGATGAGCCCTAATAAGAGCGAAACTCGAGTCCAGTGCCCTCTCCCTTTGATGTGGATTCACCAGTATAATTGCACCAAGACCGGATGACGACTGTTCAAACGAGAGTGATGTGAGCGCGCATTCTACAAATCCCGCAAACACCCACGACTAAATATAAACAAATGTTTATCTTGGAGTCATAACCAGAACGTTAATGTAGAGGAACCAACCCCACAAACTTAGTGTCTATGTTTAAATCTTATCCTCATGAAGCCAAAAATATAATGTATCTAACTACACCTGTATACATCCTAGGTTTGTCAATACATCCACTGGCACATTACAAGGAACATTAGGAGACTTGTAACTACACTTGGTCTCCTTTAGAAGGAATCTCTCTAGATAGAAATCCACATTTAGGATCACAATGTTTAAGTGTTTAGTACTGAATTCCCTTATGAAGGTTTGACCCGCAAAAACCAACACCCAACCAATGAGGGGACATGACGTCAGTAGCTGGCCGATCTAATTATTTTGTGTTATGCCTGAATTACGCGCATAAGCATAACTAGGCTGCTGTTCTGTCTGGGCTCGTTTAGTCTAAGCCGATGGAACTGAGGTGGGAACACTGTGAAGTCACTCAGTGGAAGCTTCACATCTGTGTTCTGACTACTCATACGTAGTGTGGTTCACAGCAGAGCCACCGATACTTTGCATTATTTAGCTGACTAGGAAAAATAAATCTAACAGCAATTTCGATGGGTTTGGTTGCGGTATTCATCAGTACATTCTTAGTGTCACAGATTTAATTCAGTGAGCGATTCACCTACTGAGTGACGCGTTTAGGATCACTGTTGACAGAAATGGAAGTAACTGGGGGAGGGGCAAAAATGTTGGCAGTGAATGCTGATGAGAGGAAGCGTGACGACACTGCGAAGAGTTTCAAAGACATGAAGATTATGGATGTAAATGACTTAGTCAGGTGTGGAAAACAGAATCATCTGACCGGAATCGCCAAACTGCAAGAGCAAACAATAGCATCCACCAGGCTCTCATTTCGTTTTATAACAAGCTGAGAAAATTCAAACAGGCATCAGGAAGAATTAAACAAAGTAATACTAGCGAAATACACTCATTTGCAAACAAATTTGTTTTTTGCGAGAGACTCACCTGGAACCCAGCTGAATCTCTCGTTTGTGATGTTTCCATGCCACTGAATGTGCTGCACCAGGCCGCCTCATGTTTCAGTTGGTATGATATTCGAGATATCGCGATACATGTATATTCGTGATGTACTACTCATAAGGTTGCTGTCAAAGTAATACTAGATATATTCTTGAAGTAGAAATAGTCCAAGCGAAGGGCTTGAGGAACTCGCCTCTACTAGGGTGGATCCAACCTAGCATAAAACTCGTAGACACGGGGGCGATTTCGATTAGCAGAAGCATCCAGTGAGATGCAACTTGGATTTCGCTGATAACCTGTCGTCTGTGTTTCTGCGTTTTCTAATTTAATGACTAATCGTAACTGCTTACTTCATTATTTACCCCTGTTTTAACCATTAGGTATGTAGTGGCCTGACGACGAGATCCCGAAAACATTAAGGTTTGTCACTGTGTTCTTGCTGAAGCTATGAGAATAATCAAGCAAATGGTCTTCTCTTTACGTGGGTTACACGTAAGAAGTCTTGTGGCAATTTATCGAAGCTCACGGGTGGCACGTGATCACTTTTGCCCTGATTGGACACCACCCGCTATGCGTATCCCAGTCCTTCTTTGGGTTCAGTTGTACCTGGATATCCCCCAACACCATGGAGAAACTACAACGAGATGTTATTGGAAAAATGTCTTGTATAATGTAGTTTTTTGGACCTGATTACTCAAAAGATAGTTTCTCGTGAATCATGTAATCACGTGCTGCTCGAGAATTTAGTCAAAATGCCTACCATTTAACAGAACATTAGTGCGAAATGTCTTTTTGCGGAAATTCTTCTTTTGTTAGTTTTCACATTGGCATTAGGAACCGAGTCAACGAATCGACTTTAAATTAATGGACCATTTTCCGCAAATATTTCGTCGTCGTTATTGTTAGAGTAAGCTGAACAATTTTGTCTACATTTTGCCTCATTTAAAACAGTAAGCAGATTAACCAGTGACGTAGTCAAGGCCCAACTTTCGATGGTGACGGTTTGGTTGGGTTCACACTTTTTTGAAGCAACTTAGTCAGCTGAACTCTATCCCCGAATCGACGACAGCATCGGACTGTCAGTGGACCGGCACGCAAGCCTACTTGTACCAAAACTTGTGGTCCAAACGAATTTCTCTGTGACCCAACCACGTCAAAATGGGGGAAGAGAACAAGAGGATGAATATACTGGACGGTCCTAGAGCCAGCTTAGCTGGTCGCCCACGACTGTCTATTTAGGCGGCTTAACACAACAGTACACAATTTTCGCTTGAAAGTGAACTGGCTTCCAATGCGATCACTCTGAAATACTTACGACCAACATGCGGGTATATTCAAGTGAAAATTTGTCGGTTGAGAAACATAAACGTTATAGCACAAATCAGTTCTGCTTCTTAGTGATCACAAACGGGTGCGTAATTGGAACGAGATAGGGCAACAAGTGTGGTTCATCCAAGGATTGCGTGCTCTACAAGGGATGTGGCCCAAGGTCACTGAACACACACAGGACGTGATCGACCCCATTCCACACTGGTTGAAAGGTTTGATGGACGGAGTGAACCAACGATCTTCTCAAGGACGGAATGGATTGTGCTGATTTTGCTTCTCTGTAACCATAAGAATCAAAAAGCACCACTTTAACCAACAGTCAGTGCAGGTGTCTATATTCTGATTTTCCTACTGCAAAGGTTTGTTGGAATATTTCCTCGCCAAAGCTAAAGTATAAAAGTGTGCCTCCAGGAGGAAACGCACGGCTACTTAGGTTAGAAGACTGTAATCTGAGAGAAGACCTTGTCTGAGTTAGTGAAATTGTAGCTGGCCTTCAAGGAGTAGATCACATGAAATGCAGGGTTCGTTATCGGTTCTACTCCTCATCGCAGTCTGTACCTTAATATACTGGGCACATCTGCGGTTGAGGTAGGTGGTTCTGGTGAGAACTGCATCACACGTCGGACGCAACCACTGATGGCAACCCGAAAAACTTTTTGTCGTGTACTAACTAATGATGTGACTGAATCGAGCGTTCCCCATTTATCGTACTTCTGGTCCAATGAATATCACTTCGCATGCTAGCCGCTGAATTGGTTGTAGCCCATTCGTTGGTTTCGTGTTTGGTGTTTCACTTTTGGTCGCATCCGGTGAACGAGTACATTTCGGGCAGGCGCTCCGCCTGCGTTTCTCTTCCTTATTCAGTACCAGTCCAAACACAACTCAGGACCAACAACTGAGATACATTCCTTTTTTTCTTCAGTTGTCTCCTTTTTTAAGAAAACTACATATTGCTCTAATGAAGTTACCTTTATTTATTAGTAGTTATCGATCTGAAAATGTAAGTTGCTGCCCCAATTCTCTCCTGAAACCTATCTTAGTCGTGATGTGGACAACCGCTTCCAAGAAACAGTAAATACAACACGGGTGGAACCACTGCAGTGTTCGTTCACACATGTATTGCGGGCTTCACAGGCCAATATACAGCAGTGAGCAAGTCATAGCTATCTGAGGATGGTCGTCTTTATCACGCGAACCATGTTGAATCATATTCCACTTGATGCAGTAATGGGTATAACCATCTGATTGTCATCAACACCGAAGGTTTGCCACTTGGTTACACAAAGCGTTTCTTGAATTGAGTTGGGATGAGGGTTTTGCTCCTTCTCTCTGTACCGGCATATTGACAATCGGTCCTAATGAAGTTAACAAAACAAAAGCGCATAACCTCATTTTGGTGTTGCAGTATCTAATTGATAGTAAGCAATAATCGTCCGGCTGTAAAACCCCTTTGGTTCCTATCTATCGCGCCTTCCGAAGGAAGCACAAGGGCTGAGATACTACCAGGTCGCTCAATCCCCAAAAGGAACAGCCGAGATGCCGGGGTTGGGTTCGAACCACGGACTTTCCGGTCAACAGGTTCGCGCCTTAACCACTCTCTGTTGTGCTATCCGACTGTTACTGCACATAAAGGCCGCCAGTATCTGACAACGGGAGTGGATGAACTTCCTATGAAGAAGGCATGCAGACTGGGTTCCGCTGGGACAGTCGTAATTGCCTGGGTTATCGGCTGTTGCCTTGGCGACTCGTGATCCGTTCTACGAGCATGGTAATCGACTGGTAATCTTGCAGGCATCATCAGTACACAGCTGTGTGACGATAGTGTCTGCTCGAATGATGATGAATAGCTTGCAAGCCAAATGTCAGGCTCCGCGAACTGATCAACAACCGCCTGATCAAAAGCCAATAAACACAACTGAGCTCCCAATATTAAAATAAATTGCCTGGACTATTTGCGCCATGTTGGGCTATCCATGATGAGTCGGACTCAGGGCGCACGAAAGCGATACCTTCTGAAGCCGGTATAACACACAGCTAACTGAATGAGAATGCCGTGAATGAAGAAGAAAGGAATGTTTGGTCTGCTGAATGAACATACGAAGGGAGCAAACGTGGGGTATCTCGCGCTACTAAGTAGGCTTGTAATTATAGAAGTCTAACGGTTTTAGTTCACCGTCTAGTCTGACGCCTAGGGGTCATCCACCCCACTGGGGTAATTTGACTAACAAATTAAAAAAATGAAGAACTTGAAGTTTATAGCCTGTCCTTCGCACTTTCAACCACATTGGGTTACTATTTGGGGTTGTACCTATTACCTAATAAGTGGTATTCAGTGCCCGAAGCAAACGGGTTGTCAAGTTTTGCAATACACTGAGACATAGTGGTTCCCCGTCCAGATCTTTTGGGAAGGTTTATTTTTCCGTTGAGGTCAGGATAACCTTCTGAATCAATTAATCCCTATAGGCTATCTGCTCACTACCCTTCGCATGTGAAAGATTTTCTTCTGACTAGGCAGCGCAAAAACTACCTTCTTACAGGAGTGGATTAAGATGGATAAACTGGATTTATTGCCCATCTCGTGTAGCGATTCTAACCGACTACCCAGGGTGCAACAATGCCAGTGATACGCAAGAAACATTGGAGCAGAATGAGTAAAATTCCCTTCTTCTGATTGCCCACGACCATACAAACAAGTGGCAACAAAGGGATTCCGGTTCTCTTTTGAAGCGATCGGTTTCTATATAAATGGTCCAACTAGTTAAATGGTATCAGTTGCCTGGACACATCACAAAAGAGAGAGTCAGCTGGGTTCCAGGTGAGTCTCTCGCAAAACCAAATTTGTTTGCAAATGAGTGTATTTCGCTAATTTCGTGCAATTTGGGTTCAAGTAGAACATAAGGTTGACGGAAACTCGGGGACTGCGCCTACCTGATGAGCCCCAAGAAGGGCGAAACCGGTCGTGGGCTGTTGAAGAATTTTCACCAACCTTATGAGTAGTGAATTACGTATTAAATGGTATCAGTTCACTAAGCGCAGACGTTGTCGTGGCGTGTATCTTTTGGATATGTTGCTGAGATGGAGGGGACTACTGTGCTGTTTCAATCACACAATTGATGCTGTGCAAGCTAGTCATATCAAAAATAGACTCTCGAATAATATGGCGCGATAACGGGTGTACGTACATTTCTCCTTACAGATGCTTCAGTTAAAACTGTATTGTAACAACCTAGATGACAAAGTGGGACGAGATGGCTCGGTGGTTAGAGCGCGAATCTACTGACCGGAAGGTCCGTGGTTTGAACCCGACCTCTGCATATCGACTTCCCCTGTCTAGGCTTTGGCAACCCGGCAGTACCCCAACCCTTGTGCTTCCTTCTGTTGGCATGGCTGCTAGGCGCCGAAGGTGTGTTACAGCTGAACGATTATCTTATTATATAGATGACAAAGTCTTATAGTTCCGTGACAGAATTTTCAGGTCCGTAAGTCCCAATGAAAATGTTTATAAATTATGAACTTTTTTAAGGCGCTGGGAAAAGTATTTCTTTCAGGCTTTTTTTCTGTTGCTTCTTCAGCTTTGGGTTGCCTAGTAATATTTATCACGACCATCAGCACAGTTCTACTCGCGATTCGATATTACCTGCTGGTCCGACAGACAAAGTCTGGGAGGCGCCGGAACAATGAAGGCTATTTGATGGCGCCACCATCGTCAGCACCATCAGAAGTTTCGACTCACCTGGATAGCGTGGATGTTATCGGGGAAGGGAAGATGGATATTCTGGCCGATTCGGCGTTCTACCGTGCTCCGGGATCGATAAGAGATAGCTACAAACAAGCGCTGATTACTGACGGTTACCAAAAACTGGCCAACGGATTGCGGGCATCCAGAACCAGACCACCCGGGGTTTCCGCAGTGAGGTCATCAGTTAGAGCTTCGACAAGAGCGTCACAACGCTGAATTAAAAGGCGACCAGGGAGCAATTCAAGCATAAAAGACCAAAACTCAAATAGTGATGCTTTTTACGTATGCGTTCCTCCTACGAAAGTAAATCCTATGGCAACAAACAAACAACGAAGTCTTTTTTGCATCTTGACTAGATAGGATTATCTATCGACTCGGGCTGTCTGCTTTCCTGAATGACGATCAATTCAACGGTGATCCATCAAGTAACCACTATGATATAGGGAACAGATCAATAACTTTCTTTTATCTGTACGTATCAAGTGACTAAGTAGGCTTAGCAGATAGAAGGATACTCAATGTCTAGTTTATCAGATGTGGCAATATCCAAGGAATATCTACCCTGTGAAGGCAAATGAATGCAATGAATAGCTGTAGATAGATTGTTGGGTTTCTCTCTATTCACGCAGCAACTGAACAGGTTGAACAATTGCAACAATGTCAGTAGTAAAGGGGAACAGTTTGAATGATATTTTCTGAGTGTGAATCGGTCTCATTCGCCCCCGTTTGAAGGGACGACCTCCGGAGGTGTGACAACTTCGAGTTGCTCCCTTAAGCGCTGTTTTGCACCTGGAGAAGTTACCTGTAAGTGTGGACCGATTATAACTTTTGAGGTCAAACACCAATATGCGCCACTTGCC
Source organism: Opisthorchis felineus (assembly GCA_004794785.1). Taxonomy (NCBI): domain Eukaryota; kingdom Metazoa; phylum Platyhelminthes; class Trematoda; order Opisthorchiida; family Opisthorchiidae; genus Opisthorchis; species Opisthorchis felineus. Next base: position 79,394 of record SJOL01007680.1, read on the forward strand.
TTTTGTTCCTATGGGTCACGTAAATCGGTTGAACAGGAGGACTCTCAGAAATGCAGAAACAAGAAAACAATGATCTGGCACTCAGCAGAAAATCACATCAAACTGGACAGGTTAACAGTATTATCACAGTCAACCATCCTTACCAACTCCGTAGTAGCGTCTGCCTTTTCTTGAGAGTTGTTCATTGTAACTTATTGGGTGTTTTCTTTGAGCAAACGAAACCAAAATTTTGCGTGCCAACCTTTTCATATGCGTTATGTATATTGCATAGAAATGGAGTAGCGAGCCCAGCTACTAACTGGACTTCTGATCTCACCCACATTTACTCAGCACCATGTGTTCCTTGAAGTTCATCGGACTGCACCTTTCTAAACCACAAGGTCTAACTGATTCTTTCATGCAATGTAACGACGTACTCCTGAAAAGTAGTTCTTCCTCTCATTGGTGCCGTTACTGAGTGAAATGGCATGGAACTCTTTGGTCTTATTTGATCAAATGGACAGAAGGACTGTTGCCCTCCGTACTTCAGAACAACTTGAAACCTGTTCACCTTTTGTCTCAAGCCTGATGTGAGTCACAAGATGTAGACCGGACAGTGGCACCGGTTTCTGATTGATAAATCTATCCCGGAAACAACAGCACGTGGAAAATAGCAATATTCATCGGTCCCTTCAGGTGGTCTCCAAAGGCGGACACCGATAACCCCTTACCGCTGATCGTGGAATGAAGGAACCATGGTGTGCCTTTCACCATGCAGAATGAAGAAGTAGCTTAGCGGAAATCCGACGAACAATGACAGAGAACGATTAAGGCATGACCATATCACTAGTTATCCACCCGACAACCATCCCAAAAGAAACCACATTTCTTTAAGGTTTACATAGACAGTAGAATTGGAACCAAAGTGCACACCCCTTATGGGATGTCGGCGATAATCTTGGAAGAAATAAGGAGCATACCATACACACAAACGTCGAAGAATGACATCCCTGGACGGAACAGTCTGGGGTAGAGCACATTGGTGATTGGAAGTCATATACCATTGACTATCGTTAGGCGGCTCAGTGCGTGGTTAACACCAGATACAAGAGCGTAAGGAAAATAGGCACATTTATTGGGACTTCACCTGGTAATCATAGGATATCAAAGACAAGGTGTTGAATGTATTCTATCTTGCGAACCAAACTCTTGTGGGTTTACAAAATAAGTGTCGCATATATTGTCAAATCAGTGGTTGGAGTGCTGAGTTGTTGACAGTATCAGTGCTAACCGATAGTGCAGGTGCAAGTATACAACTCTAAGAGAGGGTGCGCAGAGAGTCATCAGCTCACAACGATGGGGGGGGGGGGTAATGGACATCGCACGCACATGCATCTTCTACTTGTCAAGCAACGAGAAACGCGATATTCCAACCTGTTAGTATCTCCGGGCGCTTCTATGCACAATTCCTGATTGCATGCTTGGTCCCAGTTTCACGATGGCATCACATAATTAACATGCAAACTGCCAACCATGTGCTTTGTGCTTTCATACCAGTGTGTGTATGAACCAAATCGGTTTCGCATTTACGGACCAAAATCACCGCGTCTGGGATGGCATCAAACCTGACTTAATCTCTCGTGTTGTCGTTCACAACGGTGAGGCGTTGGTCAAACAGAATAAAACTTCGGTCAATAACAGAAGCGTGTCCACGAAACTCTCCTAAAAGGGACCTATGGTTTACGGGAAGGAACAATAAGTATTTATGAATATCCGAACTACAGGAACAACGATCCTATGACTATTAGGCAAAAATTATGAACTCCTCTGAGTTTTAGGGCTGTAATTCGCAATCATTACTCCAAGGTGGAAATATGGTTAAACCCGAAGACCCCTACAAGAACCATTGATCTGCCAGAATGTGAGGTAAATCCCTTCCGCAGAAAACCGGAGCTTACGACGAATCTGATCATAACCACTGGCGTTCGAGGTTTTATCCACCATTCAGTGCATCTTGAAGTGAATCAGGAATACCCATGCTGAAACTGAGCACCTATTCATCAACTTTAGCAAAGAACTCCTACTGTTAAGGAGCCTGCAGTTCACTGTAGTCTGGGGTCTTTCAGCAGACAAGGTAAAATCCAAAAGCTTCGTCTGACGAGCCTCAATCTTCTTCAGTGATGGCACCTTTAGTTAAACTGTTGCATTTAATAGTAAACGCGCAAACGGAATATGTGGCAAGGATACGGTAACCTCTAGCGTTCAGGTTATCCTAGTTCAAGTTAAGGTGAGTTTATCACCTTACTGGACATCGTGAACAATTTGTTGCGGTTGGTATGGTTGTACAGTATAAAACAAATGTGATCAACTTGAAGATGTGCTTATCATGATGTGAGCTTTCGAATACTGGCCAGAGCGTACGCACAACCACCAACCCATTGCTACGCACCACAACGCCCCCTAACAACGCACTGTTGATATCACATCGATTAGTGATGAAACGTTTGCAATCAAATTGCCCAGCTCAGCGAACAAACCAACCGCCAGAGCGTACAATGGTTTATTGCCTTCACAATTATGCAACGCACCAGAAAAGCCAGACTCAAACGGAATCAGAGGACAGCGACTGAATGCGCGAATTCTCATTACCATTAGTGGATAGACAAATATGGTCACAGGGATGTCGAGTAAGAAACCTATGAACTGAAATGAATCTGCTTGGCAGGACTTTTTGCAAACACCGAGAGCTATGAGGTTGGCTAGAGTACATATGAAGTACAGAGTACAGTCAGCAAGGCACATCTTTTATAATCACGTATGGGAGGAAATGATTTTCGTTGGTGATGAAAAGTGTGACCTAAAAGGTTCGGAAGACTTGTTGTGCTATTGGCATGGTGTGGAAAGTGGAATTCTTGTCGATGAATGAATGAGACCATTGCCCCTTTCCTGAATCTTTGATTGTCAGACTGTCTTGCAGACATGTATGTACCACCGAAGACAGCTCCTCCTACTGTGAACGAACTGAATATAGGACACACGAAAATCCTGGGGAAATCCAAAAGTGTTACACAAAAATGCTCCGTTCTAGACTGCCGGAGTAGTCCAACAGTTAAGAAACAATCACTGCACATGCTCCAATCATACATATCCATCGTCATTGACATATCGTTCATTTTCCAACCTGTCCCAACCTGAGGCCAGGACGATTAGCTGATTCGCCATCATCTGACCGGAGCCTATTCACTATGGTCCGACCCTTTCACGACCAACCTAGTTTTACTTTCGATCTGTGGAGGTGAATTTATCGATCTACTGATACGGCCCACCATGATGAGCCATCGATAGTGGGCTTTTGAGATCAGGAGCGATGAATGCATCTGATCTGAACACAGTTTGCGATGAGATGTGCAGCACCTAGATAGCTGTTTAGACATGCCAACGTACCTTAGTCTTCATAGGACGCACCCGTTTGCTCACGTATCGTCAACAGGTGAGTGGGTCCAAAACACAATGAGATTTTCTATGTAAACCAGGCAGTGGATTGATTGCGCTTGAATGCTGGGTCAGTTACTCCAAAAACGCCTTTTTCGAATCCGTCCTGGTGTAAAGAAAAAGCACGCCAACGGAATGCACATTCCGTTGAACGCGCTTAAGCGGATCATAGACGATAATATTCTACACTTTGTGCTGTGGTATAGTACTGGTGATGTCCCGTAGATGTCATTGGATGAATCAATGGCATTCATCACAAAGGTGTACCAACCACGACAGTAGCTTATCATGTTGCCTTCTCAAACGAAAACATATATTCAGTTAGGGCGAACAGTAGGAATAAATATTGTGAACAATACGCTGAGGATCCAATCTTGTGGTTGTGCGACGCATTGGTGGCCTTTGGCGGTGTGGCGTTATCTGCTGGATGTTACCGCGCTCAGCGCTTGAGAATGCAGTCGTCCGGTAACCGTCACAACGCCAGCCATGAGCAGTTCATGACATAACTTGTAAACAACTTGCGCGCACATGCACTTATGACTTTCCCTTTATCTTTATTGAAGATCTAATAGACCCACATATGCTACAGAAGAAACGGAAGAAGTGCTCGAAAAACTTCAGTGGTTCGATCTGCGGGACCTGCTGCTCGAAGGAGGCATCTGAATTTCAGACTTGGCTATATACATTTGGTTTTGGGACCGTCATATGATTGTTTGCTTTGCTTTTGCTGGCCTGGTTAGGTTTGTAATCGACACATTAGAGCAATTTTAGCAGTCTTAGCGACGAACCCTTAAAACTGGTAGGCTCATAACCAGTCTTCCCACTGTTCGATTGTGGTCAAGTCGGAATGTGCACATGGAATATGGCCGAGTTCGGGATGTGTTCGGTCCTAACCCTCTCTTATTAAGAGTCGGAAGACTGGTTTTGGTAGCAAATCTAGGAGAATGATAGCTGGTTTATGAACGCTCTAGGCCGTGCACTCAAAGAACCTCAGTTCGCGTCTAGCTGATCGGGTTCAGCAGTTTGAGGAGTTTAGCTGTTCACACACAATTAGGACAGTTTAGTCTGTCTGGATATTTCGCTGTGTCCACGGGCTACTCCTAGTTTGGTCAGACTGAGTAGATGATGATGGTTCAGCCACAAAACCTTTTCGGTGCATAGCTGCCATGCCACCCGAAGGCAGTACGAGGGTTGCCAAGCTGTCCAAACCTAGACAGAAGCAGTTGGGATGCCCGGGTTGAATTTGAACCACGGTCCTCCCGGTCAGGAAGTTCTCACCCTAACCATTGAGCCAACTCGAGCTCAAAAAATTTCGCAGATATGAATCATTGGTTCCTTTTTCTTCATAGTTTGAGTGTTAATAGTATTTTTTCCATGGACCAACCCAGTATGGCAGGATCTGTGGGTGTCACATGGACACTTTGTAGTGTAGAATGACCAGAGTCTAAACTTTCCTCAAACTGCCATAGCCAATTACCCATTTCTTATCCTGGGTTCAGTAGTTGCAAACATTTTAGCTCAAATTGATGTCCATTGGAAATGTTTTTAAGCATGAGAATGCTTATCAAAAAGTCCTATGTTCTGTAACTACCCGTCGTAGGAGATGAGCTACACGGCAAAATGGGAGGCCCTTAAAGCAGGAAAAGTTCCGGAAATATACAGGTCTAATATTTTCAAGCTGAAAAGCCGAAAAGCACTGTACAGCTGTTTTATCCCTGTTGGGAATCAACAGCAGTTCGCATCTCACGAAGCTCAGAGAGTTTCGAAACAGCAACCTTCCGGCCAGTGGTTGAACACTTAACCGTCTGGTTATTAGTGGCTGATCAGCTCCCACCCAGACAGAAGATTGCGCCACTCATCCTTCAATAACGGAAACCACCTCACGTGACTGGCTCCTCGAGTAACGACTTCGCAGAAGGAAGTTCCTCTCATTCACCGAAATTATCCTTCCTCTGGGTTGCTTATGCATTCATGATGTGAGGAGACTGCCTAGGAAGATAGTTGTAGTATAATGGATCTATATGGAACGCGGAGTGATGATAGTCAGTAAGTGTTTGATTCTGGGTGATTTATATCTCCACGACACCTACAAACAACAAGCGGGGTTTCGTTAGTTCAAGGAGACACTCAGGCGTCTTTGCGTTCATACTACACATACTTTGGAATTGCATTACACGTACGATGCTAAGTGTTAGACCGCACTTTGCTTGGAAATACAGTTCCGCTTTACCTTCATTGTGTCGTACATTTCCTCCACTGATAGTGAGCAGCATTAGCCGTAGAATATTCCAATCAGATCGCAGCGAAAACCTTAAGTTTGACAAATAAATTCTATTTCATGTATGACTCAAAACGGAAGTGCCGTTTCATTGGATAACAGCGACTTCTCTTGCAACATCTTATTTCTCATCCAACAACATTATCTTTCAGTATCATGACTCCAAACTGTTCACCGACGAAACGCGGCCCCGGTGTGAACGGACGAAAGAACTATGTTTCCGAATGTAGACAGTTGATTCAGCATTCGGAAAAATACTAGACTGCACGTAACACGAATTCACTGATAAAAAGTGCAAAAGCACAAGTTACACAATGAACCGGATTCACATACTTTCTGTTGACAGCTACAGACGAGTTTGAATACAAATTTTATCCGACAAAGCAGTTGGAATCTTCAATCCTACATTTCATTCGAGTGGCTAGCTGAGTTGCAAATACCGTCTGAGGACCTATTCACGGCACACGCGTTATTACTCCACCGCATTAGTGAAACCCGAGCATTTGGCTCATTCAATCCACAAGTTGCAATTTCGCACGCATGCAGCTGCACCTGTTTGGCGCACACCAACTTCATGGGGAGCCAAGATTCGGTCGCACTCAATCGTGCACAAGCATTCCGCTTGCAATGCGGTGAATCAGTTTGAACGACTGACAGGATGGTTTTCGTAGAACATCATGGGAATAACATAAATTGTCCCTTTTTGATGCCCATACCATACACTCCGCCGCACGAGATCTCCTTCTTTCTCGGTGCTTCTGATTCGATAGTTGGTCCCTGTCTTATGTTGGAATCTTCGAAACCAGTTCTCAAGGTATTCAACGCTGTTAAGCAGCCGTATGATGTGAAATCCCCGAAAGCCCGAACGAAAGTCAAACCATTTCATCAGATTTTCATGATCATGGGATCGGTACTGTCATCCAGACGGGGGATGGGCCTACGATTGGTAGGCATAGAAATTTACACATCCGATTGGATCACAGATACTCCCACATTACTCGTCGATTGCACAATGGTCAGGGGGTTAGGGTTTTTTTTCTTGGGGGGGGGGGGGGTAGGGGTGAGAAGACAATGAGTCAGACAAAATCAAATGGGATGGTAGACTAAGGGTATCTAGACCACATGGTATGCACCCATACTGTGTGAATGCCGCAACCAACCACATGAAACTCCGATCAATTTGATCTGCTCGTCATTGGAAGAAAATACTGAGATGTCGGCTGTTTGCTGGCTGAATGAGCGAGTGCTGCTGTTCGTAAGCGACATCGGGTGCATCCGCAAGCCCCTTCAAACTACTGTTGCACAATGAGCGTTGAAGGATGAATGCTATTCTCTAGACACTTAGTATGACTTGGTCCTCAGTTTTGACAGCAAAAGTACAGCTGTCGCTTTTGAAATCCCATCATTCTCGATTGAATATTCCTTCGCCTGACCTGGCTTGCATTTTCTGGTTAGTCCACACCTAAGGCAGAAAGTACAGTACGGCAGTGAAGCAATAATATTGAACACCGATGTTATGCTGTCGATGATTATTATGTGTGTACTAGATTTCACTCTTCTTAGCTGTTTACTGTAGCAATCTGCCTTTAATCAACTTGATTAGCTCTATTTGAATCGCCTCCACTTCTGGAAAATAAATCCGGTTTGAATGTCTGCATGAACTGAATAGCATTTGTTGTTCCTCCAGTAGTCACTTACACGGTTCCTCCGAATGGAGATCGTCCTCTCATAAGGCCTTGGATAGCAGCAAAAAACAACTCAAAATCCTGCGATGTTTTCCGTCAATTCCGTTTTTCGCAAAATCTCCGCAGTAGCCCGTGTGGTGTGGCAAGTGGGGGACCATGGTGATCACAGTGGCTAAATTTTTGTCAGCCAGCGAATTCGCTATATTCATTCACCAGAAGCTACATTAGTGCGCCCTCAGGTCGCGAACAGGCCTAACCAGTGGTACGTGACTTAGATACGACATACGGTTCAGCTCCTGCTTTACACGAGACATGCGTATCGTAGCGCCCCTGTGGAAAAAACCACGTGGTTGGGTTGGGGTCAGCACGTGCTGATGACGCAATCAGTACAACGTACTGTGACTATCGCGGAAACGGGTTTGTGCATGATACTATTATGCATGCAGAGGCCGCGGCATGAATCGATGGGAAATGGAACGGATGTGACCTTACGGGTTTGGACACCACAGCGTTCAGAATGTAAGTACACAAGCTGTTGGGTGAGGTCAAGGCAACCGAGATATCAACATCAACTGCTACATGTGGCATAAGGGCAATGAAACCGTAACAAACAAACAGTGTTCATATCACGTGCGGCAATCCGTGGGCGGCTTCCTGTAGGTCGGTGCCCAAAAGGCTGTTCGTGCTTTACCTCTTCGGCCGCCTAATGCGACATGTGGTGCGTGCAGTAGCTTAGCGCGTTTACCCGCCGCCGAATTGAGGCACAACAATCTTCGAGTAGTTTCAAGTGGTTACGGGGTCTGTAGAATTTACATTCACATCACTCTCATTTGAACAGTCTTCCTGCTGTCACCGTTATTCTCTTGAGTCTACACCAAAGGGGGAACACTGAACTCAACTCTCACTCTTATTGGAGCTCATCGGCAGCGCATATCCTCGGGTTTATCAGGGTTTGAACTCCGGACATCTGATATGCGAGGTGAGCGTGTTACCCCTACACCACCAACTAACACTGTACGTTTGAACAGCCAATGGTGCTCATGCTTGGGCGGTAAGATTGGTTTGTCCGACTACTTAACCAATGATCCCAAAACTGTCCTGGCTGTGTGGGGTGATTGAACCGCCTGTCAACACTTCCCAGCCAGGGGGCGCCACGGACGCTTGAAACCGGCTGGACAATTTTCGGTTAGCTGTAGGTTCAGACATGATGATCCAGCTACATGCAGCGTTTGCTGGTGGAAGTGTTAACACGATCGCCTCGCATGCCAGATCTCCGGATTCCAAACTGTGGCATGCCCAAGGATGTGCACTGCTGGTGAGCTCCGATAAGAGCCAAACTCGAGTCCAGTGTGAGGACTCACGAGAATAAGTGTGCCAAGACAGGTGGACGACTGTTCAAACTAGGGCGATGTGAATGTGAATTTTAGAGTAATCAGGAGGACCTTGCCATTGCGTAATACATGCTTGTGATGTTCGCAGTTCAACAGGCCTGAATTTGGTGGGCAGCGAGAGCCTACTTCCTCAATTGTAGGACGATCAAACTTCGTTCGTGAAACCAGTTCTCATGATTACTGAACTGCGGTGAAAACTTTGTTGCTCGGTTTCAGTTGGTAAACAAAGCTGTGATTGACGATGACTGGAGCTTGCGCTAACCTTATTCGACAATGCCTTGGTTCTCACATAATCTGCCCACCCGCTTTCTATGTCATGGTCTTTATCCTGTGGGAACCTTGTGTATTTTCAAAAGCTGCTTTCATCGAGAGTTCTTTTGGCTCAACGAGACATTTTGGCAAAAAAATCTGATCAATAGTAGGCAGTTTTGTAGATAAGCAACATCTGAACATCTTTTCAAACCAGGTTCAGGGCGGGGGACACTAATCTCGCGCCAATAAACACTACGCTGCGGTGACAAAGCAGCTAATCGGCGCGATGACCCAGAATCAGGACACAGACAGGTCGCTGTGGCCTTGGTGCTTGAGCGAGAGATTGCACCGCTATCCCACGTGAATAGGGATGGGCGCAGCTTTAAAGTCAATGCGGCACTGGAGAGGCATGGGAGCGAAGACAAGCATGCTGTTTCAGGACCGTCGATACTTTGTTGAAAACGTCAGGCTAGCGATTGAGCTGACTCGGAAACTGCCTTTACCTATCGGACGGCTGGCAGAGGGTAAGACAGCATGCTTCATTGATTTTCGGCCGTCGCCGCAGTGTGGAGCATGCCACGGTACGACAGAGACAACTTCCACTAAATTGGCTAGCTTCGTATTGCCTATCAAACAAACCACTGCAAATTAAGACCGGAAGAAGCCGAATCAATTGATCGCAGCACGAAACGCGTCACATGGCTGCATGTGACCCCTGTAATCGATATTCTGGTGAGGCACGACGGCTGCTTTGTCAAGCGTTTGGAGATAGGTTTCCAAGATGGAACAGGGTTCGAAATCGTGGTCTTACAGACACAGAAGTAGGGGAAATGGTCAACTGAACCGACAAAAATTCAACGGTGACGCTGTCCACATTGCATCTGCAACTCGCTGCTGAATTTGACAAAGACGTGAGTTTGACAACACTGACCAGATATCTGGATGGATGCTTGCTCAGGCTGAAAGAATTAAATCCTTTAAGGTGATAGACACGATGGATAATAAACGACTGAGAATGAGGCATGTTTCGAGAGCCATGCAGTTAAAGGTCAAGGATAGACTTATTGTTTGCGTCGATGAACCGAACCTTAACCTGCTTTGATGCCGAGTCAAGAGCCGGTCACCTAGAAGCGTACATGCACGTGCCGTCATGATTAGCAGTAAAGGAAAAAATAGCACATTATTAGTGCAGTAAACTTGGTGGACAGACGCTCAATCACTAATATCTGATCATTGGTATAGGTAGTCAAAACTCCAAACGCTGTCCAATGAAAAACTGTCTTTTTGGACAGCAGAAGTAGGCGATTACTCCTATTTTGAACGTCTACCTTTAAATCAGTGGTCTTCAACGCACCTTGGTGACGTTTTCGAACTTCAGGTGACACATCAGTCCAATGGGTCAGATATGAACGTGAGGGGGAGAGAAAGTAGTGAGGGACGGTGAAGCACAAACGAGGCTATCTCACTACGTCACAGGTGTTTGTACCAAGTTGCTGAATGTTGTTATGTTTGTGATAGACTGAGGAACTCTTTCATACAACGTGCACAGGATATACACAGCACTTCGGAGGAAACTTAGGTACGTTAAGAACCGGCACCTTTAATGGTCTGGTATACGAGCACGCTATCAAAAAATCCTGTAGACCCATTCTTTTTGAAAAGAGGGGCTAGGTCAACTGCGGTAGCCCGAAAATCTGAAACCAGCTGGAGTCGTGATGAGCTTCATGGGTTCGATGACCTGGGTGGACATCACATCAATGGTGACTGCCGCTGGCATAGTAAAAGCCCAATAAGAGCACGCTAGGTGAGGTGAACCGAAAACTTGTTATTGTGATTACATGGGTTATTTTCTCCGTGTGCACCGCGCCTACCATATGGGGATCAAAGAGTGGCAGTTGGCCGCACTCCACGTCTCACTGCTTCAAGTCTTACACGGATTCCCTCGGTTATATAATGCTCCTAGAGATGAATCAGAAACGCATTGCAGACTGGTTCTACTAAGAGCGAAACTTGGGCCCAGTACTTTTCGCCTTTAGTGTAAGCTAATCAACATAATCACACGAGGGCAAGGGAAAACCATTCAAGCGACTAGAGTGTGGATACGTATTCAAAAAACCCCATAACTACCCGGATCTCAAATTCCTGAAGCAAAACACTCATCAGATGGAAAATAATTAGATACCCTCAATATCACAGTAGATTCAACTAAACAAAACCACTGAGGACACATCTGTCTATAGTTTGTGTCCTACGAAGCCTTTCTTGTATCCAAATGCAGATGTACTGAACCCCCTTGTCCAGCAACAAGCGATTACTACCATATAGATTTGTTAACAGTTTCCCCATTTTTACTTCAGTATGATGCGCCATGACTAACATGAACTTTCCCCCTGCATCAAGCTGCTTTTTCCCGATAGCTGGGGTATGTGAAATAAGTGACCGAAAACGCGGCATTATGTGATTTTCAGAAGTGGCGTTTGCTGGCTAATCGTGCCGTCTTCAATCATTTCATCCCCGGAGTTGCTCGACTAACAGAAGCCACTTAGGTTATACGACTGAAAAATGAATTTCGACCGGCTACTTGCCTACGGCCCTAAGACAGCGATTGAATGCCAGTAATACATTTTAACAAGAACACGGGGTAACGATCCGGTCTTCAGGTCACTACATGTCTAACGGTTCAGATATGTGTGAATAATGAAATAAACAGCTCAGCGACCCTCTAGACCACTTTACAACATTCAATCAGATGTGACTAGTTTACACCGACAACCATTCGCCCGTTTCCACATTTTTAATTCAGTGACGAATCTTTATTTTAACCAATATATATGTAGTGAACTGACGATAAGCTCCCAAAGCTACAGGGATATTAAAGTAATACATTTTAGCCTAGAGTATTCCTTCGGATAGAAAACCGATAGTACGACTTGGTGACCAATAGGGGAGCCAAAACGTTAGTGAGCTACCGAAGAGCTTTCACCAACTTTGTAAGTAGTGTCCTGTCAAGAACAAAAAGGGAAGCTTAAGGGGATTGTTTGAATTATTATACACACTAAAGAATCAGAACTTTGACAGAAGAAAAAAGGAGAGCGAAGGATGGAACGTATTTTGACCACGCAGCTCTACCGCTGGCACTTTGGTTCTCAGGTGAGATTTTGAATAGGGGAGCTCTGTGAAATGATGGAACATTCTGATGTTATTTGACTGGGTCCAAAAGTGCACCCACCACGCACAAGGAACACTTTATTGGAAGCATGAAATAACCGAAATTCGTGTACAAAAACAACACACGATATTCGAAATTTTGTTAGGTGTACAAGTGTACAATGAGGAGCTTGCAAGTCACCGACGTTCCACGGCTGATTTAGTCAGTTCGCGGATAGCTATCGTAGCGTAGCTGGATTTCGGTAGAGTGAATTCAAGTATCAAAGCCCGATATGGGTGAGCTGAAATGTAAGAAAAAACAGCCATTGATGAGTACAAAATATGTGACAAAAATAGGTTTACATAAATAATGCCTGCATTGGGAGTAGCTCTGTTATAATATGTCCACCTGAGGGAACACATACCGCACTCATCCGTCTGGCGTTCCAGCTACCGTTCAACGAACCTAGGAATTTGCACACTGAGGAGTGAAAATGCAAACGATCTCATAGTTAAGCAGGTATCGTCCAGTGCGCTATTTTAATTCCAAGGAAATGGCTGATGTTTGGAACGACTCTTCCGCCTCATCTGTACGCAGTGCGAACAGTGAGTTGGATCAATAGCTAGTCCGAATTCAGTCAGATTCGTTTCAAACTTCACTCTTATCTCCGTTCCAGTTGGGTTGGAGCGCTATGAAAGATACTGCTTTTTGTAGGGACTTTTTTCATCACCCAAACTGCACTATCCTTCTTTTCTTAGTCCAACTTATAAATTCGGAAGCAGTCGTCGGGTTCCATGTGAGTCAGAAAACACGAAGCACATTCAAGCCAAACGGGGTCTAAAGTGGTTCGGCAACCTTGGATTGAAATTAGTCATGGTTACTCCTTCGCAGAAATGGTTCCAGCAAGTGCGCTGGGAAGCGTGCTAAATTGGTCCCGAGGTAAGGAGGGTTATGTAAAGTAACCGGGTAGTGGCCGGTTATTTGGGATCCAGATCTCAGTTGATCCGCTATTTAAGCTAGGAGTAGAAAATTTGAGAAAAGTGGTTTCAAACCAGGTCAAACGGGGGATGTTCTTATGTTCAATCGTATTGTGAGCGCACTCTTCATTCTCCAACAACTCTGTGCGAACATCCAGGGGTCTGCTATGCTGCAGAGACTAGCTACTCACGGTGGAGGTGAAGTGCAGAAAAGCAAGAAAGCCTAGGTAGCAGAAAATGCACAAGCCAAGGATATTCCGGCCATTTGTGGACTGTTTCATCGGTTGTGGATCACGCAGTGTAGTGTGTAGGGCCGTTCAGCGCTGTCTTAATAGAACGGCTTCCATGAACGTGTGTCTGTAGCCAACGGATGGATTAGGTAGGGATTTAGGTCACGGATGGAGTGACTAAGGAACCAGCCTGCCCGATGAACCCAAAGCAAGAAGAACACGTGCCACACGTGTTCTAGGCGGAAGCTCACAATTTAGTAATTACCAGATCTTACACATGTACCTGGCGACTTCACAAGTCTCACCTAAGTAAGTTGCTGAACTAGATCATCCGCTGATCAGCGTAATGCAATGCAGTCCAATCCAATCTAGTGCAGTCAATTCACCCGTTGCACGAAGATGGTCAGCAGCCAACTGGTCCTGAGAGTGTGAGAGAACCAAGCAGTTTATCAAACTACAGAGCACTGGTGTGCCAAGGTTTTCGAGGATCAAACAGAGTTTCTCATTCGGTCAAGCTACATCTAATACACTCGGCTGATACACCACTACATACCTGTGGATCCCAAGGACGAATCTTCTGCTATGTTGGAGCTGTCCGCGTTGTTCTGAACTTCAGCAAGTCGTTGTAGATCAGACATCACCAGGGGAACATTGGGATCGAGGTATTCTTCTATCCGAAAATTCACATCTATGGGTTTGACTACCAGAGCGCGGTAGGAACCGGGCAGGGCAAAGTCTCTATTTAAGTGATTTCCAAAGAAACGAGAAGCATTTTTACCAGCAACATAAACAACAGGGTTCAGCTCTTAATCGCTACCACGTAGGAACAAAAAGCGCCTCTTGATGGAAAGCTGTAGTGCACATAAGTACTGCCGTTAATCAACGTATATATTTGCCAGGCTTTGCTGGCGTCCAAGTTTTAGGTTATTCGAGATTCACTTATTGGAGATAGTGCTTTATCGCGACATTGCAGATGACTTAAAACAAACCGACTTAACACCGGACTGACTTACTGCGAGCTAAATCTTCACCTATCGGGTCAGCACGCAACCGCAACACGAGTGAGTTAACCACGACTAGGTTCATAAAGTGTACCTGAATCCACGAGCTATGCAATATAATTTGCTTGTTGCATTCCATAATGGAGGTTGAAACAAAACTCAGTAACAAATGTTATGGCGACGGAACGTTGGAAGTGCTAAAGATATGCATGGAAAATTTTAAGCGGTACTTAAAGCACTTTCTTGAGTACTTCATAATCCCACTTCGTCTTTGAGTCAGCTTCAGGCCACCTGAATGATGCTGGCCTTCCGAAACAGGAACACTGAACACAAGCTTGTTATCCGTCTGCAGAGTAAGCTGGTTGGAAGGGTACCGTGCAAACTACCTGCAAACCGTTTCAGGACAAACACACTACTACCGCTACTAGTAATAGGTAGCTCGGGTACCCTGCCTGATTGTTGATTTGTTCGCCAAGTCTGGCCATTGGCTTGCAAACGTTTCTTCACCAATCGAAGACATTTCATCAGTGCGCGCATCTTCAAACATAGGACGATAGCCAAACAAAAACAAAAATACAGGCGGCCAAACAAGAAGGATTTTGACTCTCGGATAAGCAGACTGAATACTGTGAAGTGGCAGTTAAAACACCTGAAGCGACAGTACCAGATACGAGTCCCACTCTTAATAGGGATCGTCCAAGGTGCATCCTTTGGGCTCGTCAAACAGGGCAGATGACCGGGGCAAAACTCCAGTCACACAGGGTATGGGAAACATAGTACGGAAAACTCATACTAAATTTACACAGGGCTCCTGAAAATACACCAGTTAAACTTGCTCTCCTAATAACACCTGTTAGAAGACTCACCGAAGATCGAGCCAGACTACTGAGTCCAATTATTTATAAAAGCGATTGAATCGATTAATCTGATTAATCTGATGGTCGGTTGATCAGCTCCGAACAGACACCACCACAGGAAAAATACATAAGCACAAGTGACCTTGTCTTTTATACAGGAAAGGATATTTGGTACACTTTGACAGAGTCTAGGGATACATAACGTACATAAAAACGCGCCGGAATAACCTGTGGAAATCCGGATTGCTTTGGTTAAAAATATTTCACGTGACCTTGAGCCATTGCAGAGTTAAGTTGAAAATATTTTGGTTTACATACAAAGGTTACCAAGGGTGGAGTGTCACGAGAGATCCCTACGTTTCAAATGCCATTACTTAAATGATTCTTAATTCACATCAGCTTGCGGGAATCACTGAGTTGATTCTTGGATGGCTTGGCGGTATCGACGGCTAAGGCATACATTCTTGACTACTAACAAAAACTAGAGTAGCGATGATTCGGGAGTATAAAAGTTGTTTCGGATGTGTACGGACTGCTGACAACGGGATTGGAGAGGCCCTGAAGGTGGACGGTTGCCCAACCCATATTTCACACAAACATGAATAAGTCATCCTCATGCAGACCACAGGACCATAGACGGAAATCGCCACGCAGAGGCGATATGGAAAACAGACAGTCGACTTGTGTAGGGACTCCATATTAGGGAGAAGGGTTGACCGAAAATCTGGTTGTGTGGAAGGACTCAGTGGCACTCATGTCGACTGATTGATTTTCAAAGAAACCTGCTGCGTTGGCATTTCATTCGGTGCCATTTATCCGCCCTCACTTGAAATACGATTGTCACAATGGGTAATAAACATCGGATACGATTAGGGAGCGGAATGTACGTTGTTTTCCCTCGCAAAATTTCCTTAGCCGAAGCAGGTGCTTCTGCGACCTGGGAACCGGTCTCTTTTTCTTTGCCATTTGACTCTGGTCTGTTTGGCTGTTCATTCTCAAATTCTAATGCCACTCAACGAACGTGTATGGTGTAATGTAAAGAAAATTTCTTGACATATTGACCATTAATCATAACTCTTGTGGTCGAACGCAACCCAGAGGTAAGAGATTTCACCTGTATTTCGTTGATAGACTGCACAGTAGGGATTCTAAACTGGTTTGAACAGGACTGAACTGAGGTATACCCACAGCCGTATTGAGAACACTCGCAAGACTGAGCTGTCAGCCCCTAGCTATTTTTTCATGTTTAGAATATCAGAATTCTCTGATATTTTCACTAAGATACTCTGTCTATAATAGGAGTTATTAGCTCGTGCTGTAACATGGTCGAGCGGGATTTGCCTGCAAAAGCCTTCACACAAGAGATTGTAATTATCTGGCACTATACAGCCTTTCGCAACGTTTGATAACAGAACGCAATACCGCCAACATCTATTTATGAAATTCAATGGCATGCTCGGTTATTAACAGCGCGTACCATTTTACCACAAACTTTCCAACATCTCTTCAGAGATCCAAGTCTTCCCCGTAGGAAGCTGACACCGAGGTGATTTTTTTATCTTCCCTCAGTGAAGAACATGGCGACGACCCTCTCTGAACTTTCAACTCGGAGGCACGTCTAATTTCAAGGGGTAAGCAATGATTTCATCGCATTGGATGCTAACTATTACATCTACAGAGACCGCAGCTATATGGATATTTCAGTCATTCGCCCTCAGAAGAGTCAAGGAACTAAGCGCTTCCGGTGTCAAGGTTCTGTTACGTAACTCACTACTGGTCTACGACGACAATTCGGATCTGAGACGTACATAAGTTAGGTACGTATTTTACGGAGACGTTAAATGAAAGACGCTGTGGATTTCTCATTTTCCGACAAAAGGGTCGTGCTGAAGAGCATAAAATTAGTTGAACAAAATCCCGGAACGTCCTTTTGATGGTGGCAAACCATCAGCACTTCGCTTATGTGAAACATGAGCATCTCGTTTCTCATGATATAATCATAAGATGACTTTTTCCCTGAGAGGAATAAGTCGATTCCAAGAGGCAAGATCAGCAACATGATCGGACCAATCATAAAGAAACATGATTTGTATACGAGCGACGTCACCAGCGCCGTACGCCCATGGTTTGAGGACACACCTCTGGATTTTCAAAAGCCATGCAAACTGCAAGGTAGGAGTGTGGAGAACAGGACCGTCAAAAAGGCCGTTGGACCTTAGATTGGTCTCACGTGCCAATTAAGTCGAATACGCGTTTGTTCAAATCCGCTCTTCTGGTCATACTTATTTTTTCGAATACCTTGACTCCAAAGCTAATTAGAAATAAATGGACATGCCAGTGTTCGTAATGCCTAATCTCCGATAGCGAGACTGTTAGCCAAACTTTTTACGGTTCAGTATTTTGCCCAGCGAACAGCGGGTGGACAGATGGGGCAAGTCCTCATTCGGAGGGGGAAAAGCTGGATGACCACTATAATTCATACTTTCTAAGACGAGTCCGCAAGTATGTTGAAAATCAATGCACTACAAAACCAGAAGTAACCATAATGTTCGACGATATCAAAGAGTTGGTTAAAAAACACCCAGATACACGTACACACCACCACAATATGAAAATTTCCATATTCTTAAGCCAGGCGGGGATAACGTGCAGAACGGAGAGCGCAAAAATTCAGTACAGCGCACGCCATAAAAAGCGTTTCTGGAGATGTTTTTTTTAAAAAAAAACAAACAGTTTCAGCAGCTGAACACCTCATACTGGGCTCACGGGACCTGATTACGATCACGACTATTTTATAACTGATTTAAAAAATTCTCCGTGTAGCAGAAATAGGCACCCAAACCATATCGATCACACGGGAACTCCACTTTACCAAGCCAAATATATCTCGATTAAACGAATCAAGACATGGATGATCTGACTGGCGTAAATATCATTCATTCCTATCACGGACAGTTGAGGAGGGTCATGTGTTCCGATATCACGTACGGAGGTTGAGTAAGTCAGAACTCATACTCTGTTACGAAGTAAAGAAACAATTTTGGTTATGACCTAGAGGTAATTGTAATCGGAAGGGGTAATAGTAACAGCACATATATCACATGCGGGTCACGCGTAGCAACAAGGTTGTGTTAGGGACTGGATCGTTAGAGGGGTCACAGTAGAGGGGAAGAAATGCGGATTAGAGATTCTGGCTCGTGGTACAAGCAACGCAACGGCAAAATAAATGACAGCCGGTTGTCGGTATGTACGGTCTCAATGGACGCAGCCTACAGAGGGCGAATAAATGCCGCAAAAATGTACGTCTCAGATGGGCGGCATAGCCTAAGCGAAGTTGAGCCTGCTGCCGCAGGTTGGTGCTCGCCTATCCGGATGCACTTACAGAAATCAGTGTCAGTCAGTCGTTCTGGCTTTTAACTTACTTTCAAACTGTGGGTATTCATCCCTCAAGTGAACGTATTCACTCGGTTGTTTGTACATTACTTTTGCGTACAACTCCAATACAAATCTCACATCAACAAGCCCGCTTCCCTGAAAGTGGTAGGATTCAGAAACGCTGTCATGCTTTCAACCTAGCTCGTCTTTGGCACATTTTTTGTTCGACCGTCAAACTATTCGGGTACCTTTCGCCAACCTCAAATTTCTGCTTATTTCTCACCCGAAGTAAGCATAATCTTTACCTTAAGCACAGTACAAAATATCGAGATCAGCTTCTGGTGTGATGATCCCAATCTAAGGAGTACGCGTTCCTCGGAGATCTTAGTAGATCGGACGATTTTGATACTTCCGATCTGGGATAGTCATACTTCCTCTCTTGGTGAGGAAACTCAATTGGTCCACAATTCTGGAAAGCTTGTCTGCATCTCATCTTTTCATCCGACAAAAGAGTCCCACAGTTGAAATGTGACTGACACTCAGCAGTAAGTGACAACGACTACACAAGCTAACTGCAAATATTGATGAGAACATTAAACTGCTAAGAATGTCGTATTTGTTTTGGAAACTTAATCGGGCTAAAGAGTAGTGCGAAGCCGGTCAGACGAATTTTATCAGAGTTCATACGTAGGAGCAGAGTGAAAAGCGTAGCCGAATGTGCATACAGCAAGAAACGGACGCACTTGACTCGATGACGCAGGTCTTCCTGGCAAATACCATCTTCCTTCATCAGCTCTTCATACCAACGACCACCTATGAATGAGAAAGGGCAACCTGAGAATCTAGTTGGTAATATTAGCTAGAAGTTAGCCTACTGAATGTATTTCTTCTTTAGAAAGACCACCTAAAGGTATTGATCAAGGATGGCCTCATCTTGCAGGACGACTGCAGTATGGCCCTCATTACACATTGTATAGTATTACACCAGTACTCACGTGGCTTAATACATCAGAATCCTCGAAAAGTGATGAAAAAGATTTAAAAGAGTACTACTGGAGTTATTGGATTAGGAGATGATCAGGAAGAACTCAGGACATTTGAATTCCCTGCTGGCAAGTACGATGAGCGCGACTTACATTCGACTTACATTGGTTTTGTGGATAGGAGACTGCGAATCCGGGTAGAGGGAGAACGACGTCGGTCAAGGGAATGTTCTGATAATTCTCAGCCGTCACAATTAAGGGAACGGGAGTGGTAGCACTTGAAGAGGTGTTTGAGTTAAGTTCCAGGCACAGCCCTTCATCTACTAGAAAGGCAAGAGAAAAAGCATAAGTAAGCACAATGTGTATTCGTAAGTTGTGTAACGCTAAGATTCTTAGGTCGTGGGCTTGAGGACTTTTGTTTTCCAAGTGGTGGAAAACAAATTTCTTATGCCTGGCGGGGCCTTCATGATGGCTGTGCTGTGAAATCCCCTAAATTTGCTTTACGTTTTTTTACACCGGAATATTATTTACGGTTCGTTGAACTGGTCCACATCTGTCGTCCATCTCAAGGTCATCACGGTGACCTACAGCCGACGTTTTCTGAAATCCTTGCATTTTTGAGCAAAAATAAGAAACCAACAGGAACGCGGTGTTCCACGGCAGAAGGAGGACACAGTTGACCGGATGGTATTGTTGAGGAAGGAATATACAGGAGGACCGTAAATGCAGGCAGTGACTCCCACCAACATCCGTTCGCTGTAAGTACAGATGTTGGAATTGTCTTTCTTGGAACCAGAAGAGTAACGCCCGTGGAACCGTGTCAAACGGAAGCTGGTTGCATAGTGAGTTGAACAGAAATACCTGTCGATTAGAAGGCAATGACTTGTTTAAACCTGACTGTCTTGTCAGGCTACGTAAGAAATGGTAATGTCATAACATTCGCGAACAGACAATAGTGTTGTTCGGCACACGTTCTGTGTGAATTATGGTCGTCAAGACCAGTTAGTTTTGAACTCCAAAGCCCTATTCATGAACAAATACCGAGCAACCATTTTCAGGAATCGTCACACTGCACCCAGCGGTCGTCGGTTCTATTTTCGATGCAGCTGACATTTATTTACATAATCCTCTCCGTCTTGTTGCTAGTGGCCTTAAAAGGTGTGACACGTTTTCCTCACATCACTTGATCTTACAGTGCATACCCTGTCCTTGACAGACAAACTGACTTCACGCAGGCGACACAGATGTAAAGGGATCGGTAAAGACCGCCTTGACCTTCCCGATTCGAAAAGCAATTTCACCTCAGACCAGTCCATCGTAACCTACACAACTGTCCAGGTAAATAAATTCATCTACTACTTCGATTGAACCCTTCGAAAGCCCAGAGATGGCGAAGGCTTTTGCCACCGTGCCCTATACCAATTATTACAATCACCCGAGTTCACTACATCAAGTGGCGTCAGGCAAGGCTGTCCTCATTCACCCTTCCTCCTCAACTTCGCCACTGACATCATTATGGAAGGCTCTTTAAGGGTCGTGGGATCGAAATGCCCCCAGGATATTCACTTACAGATATCGAGCACGCAGACTACGAGATGGCTCAGTGGTTAGAGCGCGAATTTACTGACCGGACGGTCCATGGTTCGAATCCAACCTCTGCATCACGACTTCTCCCGTCTAGACTTGGGCAACCTGGCAGCATCCCAGCCCTCGTGCTTCTTTCGGGTGGCATGGTAGCTAGGCAGCGAAACGGCGCTACAGCTGAAAAATTATTTTATTATTACACACACGACATAGCTCTTTCTGGATCTGACCCCGTCGTAATGCAAGAAATATCAAATAATCCAAATAATTCTGCCTAGCTGTTTGGAGTGCGTTTGAAACCTGCAAAGTGTAGAGTGCTGATGTAAGACCGGGTAGGCTCGGATCCCAAACTCATGCCTCTGAGTGGGCCGATTGAGTTAGTAGACAAATTTGTCTACCTGGGTAGCTGTAGCAGTCCCGGTCTAGCCAAAGAAGACATTTCCATGCGGATTGGGAAGGTCAGAGCAGCTTTTGTGAACCTGCATCACCTGTAGCGTAGGTGTGGTATCAACTTATCTGTCAAGGGACGACTTTACAATGCTGCGCTGCGCTCCATGTTGCTATATGGGTCAGATACCTGGATGCTGCGGGCTGACGACGCTAAAAACTTTCAGTGTTTAACAATCGGTGCCTTCGGAGCATTATCCGATTGTGGGAGTAACACCGGATCAGCAATGCTGAAGTATGTCGAATTCTTTTCGGAAGAAATAACTCGCTCACGGTAGATTAACTGATCACACTCCACAGGTCGTACTGGTTTAGTCGCGTGCTCCGTATGCCAGCAGACCAACTTCCTCGAAGAGCCCTTTTTCGCACAACCATGCGAAAGGTGGAAACAAATCAGGGGAGGTCAAGCAGTGACTTCGCAAGGAAGTATGAAAGCCATTCCCGCCAAACTCAGCTGTATTGGCCATTACCGTCTCCCTGGATAAGGACCCCGAAACAGGACATATCTATGGTTAGAGACATTGTCAGACAAGGCCCAGTCGCGCGCATGCATCCAATGCATAGCCTCCCCTCCCGATCTCCCCAATTGAAAGTCAACTGATACCGCTACACTGATGCGTCAATTATATCAGTTATCGCCTCCAATGCGTAGCTATCTACCCCTTCCTCCACACGGACGAAACTGTGGCAGCTACAACCACTTTACAAGTGTGCGGTTTTTAAAGCTGACGATAATGATGATGGCGTCGATTGGCTGGTCTGCAAGCATGAGGTTTTAATTTGATCCCACCCAGTCTTGTGGCAACAGTTTGCACTTTGTAGATGTGAAGCTCATACCAAACCGCGCGGCAGAATTAGTATGCCTGTTTGGGACGACCTGCATTTCTAAGGGAGATGAACCAAGAAAATTCATATCATCTGCGTACCCAACGTCTGTCGCAAGGCCCGATCCCCGAGGTCTCACAGGCAGACAGTGAAGTTTCAAACAAAACGTCGGTAACAAGGTTGAAGAGGAATGGTGAGACAGCCTTGTCTTGCACCACTGGACGCGGTGAAATCAGGCGAAAGCTTGCCGTATACCCGTATGCGCCCACTGGCGTTGGATTATCAGGCACCGTCATAGCTTTTTGCGGTCGACAGAGTCGAAAGCTGTCTTCAGATCAATAGAGGTGACAATCGCTGGACGTCTGGAAGGGCGGCGGTGTTCCAGAACCTGTCTCAAGAGAAAAATATGGCCAATGCATTCTCGTCCGGGGCGAAACCCAGATTACTTCTCAGGAATTTGGCTCTCCCGGTAATCGACCAACTAGCCCAAAATTATACCTGGGAGAGCACCTTGGATGCCACGAATAGCAGACCGATGCCACAATGTTCTTCGCATGACGTTTCTCCGCTCGTTTTGAACAATAAGCTCACTGCTGAAAAGCTCCATTCGACCGATACGCTGCCTTCGTTCCAACTCAGAGCCGTCAGAATGCATACCAGGGCTCCATTGCCTTCATTAAAAAGTGAGGGGTGTGTTAGGCGGAATTCCACATGGATCCCGCTTTACCGCTCGCAGTCAGGTGCTGCTACGGCCGAGAAGCCTACCCCGCGCAAGATTGTTCAAAATTTCGGGACGCTTGCCACCCCGGCATCAAGCCGATATGTGATTGGTCGAAGATCTGGACCCAACAGCCAATCATGACGCAGTATTGGCCAAATGCCGGTTGCCAATGGCGCATCCAGAAGGCGTCCGAATTTCCAGAAAGTTGCCACCGCTTACACTATATATACGAAGCGCTGTACAAATGTTTTTGACTTCATTTTGGGCGTTAATATACCTTGTGCATCTTTGGTGGTTGGTTTTGACGTGAGCGCTAGCTTGGGAGGCACAGACCGAGAACTAAGCTGAGGAAAATACCGTTATTACAGGGTGCAAACAAGTAGGAACAGCTGCCTTGCCCGGGGAATATCTTGCACTAGACTTACGCTGCTGATGGCGGGCTGGTGAGGATGTTTATTCAAGCTTGTTGGGCTCTTGGAGAGACTGTGTTGAGGGAAGCCAGCTGAACCGCTCATTAAAGAGCTGAGCCCACCAATCAAGATAGCGATACTGCGAATGAATCGTCATTCCATGTTTTTCACAATTCGCTTCGCTGACACCCATCTTCCTTTAATCAGCTGGTCGATTTAGCTGAAATGGGATGCTGCTGATACCTTCAGTGAAAACCCTCTTCATATCTTTGGTCTCCAAAATACATCAGCGTTGAACGTCATCATCATCAGAAACAGCAACCCCAGTGTTGAAACTGACGTTTCACTGCCATACAACCGCAAAGTTTAGCTAAGTATACTTAAAGCCATAAAGTGAAAAGAAGAGAAGAGTGTGGCTTAGGGAGAAGACCTAGTGCTCACCTATCGCGTGCTTATCGTAAAGTTGTCATAGGTGCCACAGGTTCTTTTACTGATGATTTGGGGAAGTGGGGCAGATAGCTGGGCATTGGAGTCGGTAGCTGATACAATTGATGCGTAAACACAGGGGTGTCAGGGGACTTTTCATTGGGCAGATTGGGAGGGAGCTACGCACTGAAGGCCTACATCTCCAAGAACTCAATCAGACAATCTGGAAACAAACTGACAGCAAGAACGCCACTGAGATCGATCAGCCGCCAGCGCAGGAGGGATGATAGGGACCCCATCCTGGAAGACTGCGCTAAAACCACCCAAACTCTTCGTAATCTCACACCCTTCTGCCAAGTCATACACTGTCCAGCTCGCGGTTTGCGCCGCTCTAAAGAAGGTACGAAGAACAACACTCGTCTCGGTAGATGGTGTTTAGGCATGCGTAGCACATGGTCGAGCCACCGTATTTGATGGTGCTGGATGTTCTCCGCGATTGAAGTACCTGCTACACAAACAAATACCCGTTTTCTAATTACCTCGTTACAAATTCGTTGAGGCCATCTGACAGCACCGATGCTTCTGAGGCATTGGTGGTCATAAACCTGAATGTACCTCAAATCATCTGGCCACAGAGTTCACGCCTCGCAACAATACAGCCCTTACTACGGCCTGGTACACACGACCCTTGAGACCCAGTGATATCCCGTTTTGAAGCTACAAGTACGAAAATTAGAATATGTGCACTGACTTCACCACACATTCGTCAGAGCTAATAAGACAACCGAGATAGGAAAAATTCTCCACAAACTTCAGTGCTCCTTGATTTGTAAGGGCTATATTCGGAGACTGCGCATTCTGATGCATAATTTTGCACTTTGAAGGTGAGGGGTGCATGCCGAAGTATGATCTGATGGTGGTCAGTTTATTCAAAAGGGCTTGTAATTCGCATTCATCTTCAAAGATGAGGACTAATCTCGCAGACATCCACTTTTCACTCGGTCGATGGCTTGGAAAGACAGTCCAAGAGGTTAATTGTATTGTTTAGTTCACCCTCTTCCATTCATCTTCCTCCCTCGTTATCGGTGTGGCTGTGCGTCTCCAGTAGTGTCTCAGCCAGATAGGTTCGGTATTGTTGGGCCCCTTGAGGTTGTTCGACGGAATTTCTGTGCTTCGGCATGCGTAATTCTGTGGGGAAGCGAACTGACAACCGATACCGCACAATGTCATGATCGAAGTCAACTTGCGTACCAGAAACGGATCGGAAACATTCAATTGAGGCTCTCAACCGGTAACTGATAGCTGCATGCTCTAAACGAGTCCATAACTGGGATGCGGTTGATGGCTTACAAGTAACTCGGTGTGAGGGCTTGTGCTGGAAGTGCGTACTGGCCAGGAACAGACGAAGTTCAGTACACAACTAAAGAAATCGGCCTCCATCATTCGTACACTGAGCATCGACTCCGGATTTTCTGCTTCTTCCGGGCTTAGTCGTCCACCAGGATGACTATATCCGTACTCCTTACTGGCCGAAGCAGCTATGACAGATCTAGATAAAATTCGTCTTCCTCAGCTTCCGTCGGGGCTTATGTTGACACGACAAATGAAGGTTGCTTACGGCATCGATCTGTATTGATCTTCATTGAACCAGAAAACAGTACAGCGGAAAGGCGACTGTTTAGTAGAATGCCGTCTAGCAAAGCGCCTTCAGACTCGGGGCCGAGTACAACTCTCTCACCATAGATACCACGAGTCATTGCATCAAGACCGTCGGAGACGCGAAGAGTGAAATGTGAAACATCTCAGTTCATCCTAAGCGACTTGAGGTGCATTACTTTGTGTGTGCTTAGGAGACACAGCATATGTCAATGGAAAGGGAAAGCAGTTTTACCAAGACATGCATGGTTGTTGCACAATTTTGACAAAGTACAGATACTGAAAACTGTGATTTGGATAAGATATTCAAGTTTAGTAAGGGATAACTTTGCGGTATTTTAATGCGCCGTAGTTTAGACACAGAACACTGGTCAGGGAACTCGCAGATGGTTTGACAGCAGCGGACCGGTTGGAGGGTGGGAATGGAGTGTGGGTGAGGGCCACTGAACGAAGAGCTGCAAGGGCGAATGATACTTCACGACTGCTTAGGTCGAGGAGGGGGCTTTGTTTGAAGTGCCCCACTATGAACCGCCAAACACACCGAGTGCGTTTAAAGTCGTTGACGACTGGTCAATTATTCACAGCATAGTATGCTGTGAGGTGTTTAAGGTGATTCTTCAGTGGAAAACTCGCAAAGCACGTGACCCACATTTTCCGTTACAGGCAGAGCTATAACGAGGAACTTATTTTTATTGATACCCAAGTTCGAATTCGGACGCAGGATTTGCAAATAATAGTCTCAAATTCCAGATAAGCGTCGTCCTCGTATGTCGCTGTGTCTGTTTTTTGGAACGTTCGCCTGTCAAGATTATGGGTTTTACTCTAGTGAAAAAACAAACAAGTGCAATTCAAAGATCGATCAAATGAGTCCCTGCTAAAAGATCAGCTAAGCACATTCGAACCGTGCAGTAAAATGGCATCGGACGTACCTGCATCTATTTGGGGTAATGAATCCGCAGCGTTCTGTATGTACAAATCACCTGGCTGGGCGTGTCCAATATGGGACTGGTTCACTCGACGACTAGCTATCCGATTCCAGATCAGACTTTGGTAGCTGTGTACATAAAGCTGACGTAGGTTCCGAGGAAGCTAACAGGTGGGGGGGGGGTAAGATAATCCATACAAAATGATGAATAATTCCATCAGTACACGAACACTGTTCCCAAAGCCGATACAAGCAGTAGGCACGACTAACTTTTTGTGTGTATTCATTATGATACAAAGGAAGCAGGTTGAAAGCATTGAAGACGTTGACTGTTACCGTCGTGAT
The DNA here is from genome assembly GCA_004794785.1 of Opisthorchis felineus. Lineage (NCBI taxonomy): Eukaryota > Metazoa > Platyhelminthes > Trematoda > Opisthorchiida > Opisthorchiidae > Opisthorchis > Opisthorchis felineus. The sequence goes on from SJOL01007680.1 coordinate 106,381, forward strand.
GAAAGTACGCGGGATGATAAATGGGACGCCATGTGGAACTCTGCAAAAAATTGACGGTTTGAATAAAATTGACTTGTTCAAACAGCATCATTACTACACACTTACACACCCCCCTCTGGCACCGAGGAGTATTTTATAATCTGAGTGTTAGCGTCGCCGCATTCCACTCGAAAGGGTCATACAGTCAAGTTTGAACACATTTTGTTAGTTTCTTGAGGTTTTCACCGAAATAGCGAGGGTACCGGACACTTAATGAGGGATGTGAGGCTATTCATGTAGATTCCAGCGAAACTTCAGGGCAACATTATGGTGCTTGGTATGTTCCTTAAAACCCAATAGGGACCTTCGAAACAATGAACCGGAAATTACACGCTGCAGCCCAACACCTTGGTAGGGGGCATAATCCCTGGTTGGAGTTCTGGGTTGGTTGATCCAAGTTGATTCTGGTCTACATTTGGTGGGGAAGTAGTTTGCGGAGGCAGTGCGGTTCAACACTTTGTATGTTCTGGAGTGGTGGACAGGCGAGCGACTGCCACTATAGAACGGCAGCTAAATAATACAATAGCCTGACAAAAAAGAATGAAGGGATGATAGCTAGTGGTACAAACACAACGTGGCGAGCTCTGGACTGAAGACCGGGTTGTTTAGAAAATTCTTCAGATCTGCCACTAAACTAAATTAGGCTCTTGCACACCATCCGAAGAGCGAAAGACTTGTCGTAGGCCTACAGAATTCGCCTGTTAGATGGAGCTATATCAGGTAATAGCTAGATATGCTAACTAGACCTATCATTATCCACAAAACCTTGTCAACGTTCACAAAAGCGGACTTTTCATTGGTCTTTACAGAGAAACACGTTACACCACATGGGTAGCGGGGCGACCAGCCAATGATTCACAGCCGAAGCTTATTAGTGAGACCATGTTGAGTGGCTTTCATGGTGAGTCACACATTAATATCGTTCTGCTGCCAAGTCTTTGATTTCACTAAGCGGTGGAGGAAGTAACAGGACACGTAGTCTGTTGGAAACCAGTGGTCGGGACCTACCAAAATAGTGCTTTTCTGTGTTTTATTTCATGGAAATTGAGTGGGATCAGATCGATCCAAACAACAAGAGGGTCTGACTGATAACCGAGCCCATTAGCTAATTGGTCCAAACAGAGACGCGAGTGGTATAAAAAACTGTTCGAACTATGTACTGTCTGTCAACTGCAGAGGGTTTTACATTAAGGCCTCCCACCAGCCACCGAGGAGTAAAAGGTTATTTGTACATCAGTTTGCTTCGCCGTGCGGTATATTCCTGCTTGCACTCATGAAAATGAGATTCCTATTTGACGGCTACGGATTAAGACGGTTCGAAGCTTTATTGTATCACGCCACTTTGATTACAATTACCAACCTTCAAGATGCACAATCTCAAACGTGTGGAATTGCAACAATTTATTGCGGATAGCATATAACCCATAGCCGTTCCGTGTGAATCGGCTTTGCCATTTGTGTGAATCTGACATTGGGCGGATAGAACGCCCATGGTATTCTAGATGGTGAAAACGTGACCTATTTGAGGATGAAGATGAAGTGTATAGTTATTCAGAATTACTACAATCTTCCTATTGTTACGCATAACCCATTATTTACTCAGTGTAACCAGATTCATGTGTTTTAATCGGGCACCTAAGGTCCCAACAATCGAAAGGGAATGACAACCCGCGGAGTTGTCACGCATCCATTGAGTCCAAAAGAGTCTGAAACACCTACCTGTTTCGTGTTTCCTGTGTATTGGTCATACAACCTTTAGTAGGCATGCGGGTCAAAATACCGCCGGGTTGCCTAGGTCTAGACACGAAGAATCAATATGTTGCGACTGGATACAGAGAAAAAAGCTTCCAACCAGAAGATTGTGGCAACCTTTGCGACATACGGAGGAGGTGCGTGCATAATCGGTTATTTACACTACTGAGCGACCATACGAAGCTCAGAGATTGAGGGCACGATCAAGACAAGACGGTTAAAAGCTCCGAATAATGATGACACTTTAGTGGGTAGCAAAGCTGGATTAATCTGAACACCACGAAGTACTTATTACAAGCATTCTTACTGTACACAAAAACTATAGGTCCAATGGTGACAAGCGACCCATAGCTAGAGGCGAGTACAACTAAGATGAGCATAGCACTAGCTCCTTCCAAAAACAGCTCAAAAGCAGAGGGCAGGAATCAGGACTACGTACATTCGCCTCTACAGGGGCAAAATTAGCAAAGGGAAAGTGTGTGCCACTTACTAAACACTGAACTGCACTACTCAGCTTGACTTTTTGTTAGAAGGCCGAAGAGCGTGTCATCCACCCCACGCGGCCCGGTAACTACTGGTGTGCTTCCAACGTAACGGCACGGAACTGCTCCCAGGAAGTGAGTCACGCAGTAGCCACATGTTGAGAGTGATCGATTCCAAAGCTTGTGACAGCCCCACTATACTGTCTCATTACTTCATCATCCTACCGAAAATCGAAAGCTCGAAGATCGACATGATCTTGAAAGTGGAAGCGAAGCGATAGATTGGAAATGGAGGGCTGTAACCGAAGATAAGCTGGTGACCGCCCACAAAAACTACTGAAAAATGAGAGCCTGAGGTGCAAGGATTTGTATTTAATCCGTAAGAGTAGTTTCAGCCTGTTCTCCGATTTCCTGGGACGATCGTTACATTAGTTTCGTCAGCTGCGGCTAACACACCTAAACCTTTTGTCACAACTCATCGCGGTGCTCGCATTACTTTTACGACTTCACAAGCTATCTTTCAAAGTCCCAGAGTTTAAGTTTGCAGGAGGTAGGAGATTTTAAAATCCCAACCGAAATTTCACCCTACAATCGGAGTCAATCTAGTTGAAAAGCCCAGAAGCACTGTGCAGCTGATTCCTTCATCTTGAGACACCGGAAGTGCTCATCGAACAAATCTTAATGGATAGTGAAATCTACGACCTCCAGTTTAGTAAACGAACACTCCAAAGTTCCAACACAGATCGCTGATCAATAGTGTGACTAATTTACATTCAGAAAGGATATAGGGCTATCATTCTTCGCCCAAGCGGTTCACGTCACCTGAACTGCCGTTGACCGGCTCA
>SJOL01007680.1:112571-123795 GCA_004794785.1 Opisthorchis felineus
GACACGAAGAATCAATATGTTGCGACTGGGTACAGAGAAAAAAGCTTCCAACCAGAAGATTGTGGCAATCTTTGCGACATACGGAGGATGTGCGTGCATAATCGGTTATTTACACTACTGAGCGGCCATACGAAGCTCAGAGATTGAGGGCACGATCAAGACAAGACGGTTAAAAGCTCCGAATAATGATGACACTTTAGTGGGTAGCAAAGCTGGATTAATCTGAACACCACGAAGTACTTATTACAAGCATTCTTACTGTACACAAAAACTATAGGTCCAATGGTGACAAGCGACCCATAGCTAGAGGCGAGTACAACTAAGATGAGCATAGCACTAGCTCCTTCCAAAAACAGCTCAAAAGCAGAGGGCAGGAATCAGGACTACGTACATTCGCCTCTACAGGGGCAAAATTAGCAAAGGGAGAGTGTGTGCCACTTACTAAACACTGAACTGCACTACTCAGCTTGACTTTTTGTTAGAAGGCCGAAGAGCGTGTCATCCACCCCACGCGGCCCGGTAACTACTGGTGTGCTTCCAACGTAACGGCACGGAACTGCTCCCAGGAAGTGAGTCACGCAGTAGCCACATGTTGAGAGTGATCGATTCCAAAGCTTGTGACAGCCCCACTATACTGTCTCATTACTTCATCATCCTACCGAAAATCGAAAGCTCGAAGATCGACATGATCTTGAAAGTGGAAGCGAAGCGATAGATTGGAAATGGAGGGCTGTAACCGAAGATAAGCTGGTGACCGCCCACAAAAACTACTGAAAAATGAGAGCCTGAGGTGCAAGGATTTGTATTTAATCCGTAAGAGTAGTTTCAGCCTGTTCTCCGATTTCCTGGGACGATCGTTACATTAGTTTCGTCAGCTGCGGCTAACACACCTAAACCTTTTGTCACAACTCATCGCGGTGCTCGCATTACTTTTATGACTTCACAAGCTATCTTTCAAAGTCCCAGAGTTCAAGTTTGCAGGAGGTAGGAGATTTTAAAATCCCAACCGAAATTTCACCCTACAATCGGAGTCAATCTAGTTGAAAAGCCCAGAAGCACTGTGCAGCTGATTCCTTCATCTTGAGACACCGGAAGTGCTCATCGAACAAATCTTAATGGATAGTGAAATCTACGACCTCCAGTTTGGTAAACGAACACTCCAAAGTTCCAACACAGATCGCTGATCAATAGTGTGACTAATTTACATTCAGAAAGGATATAGGGCTATCATTCTTCGCCCAAGCGGTTCACGTCACCTGAACTGCCGTTGACCGGCTCACCGAGTGGCGAAGTTTTGGATACGTTATCCAATTTGTCGGATTTTTGTCCCAGCAGATCAACTGCAGTGAATGGAGTTCGTAAGGTTCAGCTACCGATCGGAAATCCGCGAAATATGCATTGCTGACTCCCAACAAGGACGAAACAGCTGTACAGTGTTTCTGGGGTGTTTAGCATGGATTAAATTCACTTGCAGGATGCCATTCAAATGAGTCACAAAACTCAGTGGTTCCATGGCTGTTGAAACCAACCAGCGTTAGGCTTGAATGTGTAAGATGTGACTGATACCAGAAAAGTGACTGACCACGCACTCGACACGAGCGAGACCGCCAAGGAGAAAGGACCAGTTTGGTTTCATTGGGGGGGGATACGATGCTGTTCTAGACTCTCCAGACAGATACTCTTTGTGAGGTTGCTGTACACGAACAAGCCTTTGGACATCGTCTGCGAAGGTCTCTTAGTGATACCCTGGAGTTCGTACTGTAGAGTAAAGTCGTTCACCTCTGACACAGCCGGTGACAGGATGATTAGGGCTTCAAACGAAAGCGTAAAGTAAACCCATCATAGTGTGGATTGGGGACTGTTTTACATCACATTCGCCCTAGTCAGGGATGGGTGGGGCTTCCGGTCCCATACGCAGATGATATAAAACGTACGGGGAGAGTAGCTACTTACGGCTTGCAACGCATTTAGCGTTTTCCCATGTTTAGCGATACCTTGTAGAAGGTATTTTTCCACTGACGACGGAATTTTGGCAGCACAAGTAGCTGCATCACCTGATATCAGAAACTCCTCTTTTGTCTGTCTGACCATGGGTAAATCTGTTCAAGACTTGGAGGGTTCTTCGAAAAATTCACGTACCGGCGAAAGTTGGAATGAGTATCAAATCGATAGCATGAGTCCACTCTCCACGCAACAGGTGTCTGGAAATTGGAGAGAAAATGATTGTTCCAGTCATCGGAATTCAAAGGAAGGACAAACTATCGAAAGAGATGAACGGAAATTCAGGCAAAATACACAGCAGTCATGGACTGTTTATGAAGTATACTGGACACAATCGGATATGAAACCTGACAATTTGGTGTATTAGGGCTTTCGCATGTTTCGGGGTTGTGGACAAGTCTGGGGTGCATCTGTAGGTCGATAGGATCGACTTGGTATATCCAATTTGGTTGAATCAGGATAGTTGTGTGGTACACATGTCATGCAAAACCGACTGTCAAAGACGGACTATAGGCGATAAATAAGCATGATACGATAAAATTTCGAAGTCTTAAGTGAAATGCTTAGCGAGGAATGACATGATTAGAGTCAATCAGATGCACAGCAGCTGAATTGAAATTTGGTCTTTTAGTGGCCAAAACTGGGCAGTGTACACGAATTCTATCATATAATTGCCTTGCTGTACGACCAATGATGTCCTGCATGGGTACTCGAATGTGTATAAACAATGGCTGGTCGGGGACTGCAGCAAATCGTCCTTCACTCGTGCGCTTAAGAGACGTTTCAATAGGAAGATTACCGATAAATGTACTACTACGCCAGCGTATCGCCACCTGACAGTAGCCCCCGTGAGACTATTTTGAGCAAGGCAGACAGATGCAAACCGGTTTCTCTTCAAATGATACTAATCTCGCCCTGAATGTATGGTTTTCTGTACAAAAAGGATAAGGTATCTGTTCTGTAGGAATTTACCATCCGGTCGTTTTAAATCGCCTTTTAGCGTGTCGTCCGAGCACATTCTCACTGCTGTGTCTGTTAGACATAGTATAACACTCCTCATTTGGCTCAAGGGAAGAAGGCTCTCAAAATGTTTGTATTGTCAACTTCAGGTCTGCTTTCTGTGCGCTGTTCTCTGAACAGTGTCATCATTTCCCCTAGCTAATTCAACTTCCAGAAAGCTGTTTCAGTCCTGGCTTTCTGACCTATGAGTAAACTTTACCGAATTGCCAGAACCTCATCGGGGTTGGGTTCAGTTGAGGCAAATGCGATTATGTGAACAACGCTGAGTCTATATTATAAATTTTCTCAGGAGAGATTTCAGTTGATGTTATTCAATCTTGTCCAAGAATATATCAACCAGAAATAGGCCAAGCAGAGACCATTGTTCAACTGCTGTTCATTCTGCCTTTTCTACCGAAGTATTTTGCGTGGTGCACCGAGTCACAGAAAATCATCCGGGGTTCATGCGGACTCGACTGCACTCTGCTGCCGGAGCGATATCCATCCGGCTGCGTAAAAGTGACCTCTGTGTGCACAAACAAGCCGCACGGGCACTGAAGCTCAACCGGCTGGCAACAATTGTAAACTGGAACAATCACCCGATTATGTGATGGTTGGCACTGACCATACTTTGACCCTTGGGTAGTGATTGTTAGGTAACTTACTGTGAAACAGCGAAACTATATCCTCTATTTTAAGGTACCTCTCCTCGTTACTGAGTTGCAAACTGCCTGAGAACCACGCACAGAAAGTCGCACTTGTTTGCTGTTTAATTCTGCTGACGTGTCTGGGTATACTGGAGCGCTGTAAACCTGGTAAAGCTTTTCGAGGAATTTTACGCTCATAGCCTAACCTTCATAGTTGCGAACTTACAACCGTGCTTAGGGTTACCATTTATTTTGACGATGATTTACTGCTGTGAAACTTGTTTCCGTTCAACGAATTCACCTCTTCTACTGACGAGAAGAAGGTACTGTGAAGACAATTTTTAGCTGCACGGAGTCGTTTATATTTCACCTCTCCCTCCGGAAAACTGAAGAGGGGACTGACTTATTTAATTCCCATGGGAAAATACGTGAACGCCTTACAGTACAGACCCGATGACGGGTTGATGACAAGCAAATTCTTCACGATCGGACTTGAATTTGCATACACGACCACCTAACACAGGATAAACGTACACAACCATTCATTAGAACATATCACAGTTGGAATGCGGCAGCGAAGTTGCAAACACATCGAAGAGTGGCACGGCAGGTTGATGATTGTTTTGTTCCCAATGAGCAGTATTGTTTTCACTGCTATGGTAGAATGCGACAAGTGGTTTTATTTTGTATTTAGTAAGTGAGTTTACTTAGATGACGGGTTAACGAGCTGTGTGCTCCACGTTACATGAAACTAAGTCACGAATATGTAGAAAAATCGAATATTAATCGGAAAACGCGGAAAATCGCACAACAGGCTTGAAGAAACTGCTCACAAGACAAATGAAAACTCAGTAGCACCGCACAGAAAATGAGCATTATGGGTTTTATATGTATCAACCCGTCCAGCAGGAAACACGGTTGGCAAGGAAGTCTGGTACCTGTCGAAGGCGCGCCTGCGAAGGGGCCACTGTATTCATTAAGCTCTGTTCATTCTCACTTTTATTTCGCTTTTACCATTTTGTTGACGCGGCTTCCAGAGTCTAGGATTAATGAACTCGCGAGTCATCATCCAAACTGATCAAAAAGAGCAATACAGTCAGGCAGGACTGTAGTTGGAAATCCTTTCAGGTGGATTAAATACCAGTATGTTTAGCCACAATCAGTTGAGATAGACGTGTTTCCACTTCAGATCATTTCTGGCCAAAGGTTCGCGGATAACTGGCTATGAGGTGGTAACGCGAAAAGATTACTGCCAAGTTGAGCGCTGCGGGGTCTTCGCAACTCCCTGTTTGGAGTCCACATAATTCTCCTTGCGCGCTGTTGAAAACTCTGTAGGGACGCAACCGATCTCCGTGGCAAGCCTGCTTCAATCTTCTAGCCGGAATGTCTAGCAGGAGCTTAATTGTCACTGTGTGCTGGACTTGTATTAGTTCGCAAGGGAGGCTGGGTCACTGTCACCGATGGCGTATTGCTCCGACATAATACACAGGAGTTTATTTTGACGATCTAGGCATCATGCTCTTGATCGTTTTTCTAGAGAGACAGGACTTTTTTGCAGTACGCTCCTCCTCCTCAAATTTCTCTCACTATTTACTTAGGCAGACTTAGATGGTTGTACAGCAGTTAACATTACATGTGTGCTCCTGGTTTCGTCTGCGCGATAGTCTCTTCTTTGAGGCGACACAGTATAATCACGGGAAGGATTTTGGTAACAATATCTATCAGCCTGATACTTCGGGAACTCTCACCTGCCGTGATTTTATCCTTTTTTAGTATTAGGAGTAGCTTAGAGGTACCTCAATGCACTGTAGACACGTGTGGCTGAAAACATAGAAAAGGTGTTTCCAGTGGAAATTAGTTTTAACTTAACTATGGCAGTGCACCATGTGTTCCCAGTTTATCCTTTGAAACTGTATTAGCCCTCTAGTGGAAACCAACGAGTGGTTTTGTGCAGGCATCTTGGACCAAATTATGGTTTCAACGAAGTCAGGTCCAATCAAGAAGATAGTGCAGCAACAATGCACATGACATCAATTACTTCTAATGTTCAAGTCAACTAGTAACGAGGGTCAACGAAATAGGGCGTAATGCATCCCACTGGGGAGCAAACCAGTCGGTTGGTGACACAGGAAGTGTCTTTTCTTTGGTTCCGGGTTCGTGTTCTCGGAGAGGGAATGAAAGGAACAAAATCCCGTGCAGCCAAAAATGTATCATCGATGGAGATGTCTTCTTGGAGGGTTTTCTCGGGGGAGGGAGTCTCGTATTAAATGCTGAATCAACTCCTCTAGAACTCATCAGATTAAGATATCTGGGAAAGCCTTTCTACGTCCTCCAACCGATCATCATCAGCAGCATGGATAGCAATACCAGATGTGAACACTGGTTCTCCACTGCTTTACAACTGTCAGTTCATTTGGATAAATCACTGTAATGAAAATAAGTGGAGCAGGAAGAGGGACAACAAACATTCAAGCTGTGTACGCATTCAACGCAACCATTAATTGCACACTTTCAACCGAACTTAACTGCTGTCTTCCACTCCCAACTCCAGTCGGAAGAAGGTTTGCGGTGAGTAGACTATGAAAAAAATCGTCCAGCTGTAACACCCTTTCGGTGCCTAGCTGCCATGCCACCAGAAGGAAGCACGAGGGCTGGGAGACTGCCAGGTTGCCCAAGCCTAGACAGGGGAAGTCGATATGCAGAGGTCGGGTTCGAACCACGGACCTTCTAGTCAGTAAATTCGCCCTCTAACCACTGAGCCATCCCGCCCCCGCGGCTATGGCTGGACTATGGAAAGTGAAAGCGGCTTCCGTAAAACTTACCACAACGAGATCTTCGCATATTCCTGGTCGGGGTTTATGTGGTTATCCTTGCATGTGGCCAGTGATCCTACATGAAGCGGCTGGTGACCGTTTTGTGGTTTCGATCACCAAGCTGATGTTGACCTTTACAAGGGTTGTATGGTGGTTAAACATCAATATGTGCTACTATTGGAGATAGCATAGCAAGTTATGTCTAGTAAATCAGAACTCCTGTTCCCAAAAAGCGTGGACCTCATATCGTGATCAATTAAGGGAATGGAAGAGTTAGACAAATGACACAAAACGATTGTTACCGAGTTGCGTGTTCCTATGGTGCTATGCGAAAGCAGTGCGAAAAAGAACTGACACCATAACTTCTTACTGGGTACCATAGGGATCTCTGCAATTTCGGATCTACTCGAACGGACATTAAAAACTTACTTCCCGATTTCGAAACTCTTCGACTTTGCTGAATGACCGAATCGTTGTAGACCATAGTAATTGACAAATCCATTATATCTCCATGAGTCGATTGCGTCTGTAATAATACTGTCTGGGGAAGATATTGATCTGTTTGTTAATTGTTCGAAGGGTTAACACCGGGTCTACCTCAATACAACGGTGAACCGATTCCCATCTAAGTCTCCCAGAAACAGGGGAGTTGGGACGTAAGAAAAATTGCCAACGCGTAAACCTTGGAGACGCGAGTTCAATGCTGCCAGCCGTTTAGAGTCCACGCTAAATACAATTTGCAAGAGAAAAGGTGAGCGAAAGCCGACAAACATACTCCTTAACCGTAACAAACTGAGTTGTGATTGCTCGTTTGTCTTTTGTACCGGCGTATGCGAAGTAACCTGGATTCAGACTGCATGCGTAAACACGTAGTTGGAGTTACCGAAGATACGAGCTCAGTAACCGAATGGCACTAATTGTGTCTTTGCCTTCCTTATATAACACGAAACGACAATACCGTCGTCCTTTCGATAACGTGTGATTCGCTCGTTTGGGGAAACGAACACCTGTGAGGAAAGATATTAAGAACACGATATCAACAACCAACCTGAGAACTGGCTAGTTCCCGATACCAGGATATAGCTAGGAGAATCGACTTCTTCCTTGACTGTGGTGCTGGAGAGTTTGGAAGAGAGGGAACGTAATGCTTTGTGAATGGCAGTCCTGACAACCTTGGATTTCGGTGCCTGAAATTCGGAGCTATAGGCTGCATGAGGAGTTTTTCTACCAATATTTTTACACAATCTCTCTTCCCAGCAAGTAGTTCTTCTAATTCCACCTTATACGTTTCCAGGATAGGATTATTCCCATTGTTTGACTCATCGATATCCTGGAACTAAGGGTGGCAAAGCAACTTCTCACCTTTTCAGATGAAGCTGGCAGAGCAATGGGATCCAGAGTCGTGAGCGTAGCGAGTTCGCCATTCGCCAGCTCTTGTACAATGAAATCCTCCCATCTTCGAAGCAATATCATTCGGTGCGACAGAGCTTACCGATTTTTGAGAATGCACTCGAATCCAGGACATTCAAACCGCAGATAACCCTCAATCCCAGCATCTCTTTCTGTCAGAATTGTATTCTGTTCACTGATGTTGGGTGGCAGGTCTATATCTTCAATCGCCTGTCCATCACAGTCAACTGCGTCAACAGATAATCTAGCACGTTTGCTTTCCGGTTCCGCCATATACATCAGCCGGAATAAAAACCTTGATCAATGCAGCTGAAACCAGATATACCGAAGCACTGACTATGATTGTAGTAGAACGAGATACACAGAAAAGTTTCAGTGCAAAAAACGCTAAAGCGCCGGTTTAATGATAACAACAGACAAACGGAATATTGGACTAAAACAACCCAACCAACCCTCGATGCCGAAAGAACTGTGAAATAAATAATGACTTGTGTGGTTTGGTGTTTTCGGTGAGCTTTTACAAACTATTGATGGGGTTAACTCAGGTAGAAGGATAAACCGGCTTCGCCTCTTATCCACGAACGCACTTCTGCTTCTTTCACAAGTATATCCAGGATTGCCTGGGATGCTGACTTCACTCGGTAGGACTGTCAGCAGCCGTTAGAAGCGGTGTAGGGTTTCGTTCGCTCAGTATACCAGATAATAATATAATAATCGTCCAGGTGTAACGCCTTTTCATTGCCTAATTGCCGTGCCGTCTGAAGGAGGTATGAGGGCTGGGATACTGCCAAGTTGTCCAAGCCTAGACAGGAGCAGTCAAGATGTAGAGGTTAAGTGCGAACCACGGACCTTCCGGTCCGTAAGCTGGTGCCTTAACCACTGAGCTATTTCGATAATGGATGAAGGTGGACAACTGAATTGTTGTTCGAAATACTGTGTCCAGCGGTTCAAACCTTCTCCTTTGGTCACTGATAGATTCGCTGACAGAGGGCTTCTGAGGGCCGGTCGAATGAATCAAGTGGAACAGCCTGTGGATGTTTCCATCATTTTTTGCATCTTTCATTTCTTCGGCTTTTCGGGTCCACCAAGGTTCTCGGTATCACTCAGCTTCACCTGGCATTGGATGACGCGTCAGGTTGAGTTGTGGTTTTGGCCATGAGAAACCGGTCGCTGGGCCTTCAACAAAGCCACGGTCCGAGTGGCGGTTAATATTCGACATCGGACCGTCCGACAGGGAGTTGAGGAGCCGGTTCTGATGGGTTCGTTTGATTTCTGCGTCCATTAGCTTCTCAATAGCTACGAAAGGTGTGCGCGTTTTGCGTAGACCTGAAAGAAGTAGTGAAAAGCAGCAGCGGACAAGTGCATGGTCGGAGTAAAGGAAAAGCAAGTATTCCAGAAGGAGCGGCAGGCAGTGATCGACCTTCGCCTGTAAGTGATGGCAGTGTGGTCCATTTGGATTCAGGGTTGTTTCGTCGGTGGGCAAAACGATGTCAAGCGATTTCCGCTGTTCCGGAAATAGGCATCGCAAAGGAACTCTGGTGGGCACAAATCTGAAGCAGGCGATCTCCGTTGTCCGTGCGTCTCGCGTCCAATCCAAGACGACCACGCAGTCGAACAATCTACCTACATGGGTGTTCATGTCAACAGCAACCACAACGATGTCTGCGCTTTTAGCCCGTTGTAAAAGAGCAACTAGAGAGTCATAGAAACTGTCTTTGGCAGATTCAAAGCTACAGTCAGTTGAGGTGAAAACAGGCAATGGGCCTTACTTTCTCGAGAGTCTTTCACAGACGTTGCTAAACGGGCTGCGCAGAGGATACTATTAACGGGCATCCGCTTGACCCCTCAATACGACACCCACGCCAGCATATCCAGGTGCGGTGACCTCCACATCACCAGAGGTGCGCAGCTGGGAGTAGGAAGAGAGCAAGGGGACAATCAGTTCAATTACGGTACTTGCGTCCTGTATCCTTGTTTCTGACAGACATCATACGCCAATGGAGAGGAAATCGCGTACGAACAAGAACCGCTTGTTGTCCTGCTTGCTTCAGTGTGCGGACATTAAAGGTGGCAAAGTAGACCGGCTTTCGGGGGTTTGCTACTAAAGTCGGACACACAGGAGCTGCAGTTGAGTGTGGTGCACGGCGAACAAAGTGGTCAATCCTAATGTTGCGATCTGAAGAAAGATTATTCAGATTGGGATGGAGTAGTGTGAAGGCAAGAATACATGAGTGCAAGGAGGGAGGCGGCAGCAGTGGCAGGTTTTCACTTACCCCCTTGTTGCATGCAGCAAAAAAGGCGAGCCGGCTGGTGACACCACGAGACGACCGATGTGGCGTGAGAGTATTGTTAGTTGTAACTGTCATGGTTGTACGTGGGCACTGCTAGGGCGCCCAGAGCTAGGCAGGAGGACAATTAGGGTCTTACACCAAAGCCTGACCGCAAGACAGCGGTGTTTGGCGGGAAATCCAAGTGCAGTACAATCTTTATAGAAAAAGTCGCCACATGTTCCAACCCCCAACCAACCTGTTATGAGAGACTTTGAAAGTGTCGCACGTACACCCCTCATTATAGCTCAATGGGTCCCGTCAAAACACGGTAAGGTCCAGTCTCTTCGTGACGGCACCGAACCGGCTTACTGACACTAAACTGTTTCGTTTGATCAATACGACAGGGAGTAAAAGGGGTACATGCAGAAGGAAATATCTTTGAAGCAGGACCTCCATTGGCCGCGTGACAGAAACATGTCAGGGTCATGAAGTATTTGCTTGTCTCACTCTGGGGGAACGACAGTCACCAACGCGGCCGAGGTGATCGATAAGGGCTTTCCTGTTTCGTTGCCAAGTCCTGGACTGACCGTCCCTGGGTCGGCCCCATTTGAGACAAGACTAGGCGAAGAGAGCTCTGGGAGGCAGTTTTCTGGCATATGAAGCACGTGGCTTAACCAACGTAACCTGTGGAGTGTGACCAGCTGATCCATCGAGGGAGAGCTGGTTTTCCTCCAGACCACTTGGTGTAACTTAGTAGTACACATTAGGGGCTCCAGCCAGACCAGCGCAATGCTTCGGAGGCACCAAAGGTCACCATCATCATCATCACTATCATCATCAAAGACAGCAACATTAGTGTTGACACTGATGCTTCACTGCCGTACAACCATAAGGTTCGTCTAATTATATATATGTATATATAATTATATTTAAAGCCTTAGAGTGAAAAGAAGAGAAAGAGTAGGTGAGGAAGGAGATCTGGTGCTGACCTATGTCAAGCGTTCTGAGGTGCCTACACCTCCAAGCGCTCAATCAGACAATCTGGAAAGAAACTGACAGCAGGAACGCCACTGACATCGATTAG
>SJOL01007680.1:136300-174247 GCA_004794785.1 Opisthorchis felineus
TACAATGGCTGGGATTGAAGGGTGTGGGAGACCAAGTGTACAGCACCATAGAAAAAAGCAGTACATTCAGTCCGATCCTTGGACGACAGGTAAACGCCAAATTGAAATGCAACACGCCCACTATGGATCTATAGGTAGTGCTTTGTCTAATTTTGTAAGCCAATGTAAAAAACCCGGCAATAAAGGTTCCGGGTTCACTAATTTCATAAACGTTAGCGAACGCAAAATATGGAGTTTCATTGGAAGATTATTGGGAGAATGATGTTTAAAAGGCTCTATAGACAACAACGAGCAGATAAAGGAGAGATAAAGTGAGAACAAACCTCGACTTCATTGTAACAACCTAAAGTCTGCAAAAAGAAATTCTTATAAAGATGACCGCAGCTTGGTAGTTTAAAGTGAACTATAAAACTAGTGAATATAAAAAAGCCATTGCTATAACCGGGGGTATCCAAAGAATTTCGACTGCGGTTTGGTCTACTATATCAACATAACTCCACGGGCCAGAGGGAACATTGAGCCAAGTGGTAAGGTGGAGCCCCTGTACTATGTATTCGACAGAAATCTTCAGTTCCGGCAGATCCTGTCATCATCCACACCGTTCTCTAGCGAACAACCTTTAATGATCTTTTGACATAGATCTAAATTCTTGGACAAGCGTCAAGTTGAAACATTTGTTCAGCATGAACTCTTTTGCTTTGACTATTGTCTATCCGCCCTGTGAACTGTTGCTATGGCGTGGTTCTTTATTCATAAACCTAGTAGGGGTGATAAGCAAATTTGCCTCTCTCCAAAAGCACAAACAAGCAGAAGTTTCAGTTTGAAGTTTCTCAGATTGTGATGTAAATTCACCCCACTTGACCAGTCGGCCCCAAGTCTGATAAGGTGAATGATATAAATCGGACAAAACATCCTAGGACAGTGTCCTTTTATTGAAACGTTTTCAGTCGAATTACTTTACAGCTAACTTTGTGCCACTGAAGTGAACAAAATGTTTTATATCACTCGGTTGCTTAAGGTATGGTGACAGATGCTTAACTTTTGCACGTTTATCCTCTTGCTGTGCTCCGTTGTATCGCGTTTCGTCTTTACTTACTCCTGGTCAGTGAGCAGAACAATCTGAAGAACATGTCCAAACTGAAGCGCATGGTACTGGGCCAAATGTGCAACGAAAGTAAGCTATCTGTGCTTGTTTATGCCTATCTCGTCTTTTCTTACCTGATTGATTTCTTCCTCCATCAACTGCTGCATGATTTCAATAGATTTTGTAAGTTTGAAAGTTTCGTAGATATTTTTGCATATACATTAAGGTAATCACTGCGTGAACATTACATACGGATGCCAGTTCACACGTATGATGACATCCGGATTGGACTTCATATACAGATACCAGTGGATTCATCAGTTCCCAGAATGTACCAGTAGGTTTTGTAAGGCATCATTTTGTTGTAAGATTCATAATACTGATTTCTTCAGATTACGCGTAGATGTTCGAAAAAATCATATAGTTTTGTAACAATGTCCATCCAGTGTTTGATATCACAACTATAACTTAGCCAGCGTACACTCATGAATAACGAAAATACACAAATACGAAGAATTTATTACCACGTCAGCCGCTACCTGGCACCCTCACAAGATCACGCACACAAGATCAGTACTAATGACAACCTCGTTCTTTTTTAGATTCTCTTGAATACCTTCTGCTGTCTGATGAGTACTGGTGTGTCGATCTTAGCCGTAAGCACGTCAGACTTCTACCCAAGGAGGTCTCTAATAGAATGGCATTGTTTACTTCTGCTGTCCCGGGTCCGCTTGTAAGACCATTTTCTCTTCATCGAGGAAACTACTCACAAGGTTGCTGAAAACTCTTCGACAGCCCACGACTGATTTCGCCATTTTTGTGGTTCATCAGGTAGGCGCAGTCCCCAAGTCTCCGTCAACCTTATGTTCTACCTGAACCAAATTAGTGTATTTGTCGAAACCATTTTCTCTTGTTTTTGTTGTGGGCCTCCGCGTGCGAACGCTGAACTAAAGCGGCCAACAGGTTGCCCTAGAGTGCAGTCTAAGTGCTTTTCCCGGTGCTTTGGCCGAGAACTTGATTCACAGGCTACATCGCGGCTTTAGTCCTCTGACGGTATTACTCGACACACACACACACAAACGACTAACTCAAAGAGTTGTATCCAAGCGGCCTAATTTCTAGACCACCGATCGATTGGATGTCCATTCAGACAGCTTTCGGCAATGAATCAATATTGGTCCTCTTGCAAAAATAAGCCCGTTTTTAATCAACCGGAAGAAGCGCCGAAAAGGTAGCCAGTCCATCGTTTCAGAACTGTCTGAAAATCAACTGGTTGTTTAGCGAAATACACTCATTCGGAAAGTATTCAACGGTGCCCCAAGTTGGTGATGTTCGTCAACTGTTGTTGATGTTTGTTCAAATGTTCAAATGTTGAACGTTATGTTTGTGAGAGGAAACAGTGAATTCTTCAACAATTTATTATTGAAATTTCTGACAGCGTTAAAGTTTGCCAGGTCTTTGAATTAATGTTGCTTTATAAACAATTTCTGTCTCCGGAGACATTCAATTATAATGAGATATGAAGCGGTGATAACTTTATTTTTCAAGGGTCTCTGATTAAAATGATACTTACCGATTGTCAGAATATGCTCAAAAACCCTGATTTTGGAGACTTAATTTCAGCTGACAGTGGGTTGTGTAAACAATTTCATTTTTACTCTAGAGCTTGTACAGTTCTATTCAGAACTATGCCAGAATCTAACCTCCAAGGTGACGTTTAAATCAGGAAAATCGCCATCGGTCACTTCACGAAATGCTTGGATCTGGTAATACTCTCAGTTTGAGATCGAATGAAGCTCACTAAGGAAACGATCTGTTGCAAAAGAGAGGAGATATGTAATCGTTCCGTGCAAATGATAGGCGATGTAAGAAGTCATGCATAGCTATTGAGCTGCAAACTTCAGGATACTTGGAATGATGCATAATTTATCGTATCAAACCGTTCCACTCAAAATACAACTTATTCTGTTCATCAACCGTTACTGATCAAATTTATTTCAATGAACGTAGCAAGGTTTTCCTCACTCGATCGAAGGTATCTCCTTCGGTTTTGTTCCACGAATTCTCTGAAAAGATTTTTTGATAACGGTAACGTAATAAACACCACTAAACCAAAATAGTAGCACTATAGATAAGGGCATATTAGACCAGTCAATGAATATATCAAGTTCCGAAGAGTGGCGATGTGGATAGGTCACTTTTTTGGAACGGTATGTTTTAATCCACCGCACAAACAGACCAATGATATTTCGAAACAGATGTGCGTCTTCAGGACACCATTCGTGTGCTGCCCTCATTATGCGCTGTGTGAGAGCAATAATGTCTCCAGCTCTGATGCGGTGCAGCAGCCAGTTAGGTGAAACAAACTTTCTGCCAGGATCAGGTCTCTAGTCTGGTGACCCCTGATCTAAACAGTAAAACTGAAATCTTGAGAGGGTTACTCAGACATCTCATAGATTACAATACCAGATCAAACTCAGTCATAAAACAGGCGTTCATCAAAATCATATGTATCTAATCCTCGGCTGAAAAACTTAGTTCCTGAATGTTTGTGAGAAAGTCCTCACATTCAGAATTGTGTCTTGTCTTCAACATCGTGGCAACGGAATACCGGAGAGTACACTTGTGAATCTCATTTACTGACAAACTCGGGTTCAATCTTAGCTCGTCAGTTTTTATATGAAACTTTCGGTTGAGATTTAAACTATTTTAGCGACCCACGGAGGTGCTTCTTATAAGTAAGGACCCGTAGTCGAGTCTTTTTGTGCATGGTTATTTTCTGACATATTTGACTGAAGCGCCTTAATTAAATCTATTTACATTGGACTGTATTGTGTCACATTACATTACGTTATATTACATTAAGGGCTACCTTGAAATGCACGGAAGATTAATTTGCATAGCAGCCTATTAAAAAGTTTATGGATTATCTCGCCTACCCATATAAGCTGTTTTGTCATTGTTACTGATCCTGTCTTGCCAAAATTTAAACTTCACTAAACTTTTTGCGTTGAGTGAAGGTGTTATTTTGAGATTTTTGTTGAAACATCTTTGACTTTAGCTGTAGGTGGTGGTCTTAAAGGCAACATGCAAGGACTGCTTCGTTAAAGACGAAGGACCCAGCAATCCCTCAGTACACCCAGTTTCATGGTGCACTTTATCCTGAGGGTTGCTAGTCAGAATTTTAGATAGACAAACAGTTGTTTCTGGTGATCATCATCATCAACAGGAGGATATCAGTGTTCAACACCAATGTTTCACTGTCGTACAACCATGATTTATTCAGAAGCCTTGTTGTGAAGAAAAAAATAAAGATGGGCGGAAAAGGGACTTAGTGCTAGCTTGCTAAAATCGTTCTGAAGCGACTACACCTCCAAACACTCATTCAGGCAATCTGGATAGAAACTGACAACAAAAACGCCATTGACATCGATTAGCAGCTTCCCCAACCTGGAAGGCGAGTGGCACAGGCAGCACCCAAATGTTTCGAACTATCTTTCCTACCCCTTTGCCAGGTCAAGGGTTCGCCAACCTTCTGCTTCCGCCACTCTGAATTGGCACGGAAAACAGCACTCTTTGACAAACGATAGCCCGGCATACGCAATCCATGGCTTAACCAACGCAGCTTCTGGTGCTGGAAGCATTGTTCGATGGAAGTCCCCGTTGTACAACCGAAAACTCACTTTCTTATTGGCTAGTTACGGATTCACTTTAAGCTGTGGTATATGTAGGTAATCTTCTTCGGAGACGTTGAGAATTTTCGGCAAAAACCACCAGGAGCCACATCTCGAATATTTCTGGCTTAAATCCGACGGATTTATAGGCGGTTGTACCAAAATCTAGCCTATGATGGAACAGTCAAATTATCGCCCTAGCACCGTTTTACAAAGAAGCTGGATATGGTGAAATTATCTTTCTCGGAACAAAATTGGAGAAGCGTTACACTCAACCAAAAAATAAGGCAGTTACATTTTTCGCTGATAATTGTTGCATCATGGGGATTATGTTTACAGAAGAAGATGCACTGAGACCTGTGTACCAGTATGGGATGTCACAGGAAAGAGGTAGAGCAGTGATGGACAGATATATCAACGTTCAAAAGTTACTCCCTGCTGGTTTGGGGGTAAACTGAAAGTTTCAATTCGAAATTGTCCGAATACTGGCGAAAAGGCCTCACACAGCGGTAAAGTTGTCACGTCAAACTTGATGAGGCCCGTTTTGGAGAATCGCTTCGAGTTCACTTGACTGACGCTGTATTTTTCACTTCAGTCGCCGTTCCAATAAATGTACACCTGGTGTATGTTCGTCACTCCATGTAAAAGGCAAAATCAGTCAGAGAATTTAAGACCAACGAAAGAAAATTAATATCACCAGTTAAGTAAGAACTAAACGTCTCCGATAATTCAGGAATCGGAATACCATATGACATGATCTATCGTGATCAAGAAGGTTACGTAATAGAATCGTCTTCTAAACATCCCATCTTTTGCCTATGTTTTGCGTCCTGATACAGCCTGTTGGAATTGTACACATTATTAGATATCGTAGATTCATGGTAGATTCAACACGCCATTACGTAAAACATGTGTTTGCCGTGTGCGTGGTGAACCACATGCGTGTGTGTGTGTTAGTTGGGTTTAGGTTTGGGTTTGGGGAGTGATCTGAGCCCGCCATGGGCTAAACAGAACACTCTATACAGGTGGCAAGCAGCTGCCTGGTTTCGTTCCTCAGTTAGTGGTGTTTAGATTGGCTTTCACACCCCATAGAAATTGATCTGACTTTGCAGGCAAGTTCAGGATTTTGCGTCTGAAACTCTTTTTTTACGGTTCAACACTTACTGCTGGGGTGGAATTTGGAACAGTAAAACTTGCCTACTAGATAAGGATTTACCATGTATCTGCGTGATATTACTGAAGATCCATGCGTCATTTGTTTACGTTGTAATGTCTTTACCAACTTCTTTTTGCAGCAGTGCCAACAGGTAGCCAATCTGATTGCGCCAACATAAAAAATATAAGCACATCAACCACACCAGCCGGCAACATCAGTTAGAATTTAAGCACTTCTTCTGGTGCACTTAGCTAGCTGAACGCACTTGAATTATGATATTGCTAGGTTGGGTTGTGCATGTGACTCTTAAATTGTTTTTAGAGAATTTTGTTGTGAACGTTTCGTAACCAATGAAGGCGATATCGCCAGCGCGTGGTGACTTAGCGTCGCGTCGTGGTTCAGTATTGTGTAGCCTTATGAACTGCAGTGCTGCTCAGGTGTACGCGCGGAACTCTGGTCTAGCTTTAGCTGACAATCAACGGGTTCGCATGTACCGTTTGTGAAAAAATAAACACTCGATCGTCGTTAGGTCGGAAACTGTTTCAGCACTTACGCTTCTACGACCGGTATCCTAAGAATAATCGATTAAAAGCCCTAATTTGATCCTCTAGACTTAGAGAGAAAACAGCTAGTGAAAAGCGGTGCAAACTTGCTGATTTCCTTAGTTGTGTTCCTGATCTTACCTCGTTTGTAACTTTGGTTAGACCAAAAAGAAAACTTGTCAGCTTTTGAGTTAGTATGTCGAAATGTTGGTAACTCGGGTGACTTTATTAACTGTTGATCTTGTGTCCGGTAATCTGCTCACCGAGCGTGGCAATTGACTTGCGGGCGTTTCGTCACCATACAAGGGGATACGATCAGTGTGTAGTTGGATGGGCGGCTTTTGAGCCATTGATTACTTTTTGTTCCATAGGACACTGATAAATCAGGCAGACCCAAGGGACGCTCACAGCTTTCTAATTAAAATCTGCTTTGCCTTCCGCGTCACAGACCACCGAAAAATGATATCAGCCGAAACGATCGGCATCAGTCTTTGGGTTAGGTATCGGAGTTTGACTTGTGTCCTGCTACTCGGAAGCTTTTTGTTGACATTTTATTTCAAGAGATTAATTATTGTAAGGAGCCAATAATAAACCGGGACATACACGATCCGTGAACGGTTATGTGAATTTCAGACGAAACCACAAGGGAGATCACACGGTGTCGCTGTTCACAGATCGCACTTATTGAGTAGAGATTTCAGTCTGTATATGAACTCAGTTAATACGGAAAATCAAAACGGACTGTACAGCTGTTTCACACTTGTTGAAAACTATTATTAGTGTGTAGACGTAAACGGGAGATTCAGCTCTGGTTTCCAGGTGAGTCACCCATCAAAATTAAATTGGTATGCAACTGAGAGCATTTCGCTACTGTTTTTATTGTTTTCCTCAGTGGTTTTCCTTTTGAGATAAGAGCGGAATGCTTGTACCAAATAACTATGACAAAAACCGAGCCACTGAAATTACTACGTGCTTTTTTGTGTTTTTGATGCGTGCAATCATAAAGCGGGGAGTAACTCACTCCTTTGTTGAGAAGAAACCGGACCTGCTAATAACCCGGTTTGTTGGATGAAGAGCGATTGACGCTTCATCAGTGTATCAAGCTTCATAGCTGAACTGGGCGTGAGTTCGGGAAAGCAGTTGCTGCTCTACGAACGTCATAAAGTTAGCGAATGACATTTTTGTACTGCTTATTACTGCTATGACTCAGCGCAAGTGCGATTGAGAAAACTGAGTGAAAATTAGAGGTTTATGTACTGGGGTAGAATGGTTTTGGTAGTTTGTTGTTATGCTATCTACTGCTCGACGCTATGTGGTTTTCCTGCTGGAAATTGCTGGAATACGCAATTCAAGGGATCTGTCTCATCCCTTCTCTGTTTTCGATTTACGTACAGTTGAAGTCATTAAAAATAGTTATGCTTCCCAACAACAACAGTTTGTATATAAATTTATTAGGACGAGATTGCCTAATGAACCGTTGGTGGAGAACTGGTGAGTGTCAAGAGTAACTTTTAGTATGAGAGAAGTAATATTCATCCGACGAGAAGCGGTTTGAGAAATGTATTTTCATGGGAAAGCGATTATCTGCATTCCTTTTATACATATTTATATTTTTTATATTTTATTATATTCATATGTTTATATTTTGTGAAATACCACGTTCTCGGGTGGCATCAGTGCACTATCTACTCAATTCACAGACTGTGCTTACTTGCTCGTGTCACGTTTTAGAATCCGATAATCTTGTTGGACACACTAACTACAGTGGTATCCCATACAGAATCTTGAAGCACTCATGTCCGTGGTTGGTAGCCATCTTGGTTAGTCGCCAATCCATATTTCATATACCAAAATCGATTGTTCCAAGCCGCCACAGTCAGTCCCGATTGGGCGTTCCTTCATCTGGTCGCTTCAAGAGAAAAAAGGGTTTATGAAGAAGGAACACTTCTCATAAGGTTGGCAAAAATTCTTTTGCAGCCAACAGCTGGTTTCGGTTTTCTTGGAGGTCACCTGGTAGGCCCAGTTCCTAAGGTTCCGTCAACTTTATTTTCTACTTGAACTCATGTTGTATGCAGCTCGCAAAGCGCACTCATTTTTCAAATGATTTGATTGTAACGCTAGAATTCTGATCCGTTTGGAGCAGCTGCACTCGGCCGGAGTCGCTTTGCTCTTTACTCTTAGCGGCAGTGAGAGATAGGAAGATCTTGAAGTTAAATAAATTTCTACGAACCGTGCCCCAAGCTTTTTTACGGCTTTCCATTTAGAAAAACTGGTTTGCAAACGAGTGTATTTAGCGATTTGCAAACGATTTGGGTTCTGGTGGAACATAAGGCGGACGGAACCTTGGATACTGGGCCTACCTAGTGTTCTCCAAGAAGATAAAAACCGGTCGTGAATTATCGAAGAATTTTCGATATCTGGAATATAGTACCAACTGAAATAAGGGGAAGACTTTGCACAGCACATTCAGTTGAATGGTAACATCGTAAACGATAGATTCTGTTGGAATTCAGCTGAGTCATTCATTAAAACCAAACTGGCTTGCAAACGAGTGCATTTAGCATGTTTTTTGTGATTTTCCCACATTTCTCTTTGTATTCTGGAATTAGCCACACTCAAACAGATTCCCGCCATATTAGTAACTGAAAAACTCTGCTACAAAATTGAGTATTATGTAAGGTTATTATAGATTTCATCATCATTGGTGTTGAGTAAGCTCACATGCACTTCGCCCTCTTATTACCGTTACCATCTTCAGTATTATTTCTTTCCTTTGAGTAGGTGTCTACTGCTGTCCATGAATTGGCTACCATAAGCAAAACGCATAAATAAAAAACCAGGATGAAAGTGCCACCGATTGTGTGATAAAGACTGGAACTGGAGAGCTAAGCTGCTTGGGTTGGGGTGACCAGACTAGGCACGCGAGTCCCTTAATGACTGATGAATGTCGCTCCATGAAAAAAGCTTCTACAGCCGTCTTTGATAGTTGTGACCTACGCTTCTGCCAGGTTTCTAACCTTACCAGGGTGTTCGTAACACCGATGCAACATCGTCTCCAACTTTTTGAAGCTTCTCTGAGCAGTTGAGGTGTGAGAGCAACTCCCTCGACATGTGTAGGGCACGAACTGGCTGGGCTACTCCGAAATTTTTAGTAGGTACTTCACTGAACTTGTACTTCGCCTGTTACCTTTATACATGTTTGCACTGTGCGCCCGATTCGTCGGCTCCCTGATTCAGTCATAGTCAAATTCTGAGATATAATATACATTTTATTTGAATCACAGCAACAAAGTGATTGCATACAAGCATGAAAACACTATTTTTGGTCTGCTGACGTTTGTTCTACGTTTCCCGTCAAAACCAAGTTGGTATGCAGATGAGTGAATAGGTCGAGCGTCCGCTCTTTTTTCCAAAACATTGAAGCTGGAGAAAGACGGCGCCACCAGTGTACTCTTTATGGTCCAGCATGCTATACGGAAGAAGCTCTACCCACGTTAATTCGGGAACCTTCTCTTTATATCGCTAACCATGAGACTGAAAAGGATGGAATATAGCACCATGGTTGGACAATACTTGAAATGAAGAGGATTGGTGAAATGGCTGTTTATCTGTTCGCCCAGCTTAGTAATTAGATTGCAGGCGTTTCATCATCAATCTAGGTGACACCGTCGGTGCGGAACTGGGTGGATAAATTCCTCCTTGCGTCTGGTTGGTCCTTTGGATGCCCTCAGTTCGACAGTTTGGGTCCTTCTTGTGACCGGTTCGTCTCCTTCTCACTTCCTGGTATGGTTTCCCTTCACTCATTTGGTTGATTATATAACATTCTATTTTTAGTAGCAGGTTTCACCCCTACTGTTGGTGAAACGTTTGCAATTTAACTACCAAGTTCTGCGAACAGACCAAGAGCGATTCACCGCACGTGAGTCACCCATATTCCGCAACATCGCCAAGCTAGAAGATGGACAGCTTCCATGCATCATACAAGACATGGTACGTTGAACATAATCTTTACTAGAAAGCTGATGCTGAACTTATCATCTGCCGATGTTCCCCTAACATTGTTACACGGAATCATCTAGTTCAAAGCGAAAACGTTCTCATTACCACTGGTGTTTCTATGATGTGAGCATAGGCTGTAGCAGTGCTGTTTCTCTGGGCACTCATCCACTCACTGATTTTCGCATTGTGCAGAACAACCATATATTCAGCATACTGTTAATCACGTTCTGTTGATACTGACTTTGGGAGATGCTATTCATTCATCGCGACACAACAACCATATCGTAAGGCTCGAGGTTGATAAAAGCCAGTGGACCTGATTCGTTCAGAGCAGGTGAAGCTGATAGAAATGTCTGCTCTTAGTCCATGGCTGCACTTTTGAATGAGTCAGAATCATCTTCACACAGAAAACTGTCCTGCTCTCAGATTGTACGTGTATATTTATAATCAGCTTTGAGAGAGAACTTTCTCACTCGACCATCTGAGTGCGTCTGGCTCTGGCGATACATCTACAACCGCCTACATTGTTTGCTTTGGTGGGGTAGCTACAAATACCGGATGGTTCTGTTTGTATCCCATCTGTCACGCCCACACAACTTTGGAGTGATTAGAAAGTACACTTAAGCCTGCAGTTTATTGGTGCACCGAACGCCCTTGAGTATGATCGCAGCAACAGGTATTTCCGACGGAGGTTGGAATCGTTCGATTTTCATGTCACGAGTAGAAACAAATGACTACAAGTTGATTAGCGGCACAGGTCTCTTTGGGTTAGGTGGGCGCTGCTACAGTGGGTGAGCGTTTCGCTTTGTTGACGGGACGCCCAATAGTGCGTTGCGTAGACCAAAGTACTCACGCAAGTTTGTTTGGTCCAAGAAGATCTTACAGGAACCTACCAACTCAGTCACTTAAGGGCTGCGGTTGCCTTGGTTATATCATATCATGACTTCTTCTGCTCGTTACTGATGGTAACTCTCCAATTGCACAAGGTTTGAGTAAGTTATATTCCTGAAAGATACTATTTGAAAGTGGAGAACGCCAAAATTAGAAGGGAACCATATTATACCATATTATACACGAGTGTCACATACTTTAAAAGCAGCTCAAAACCCATTGATTTATGCTAATTCTGATGTGCTATTCTTACCTCCTAAGTGTTGTTGAAAGTAACCTTTGGGTCGAATTAGTCACAATCAGAGCTCCCTTTGAATAGAAAGTAGAAGTATCGGTAGATTATACTACGCTGCATAATAGTTTGCAGTGCAAATCACACAATAGTCTCGGCTTCTGCGTAAATGAAGGACATGAGAGTGCAAACTTCGTGGCGTTCAGAGAAAGTGAACTCGAATAGGCACTAGTTCCCTCAACATAAGCCATAAATGGTCCAAAAAATGAACAACAATCATAGCAATCCTTCCTCCTCACATCAATTGGGTAGAACGTCCGAGTAATCATGCAATGTCTCCAAGCTTGTTTTAGTTTGCCCAACACTTTTCTCCAGCACATGTAACGTGGTCCAGTGGCTTATCCTGAATACTATTCGGTTGAGGAAGGTTAGAGCTATGAGAATATTCTTTGCCAACCGGCCGAGTTTTACTGATACAAACCATTTAGCTCGATCTGAAAATTTTATGCTGGGTTATTCCCCGCAATAAAACATCAACAGTGTTGAAAAATCAAGCATTTTTGTCACTAAAAATATCCGTTCACGGATTTGTTGTGGTGAAGTGACAGAAAAGTTTCTTCCAACTAACATTCGTACGAAATAAACTAAAACTGTGATGGCTATGTCTAGCTGAATTTTCAGGCATGGGGGAGTGCAAACTTTCCGTCGGTAGCTTGTTTAGATTGTTAGGTGGTGCCTGACAAAGTTTTGGATTTCAAGTGCTTTGGGGGAATGTATCCTCGCCTTAACTTCGGAAAGTGCCTTTCTCGTGGTGGATGCTTTTTACTTTGCGAGACTCAATGGAACCAAAATTAAAATCCTATCTACCTGAGAGAAAGTTTTTATTAGCAGTGATAGTGCAACGATGAATGAGGTTTTCCTGCGTTTTACCTTCCAAAAATATCTGACCCCTTAAGCCAACAGCGACTTCCATCAGAACTACCGGGACCAGATCACGTGATCTAACAGGTTTTGGTGACACGGAGATTATGGTGCGGCCGATCGAATTGGTCGATGAAACATTTGGATTGGCCAATGCCTAATGGGCAACATTTTAACAACTACTATTAGTTAAAAATATGTCAAAATATCGGTAGTTCTTTTGCTTCAATAGATTATAGAACAGTTAACTGCTGATCGGTTCGCTGACCTTGGCATTTTTTGCATGCTTTTAGTCCACTCTCGTGGGAACATCGGCGCACGGCTAGGTAAAAACTGCCTCCTTACTGGTTTGTGTTTATATAGCTTTTTTGACACAGCTTGATGTTGAATGATTGAAACAGTTGACGAAAGTGCTGTACAGTGGTTCTAGGTCTCTTAGCATAAATCGGCTTCACTGACAGGACGAAAAATCAAATGGAAATATCAAACTCTCACCACACTATGATCAATGCCGAAAGGGGTTAAATGTATTCAGCTTGACCATCTTTATTTTGTTTTGTATTTGAAGAAGGACAGCAGTGTACTGATTAAAGTTGAATAAATGTTGAATACAACTGGAAATGAAAAGTCAGACAGCAAAAATTTCAAGGTGCATCTAGCGGAGTCTGCCGTTAGTCAGAAAAGGTGGGTTATTCGGTTCTTGCAAATGTGGATTCCCTCTCAATCACTGCTACCGCATATATTTTTCAAAAGTTTTCAGCCCCCTTATTATTAAGCGTTCTCTACGTCAACGCAATAAAGACTGGAAATCAATAATACTTCATGTCTTGACCAAAGCTGATGGGCCGTTCGAAAAGCATGGATAGATTTGGGTCAGCGTACTGGATGCGTTTTGCGCCAAGCTCCGCGGCTGGCCTGACATTTTCAACAAGGAATCAAACATCGTTAGACGGCGCAGTTAGCGGACAGGGACGTGATAAAATGTTTGCTGTCTTCATTGTTGTGTCGAGAGTAGTTGTGTTCACTGTCAAATCCATCACTCTATTGCTGTAATCTCACATTCAGTTGCTCAGATTACAGTGGCCAGACCATGGTCTGATTCCAGGACGACACATTGATGCGCTGATCAGTTGATGTATTATCGAAGCGTAGAGTTCCCTGAGAGAAGCCCCATATCCGCTATTCAGAGCGTGAAGTTAAATGGTCTAGTTTACCGATAATGCGGGGTAAATTTCGTGGGAAACGCCTCTACAATAGATATGTTTGCTGAACATTTCAGTCATATCGTTTGCCTTTCTTAAACGGCAGTCGCTTTGGTAACTGGTCTTCACTCGATTTGAGAAGATAATGAGACTATCTTGTAGCCATCTTTCGTTGGGACAGTCGGCCTAGTGTGATGTAGTGTTTATTGATTCATAGTTGTTCAGTCACACAAGGTGTTGTCTGCTTCGTCCATTTTATCAATAGATCGATGACGTTTGGACCAGTATTAGATGGCTTCAACTTTGTACAGTCGAGAAATAGGAGGCACACCACATGGAACAAAGTGACTGATCATGAAAAAAATCCCCAACTAATCAGCAAAAGTCGAATAAGATGGTTTTTGATCGAATATGATAAGGAAGATTCTACTGATAAAGAAGATTCAAGCGAAGTATAAGGCGGTTTGATTCAATTATCCAGAAATTATATTTTTGACGAACAGGTAGTATTCCTGCCGGCTGACGGTGACACCGATGACCATCGGGGTTTTCAGATGGAGATGGTCTAGACGGTGCACTGTGAGTCAAGAACTGTTTGGTGAACAAGATCGGCAACGCGGTCGAAATATATTGTGTGATGTATATATATATATATATATATATAACATTATGCGATGCGAATACCAAACCCAGAAAACGGAGGGTTGACCAGTTGACCAGTTGACAGTTGCTATTAGAGATGAATGCACTTTTTAAGTTGTCGGATGTCTTAGTTACCTGGTCGGTCGGATCGGCCGGTTATCTATGAATGATTTAGACTGATTTACACCGATTTACACTAATTTACACGGGTAGGGTTAGCATTTCAGCGTCGTCTTCCAACATGAAAGCATAAAAAAATTACATACGAGCTGCAGTCACTGTTATGTTGAGACTAAAGTAACGATGACTTTACCTTCGAGATAAAGACGCGGCCGCATTCTTACGCGAATCGTTTGATTCGTTCGTCATTAGGCGGACGATTCACGCCTAGTTGTGCGAATGCCTATGGGAGTCTGACCTCAGCTGACCTGATTATGCACCCTGGTTCTAAAGACAAGCTAGGTGACATTCTAGGTTACCCACTTATGCCGTCACTTACCTTCCGTCACCCATGGGCTTACGTAAACGGATTTTCTAGCGTAGTCCTTGCTACTACCTCATGCTGCTGATGTATGCCGTCTTCCACTGAAATCCGCTTTAATTCTGCACAGAGAGACTGTCTGATTTGGAGGTCGTTTTCTTGACGATAGATGTCACCGTCAAGCTTATGTGCTACTGGACGTCTTTACCACTGCTACACCGCACTTGTTGTGAATTCCACCAACGCCTGTAGTTGGGACGGAAGGTGCATAGATTTTCACTCTATCGAGTAATCAGCATTCCCATTTTCTAGGTAAATGATATGTTGGAGCGCGTGGCTGGACTCTGGCAGGCATACTGTTGGAAGCAATTGGCAGAGGTGGGCTAAGTGAAATCACTGTTTGGTTGTCTGAAATCCTCGTAGTAATGGACTGTACTGACTGTTGTTAGCATAAACTGATGAGAATCGGGTGATGCACTGGCATTAAAGGCATGCTTGATGGATCCGTGAAAAAAATGGAGCCTCTGAAGCTTCGTGAAGAACATCAATCACTAAAACATCAAATGGACAAAGAATGCAACATAACAAATATACCCATCATTCAGTAATTTGAATCTCGATTAGATGTCATCCGGTCGATCACGGTGTTGTCAGAATATGTCAATCAGCTTGGATGAGGTTCACACAGACGATACCACCAACCTACCTCAGTAGTTTGCTGTAATAGCCAAGATCAAAACCTATGGATTACTGATACACGATAAATTCAACGAGGTGAACGCAGAAGTGAAAATTAGAGATAACTTTGACGAAGACCTTATTAATTTAATGAGGACTGGATTCGCGTTTAAGTGAACGCATCCTAGGACAAGTGAAAGAGGATGCGTAAATAACATGGCAGCCTTCTGAAAACAACAGCTTGAGAACATAAATCTAGTTACAAGCTCGCTAAAACAAGGTAACGTCGAACTCTAGATTAAGGAAGGACGGAAACCAATCAATGAGCATTGCAATAAACCAAAGTTGTTAAAATGGTCGTTTTGTCCTGATAATGCAATGGGATCCCTGTTTATTTGTTTCGATCCTGCAAAGACCGACAGGCGAGGTCAAACCGTAAGCGACTTACTCAACGTCGCACTGACGAACTCATTTCGATTGGTGATGAAACGTTTGCAGTACAACTGCAAACAGACCAACAACCAAAGCCTACTCTGGCTAGAACATTGCTACAATTTGTCGTCCACTTTCGAGAAACCAGTGATGTTATGAAGACAGCGAACTGGAGGGGCACACGAAGTTTTTTTTACGTTGTTGACTAGTGAGATCGGTTGATTCAAACTTAATGTTGAAATAAATCTTTTCACCTCAGCTAATCTGGTGTGGAGTAGTTGGGGAATTTGACTTTCCATCATAGTAGGCCTAAAAACATCGGAGGAAAAGAGAGGCATATGTTACAGCCAGTGCTTTTTTACTACTTGTTGAACAACAAGTGTAGATTCAAGTAAGGTTAATGGGATTTTCGTGTACACAAAGGATTTGGTCGGTGACCGATACATAAAATGTTTCACTCGATTTCCTTGTCAGTTGAAAGCACTGATGCATGCTTGTGTGGTCGGATTTTTGGATCCACGTTGAAATTTCAGCGTGAAAAATTGCAGGAGGGAAGTATGCCCCTAATGGCACGCCAGAACATTAGCGCCTCTAAAGACCACCCGTGTGTGATATGATATTGTACTACAGGTTTACTTGTTGAAAGTAGACATTCATACGTGGCACTGCCATTGGCTGATTTAAAGCACCCCGGAACATTCAAAATATAACTTTAGATTTGTAACTCACAATCTCCTTACGTAGAACTCGCATTTCCTCTACTGATTAACTAGGTAAACCATTAGTTGGCTTTACTTTGTCATCGCTCTTATGGAATGCGTGCATGAAACAAAATACAGCATCCCGTGACACCACCGAGATCCGGCGTCATATGAGAATGTATGAGTTGACTGACAAACGAAGCTGAACACTTTAACAAACCGCACAAGTTAACTTGAATTTACTACCTCAAGACACCAAAGGCACAGGGATCCTACGACATCCACTCAAGGAAAAAGATAATACGCAACCACAAGTTATGGGTCGGGTGATTGCGATCTCATTGAAAAGTTGTGTTTAACATTGGAGCAAGTAGCAGAAATAACTCCAGAGAATGAGGGGCGTGAAAACAATGGAATTCCGTATACTAAAGCAACCACTGTGACTGCACTGGAAATACTATGCTAACGTGTTCTATGTTTTTGATCCACAGACAAAATAAAAAGTAGGCAAAATGTTATCCTCTTACTTTTTGTGTAGGAAGAACTTTGTGGAAAGGAGGCATAGTTGAGCTGAGTATCTGACACCCTGTTGGGTCTCAGTAAATTTTAAAATTATTACCTATTTTCGCTATTTGTTGACTTTTCAGAGGAAGTTTACCGTAGTTGGATGTCAACACGTTACATTACACACGCGTAATTAGGTGATGTGATTTGGTTAAAACTCGAGAAATCAAACATGTCACATCACAGTTCGCCGTACGCTGTGTGTCAAGTTTTGAAGGCTCTTCCGTAATAAAACTACCTTTAGGTGGAACCACACCTCAGCGGATTATCCAGAAATTTACTTGCTATGAATTCTCTAGAGATTTATCGGAGCTTCGTTCAAAGAAACTAAAGGTTGTGGCGAAATTAAATCACTGGTCACTGCACAGGATCTTCTCGTACGTACCCAACATCTATCTTGTGGATGCCAGATAGCCAGATGCATTTGCGTAAATATGAAAAAACTGCTCTGCTGTGAAAAAGTACTTCAATAAAATTTTCCATTCTATTCTAATAATAATTGTTCAGCTGTAGTATCCTTTCGGTGCCTAGCTGCCACATTACCTGATGGAAGCATTAGTGTTGTGATACTGCCAGATTTCACAAGCCTAGGCAGAAGCAATGAAGATGTCAGGGTTGGGTTCAAACCACTGACCTTCTGTGATGATCTACGATCTATGATGGCGTCTTAGCTACTAAGCTATCCTCCTTACGTTCAGCCTCCGCCTCCTTAGAAGTTCAAAATCGCCATCGAGTTTATCTGAAGCGTCTTTACAGGTTATTTTGTGTTTGTGGTTGTGAACCGGAGTCAGACGTTCTCAGGATCCCGTCCACAAAACGAGCACGTTGTTTCATGCCCTTTTGTTGACCAGCGGTGTAGTTTTTTGGGGTCTGTAATGTTCTCACCTCACCCCCGGTTTTTCTGAGCAAGTGGCATTCACGGTATCGACTGACACTACATCAACAGTGGAAAATCTCATCATAAAATTTATTGTCCGTTATTATGACAAGGATTACAAAATGCTACAAATGCAACAAAGTAAGATTCTGGGAAACCTGTGGTCCAGTCGATGCAAAGAAAGCTCAACAAAACTAGCGGTAACCTCATAGTTAGCACTCTTTTCAGTAGTCAATATGTTTCTTATTGTGATTTACTCGGCTCACAAACTGATGGCTTGGTTCAGCAAGGATTTCAACAAGCGGCTTATGTGATGTCATTATTTTTTCACCATTTTCAGGCTTCATTTATATGGGTACTGTTGTCCAGTCAAATTTCAGCAGCTCAGGGTAGATGGCTATGCCTTGTTTTGTTTGCTGAGATTAGTCAGTTTTGTCGTGGTTTCATACTTGTTTACTTGGAAATCGACAGCATTCACGGAGTTTGGGAATGTTATGATTTAATTAATTAACTGTAACTGTAATCAATTATTAACTTCGCATTTAATTTAATTTGAGGCTAAGAAATTCAGAAGTTATCCAGTTTGGATGCCATGTTATCCAGACTACACTTCATCGCCTATTTCCTTGTCCAAGCGACCGGAGAGAGGAGCATTTCATAATCAGCTGAACACTGAATAGTACTCATCCAGTCTGGCTTGATTGTTTTGGATGGCTTGCTGCTAAGAATAATGTTTTCTCCTGAGAGGCCTCAACAACAGTCAACAATTACACTCCGGATACTGGATTTAGCTTACTCACCCAGGTATAAAGCTCAGTTAGCGTGAGTTTTAAAAGCTGACCGTAATGATGGTTTTGTTTTCACCGCAATTCTAGTCTTGCAGAATGGAACAAGTCTAAAGGGGAACTGGAGCATCAGTCTAATTTCAGCCCTGAATAGTGTATGACACAATGTTGGCCGAGATCTCGTTGTTGTCGGAATAGAGAGGACAGTGTGAAATACACATAAGCACGTACACAATCTAATCTAGTAATCAAGACAGAAAACCCATCTGCAAGTTCTAAAGAATCCTGACAATTTGAGTGCTAAGTCTCACCGTAAAATGAGGAAAAACTTCAATACAATGTCAGAAAGCACTACTCAGCCGGCCCAGATTGTTTTAGAAATTCAAATATCACGAATCGCGGGGCTCATTCACATTCGTAACTACATGTATGAAAGCCTAAAATTATTGATATGTGTGGTTGTTCCATTAAACAAACTCACAGACTACATCACTTTAAGTAACATGAGTAGTGGTTTTGATTTGTTTTTCCCGTGACGATTCCACAGGGGTTGTTTTAGGTTATCTACTCAATTTTTCATGGCAGTGTAATTTTACCTATTCGGGTTCTACCAACATACACAGATAAGCTTCATCTTGAGTTTTATGACACCTCAATTCAATGCCGCGAGTTAGGGCTTGAGATTGGTCCTTCAAAGCCACCTTCATTATTGGAATACTTCCAGAAATCGATTAGGAGCGGATATTTGGGTAAGAGGATACTCTTAAACGTCTCATCGTCAGTCTCGAACAAATACCTGGGTTGAAAAGAGTCCACCGGCACATAAATAATCGATAAGATCGGTAGGCAAAAAACTTACCACAGGGTTCAACTGAAAAAGGAGGAATCAGTAGACAGAGGCATTGGGATCACACGTTCCGTGTGGATCACTGAGGACGCTCAATCGCACCGGTGCTGTCTATTAGCATATGATGTTCGTACCGTTGTGGTTCGGCTAGGGTAAAGGTGCTTCCAGATGCAAAGCTCTGGCTTATGGATGCAGACTGCGACAGCTTCAGCCATATTCAACATTCGTGTTCTTGTTTGTCTTGGCAATTCTAGACCGAACTGGTAGTAGTAGTGGTATTATCCAAATGATTTTCCTACTAGGCGAGTCAAAACCTAATTGTTTATGTGTCTCGCGAGATTTTTCACCAGCCTAGATAGACTGTTAAGAGAACCTTTTACCTAACAGTCTCGTTGTTTAGCGGATGGAACGTGGTCAGTAGGAACAAGCAAACTGTTAGACGAATTTGCCTGACGAGGCAGTCCACCCTTCAACTGTTGAGGAACTGCATGAAACCAGTCGAACACGATCCTGAAAATTAAAGTAAAAAGTGGTGTATATAATAGGAGCATTTTCAACAACTCCATGATGTACTGTCCTCGATGTGTACGGTTCAACTTATCGTAACACTGCCCACTTCCAATGTCGTTATCTTAACAGTGTTCGTGACTTGGATGCCATATACACCTTACAGGACACGTTTGACTGTGTTGAAAGCATAATTTACTTTCTGCTATTGTCGTTTTGCTTCACGTTAAACTGTGAATGTATAGCACATACTTAACGGGACCCTGTACCGCCGACATCTGCCTTGTGCGCGATCTTAGCTGATATACTTTTGGTGATGCTGGAAATTGCGATGGTTAACACAGTAAAACTTGAGGGCGATATGTAGACGTGACTTTATTAGTGTGTGGTCCAAAGACAAATTCTTTGTTTGTTCTGAAATCATTTAACACGGTCCACCCCTATTCTTTCTATCTGTGAAAGCAAAGGAAATGTCAAACCGGCATTTTTAGGTGTACTGCTGATAAGTCGTGCATATGGAACCGTTAGACGTAGCCTTCACAAGAAGCCAAATTGGGTAGGCCAACACATATAGTTCCCAGACTTTGTCCCGCTCCTTTCGTTCGTAACGTAAATATTCACAGGACTCACGCCGTAACAAGTGATTGAACCACCCTGTTGGGTTCTTAGAGAGAAATCGGAAACCAAATTGAACAAGAAGCGTAGCTTTCCCAGTACCACCTTCACCAGCTATCCTATGAGCAGTTAACAGTTGAGAGATAGACTGCCTCACCAAGCTAATTCGACGTGTCTATCAGTTTAGTTCTTCCTGCTATACGCGAAACGCCGTGTAGAATCTGCCATCACTTTTGAAGTCATCTACGACGGTACAACCAATTTTGTTCTGCACTTGATGTTTTGATGTTTTTTACGTCTGTACTTTCAGGAAGGGATTTAAAAGTCACCTTACGAAGAGAATACCGCCAACCACCACATGCTATCCACCAGAGGAGGCAATTTTATGAAATTGAAATTATGAATTTCAAAGTCCGCCAATAACACTGAACACTACACATGACACAAGTGCAAAGTGGAATTAGAAAAGTTTCGGAAATGTGCGTACGGAGATTTTCGAAACACTAATGTTTCGTCTGGTGAGTAAGATGTGGACATTCCACCTCATACCAATGAGCTTATGTTGTACTTCAGGAACATAATGACCTAAGCTTGTGGTTGTGTGATGATGCCTTGCTCGGGACGCTGATGAATACATGGAAGAAGGTTTACAAACTCTTATTTTACGAACAGTGATTTGCCGGTGTATTCAAACACTGCTATGAAATTATCCCTGTAGGATAACTTCTTGTGGTAAACATGAGAACTCAGCAGTTTTGAGTAGTAAAATGCTAGTGAAAGAAAAAAATATTTTCGGTCACTCCATGAAAAGCATCGACACACGTGAGTTCAAATAACTATTCCATGTGCAGAATGTAGGGTAAATTTTCTCAAGATGGATTTCAATCTGTCAGTAGTGTTGTTTTTTTTATGCACAAAGAAGAGGAATATGAACAGAGGGGGTTTCATACGGGATGACACCAACTCACTGAGTTATTATAAGAGATATTGGTTTCTACAATAATAAGAAAATTGTGTTTCATAGGGATTACTTGTCAGTCCAGAACAATGAAGGCGTTAGATGGTCTTCTTTCAGTTATCCACCCTAGTTCATCGTGCTGACGGCGGTATGAATAAGATGAGTTGAAAAAACCGCCCTCTTGATTAACTGTCGGTGTTTCAGCTGTAGCAACGTTTCTTCCCATTTTGCTGAGTCTACGGTAGAGGTGAATTTTTCCTCTGTAAATGGGATGCAGAAACACCAGTTTTTGAATACACATAGTACTTTCACGTCCAGGGTACAATTATTTAAGTTCTCTAAAG
Organism: Opisthorchis felineus; assembly: GCA_004794785.1. Classification (NCBI taxonomy): domain Eukaryota; kingdom Metazoa; phylum Platyhelminthes; class Trematoda; order Opisthorchiida; family Opisthorchiidae; genus Opisthorchis; species Opisthorchis felineus. The sequence continues at coordinate 158,433 of SJOL01007680.1, forward strand.
TTTGTTAAAGTTCAATGAAGTGTGAAAAGCCTTGCGACAGGACAAATTCAGACAGAATGGGTCTTGTTTCCCGGAGAATCGAGAGGCGTTGTCTGCTGGGGTGATGTGGTTAGGAGCACCCGTGTATTTTGTAATATATTATGCCATTATATCATACTATTATCTGCAGACAATGCTGTTATTGTCAGTAATTATAATAATGATGACAACATTATTAGTGCTCATCGTTGTTGAACTGAGTGGCGTGAGACACTGACCCAAAGTGGTTCCCTGGCTATCGGATAAGTCATTACTCTCCCATAAAAAATAACATATCAGCAGGTACAATGCTCATTCGTACTTTGTGCAAAACAAATTTGTATGACAGCCGACTATCTATAGCGTTTTTAATTGTTACTCTGAAGTAAAACTTGCCCGGCCGGGATAAAAGAACAATCGGGCAACTTGATTAGTTCAATCTGATCTTTAGACGACTGATGCCTGTCTTCTGAATTGAGGTAGATAAAAACAAACTGAGCAAAATCCTCGTTTTTTCGGATACTTTGGTTCGTAGTATCTAATTGCTTCAGCTAAGGATCAGCTATTATGGTGCTTCAAATGGTAAATCTTTTGACACAATTTGAAAAAAACCATCTACAAGCCTTGCATGTCGATGATACAGGTGTGCCTGCGTGAAATTCCCAGTAAGGCACTTAGCTGTGTAAACATACAGATGGTTTGTTTCACACGCAGATCAAACAACAACAACAAAAAAACGTTGTTGGTCTTTAAATAACCGTTTTATCCTTCTGGCGACACTTATCTGAAACGTGTAGTTGGCGATATTTCGAATATTGAGGCAAACAGTTTTCGGCTAGTTTTCAATTATTTTCTCAACAGTCAACTAACGAGTTCATGGAGATTTTGGTCCGGAGCAAACCATATCCCTACAGTATGGTTTCAAACGCTGAATTCCGATTTACATGCAACCACGTTTATCTCATCGAATGTGATTTGTGGGATAAATTTGTTTTTAAGGGCGGTGATTACCCACATGCAGAATGCAAAGTCTCGGAACTCGTGTTCACTTGAACGGTTGAGGTGACAACCCATAGAGAGAGACGGATTCGATGCCTATTCTCTGTGCTTTGAAAGAACAGCGATAATGGCTCCTGCGTGACTGTTAACAATCCTCACCTTAATTTCGCGGGAAGGGAAATGACTGTGATCATATCAGTCGCGCTTGGTGTCAGTGGTGTAGAAAAGGGTGTACTTTGGGATTCGTTCGTTCACTATGAATAATCTGAGGCCTATGGCTTCGAATTTGCAGGCTGACCGCTAGTCTGATTTTGGTGGACGGCCTGGCTGGGATTAGTTTGAGTCCTACATCGATCGGGATCCAGGTTATACTGATGGCACTTCCAGTGGTAAAAAATGCGTTGATGTCAACTGGTGAGCGCCCCCAAAGTGCGTAGAAAAATCAGACAAATTCTAGTTAACATTCGCTTGGCGTGGTTCACACCACTTTGTTGGGTCGCAAAATATAAGGCGATGCTTCAACCTTTTTCAGATTTTCTGGGAAATCGGAAATCTGAATTTCTTTATCCGCAACATCGAGGGAAATGTCAATAATACTAGATATTGATATATGGCTTATTTATTCCGGATCGAATATTTCCATTGTGCGACTGAACAAGCTCAGTTACTTTTCAAGTTAACTAAGCTGCAAGCGCGTCAGAATGCTAATTATTACGGGTGTAGAGGGCACACACTCTCGTTATTTTCCTACGACAGGACGTGCCATCTTAATCATTTTGGGGTTAAAGTACCAGCGCTTGACTCTTGGCTTCAAAACGCACCCTGACTGCAGTTCATCTGTTTTGTAGTAGCATACGTAACATTATTCGGGTCAAGATATTTTGCGTCCGATTATGGTTACAGCGCCAACCCGAACAAGGAGTCGAATGAAGGATCTTTCTCATAAGGTTATTGCCTGACTTGTGAAGACATGCTCAGATAGTTATAGGTGAATATGGTGTAACAGATTTAAGGTATTCCTGGCCAAAATACTCTAAAACACGAGTATCATCACAGTGAGGGGGCTGCCCTTCACATGCATGCGAGATATTGTTGCGATAAGTGACCTGATAAAACTATGGTTTGGTTCCAGTTCCGCACGTGGCTGTCAATTCAGTTTTCAGAAATGAACCGTGTAACAAAGTAAAGTAGTTCTGGCCGCTGCGGTTTTGTTCATTAAGCATGAGGAGAATAAGAGACTATAATTCACGCGTTGGAGGCAACAACCCGTGTAGTTAGTTCACATAATCTTGTTCTGCTTGCCCGATTCGGCATGGAGTGAGGAAGCTACCTACTGAGGGCAAAAGCTCTGACGCCCGATTGCTATCGGCTGCGTCAAAGTCTATAACCATTCTTAGTTTCCTCTGGAGGTCCTCTTCCTAACAGACATACGTGGTTCCATACATAAGACAATAGAGAAATACTGTTTTGCTCAGTAATTGTGAATCCATATGGTGTTTTTGACCTCCCATGGGAACAACGGCAAGAACAGGATAACCAAGCGGGATAATTCCCTTAGTCACTCGTCAGTACTAATATTGTAGACGATGAACGATGAATTCTCCCACAAGAGTAACTGAACCTATAAAGGACGGAGCTACCGAGTTCATTTTGTTTTAACCTTGTACCACAGCCACACTGGATGACTTTGAGTCTGACTTGAAGTGTGTGATGGAGATACTATGCATATCAAGTCAGCACCTGGGCCTAAAAACTAAATGCACGGATTCTGAATTCCTCGGTAAATTTTACCTTTGAACATTTGGCGTTTCCTCCCTGTCGCTCTTTTTATAGGGGAATCTTTCTAAAAGGCTGAAATACAACGCCTATGAAGCGATTGTACACAGGTGGCAGGAAAGACGATCCACCCAATTATCATCATGTTAGCTTCACTTCAATCTTTCCCATGGTGGTGTAGGAATAATGGACTGTGTTACGATGATGTAAGCTGTAAACTTTCAAGATGTGTCCGATAATTCGTAGGACAGCGTTAAATATCGAACGGGTATCCTCCTAAGATTTTAATGTCATTAGCAGCGCATCATACGGTGCCTTCCTTGGACCTACTCCAAGCGCTTTTTCAGTTACCACTCTGAGATACTGAGAGTAGAGTTACTGTTATTTGCCGTTGATATGAGGTGTGTGGCTTATCACCCACAACAACAATGTGAACAGCACAGTAAATGCTGAGCATTCTTGGCATGTTCCGCACAAGGTTGATGCTACCTATCAGCTACCTAAAGACCTACGTACTTCCGGCGTCCTAACCGAGTCAACCTGTGAGCTAGAATTTAGGTAACAAGCAAAATGGAGGGAATAGAACGCAAGCGAGCTTCAATCCAAGAAGTGAATTTCAATGAAAAAAGTATAATTGCGGAAGAGACTTACAAGCAACTTAGAAGAAGCGCGAAGTGTGGGCAAAACGTCCAGAGAAATGGTTAAAAGCGTTTCTTCTAGGAGGGTTGGAGCCAATGTGCAATCAGTGAAGGTGAAAGAAGTCTGGCTTTGGCGACGTCAACTATATCGTGTGATGCGGACTCAAAGGAAGCGAAATGATAAAACTGAAAAATGTTTATCCATATCTGTTCTCAAATCAATGCATGGAGTTCCTTCAGAGGATTCGAAAATATCTCTTCGTCGACAGTGTTTCCGCTAGGAAAAGGATGCTGAATGTGGACCGGTTTGAAAGTTTGTCTTAGAACACGAAGAAGGTTTTAATTAAGTTTAGGCATTTTATGAAGCTTTTCTGAACACGCAGTGAAGTACTTCGCACAAGTGAAATACGGTGTCACACTGTCACCAGAATTTGGATTATTACGAGCTTAATAAAAAACGAAACCAAATAACTCGTCACGGCGGTTTGCTTGGATATATCAGGAGAAAAAGCGGAAAATTTCGAAAAAGAGACAAGAACCAGCAGAAAAGAGGTCAGCCACCGTTCTTAAATGTTCTTTTGCTTTACATCAGTTACTTTTAGTGAGGTTACGTATGCACATCACATAGAAACGACAGATAGGAAAGTTAACAAGCAATGAGTCGGATCAAACTCTCCAAACAATGACTGCGACACTTACGAGTTAGCAGTTACAACACGATGATGCTCGCATTTAACAAGGGTGAACGACAAATGCCTCAAGAAAATCTTCATCCACAGAGCAGTAAACGGGTGGTGTGTGATAATAAAATGTTCCTTTCAGTTGTTTGGGTGGTGTTTGCCACATCAGAATTCCAGACTACGTCAAAATCTAGAAAGCAATAGAATTCCCAACTCTTTTGTTCCACAGACCGGTAGAAAGGCAAATGTCTGTATGCCGTTGTGTGGGACGCATTTCTCTGAATATATCACTGATCAAATCAAGAAATGTTCAACCCAGGAAAGAGTCAGTTGTACCAAATCGTTAGTGCTCACGATAATTCCTGAAGCATTGGTATATCTGGCGTGTTTATTGGATGGGCGTGCCTAGCATTTGGTTTGCAAACGTCTCGACACAATTCTAGTAGGCGTTTGTGACACAAGGGTGGGTGGCAGTCTCTCATTTCCATTTTTCTTTTTCATAGATTTTGTAAAGTATATCATCATCCATAATAGAATCGTCCAGCTGAAAAGCAGCTAGATTGGTCCGGTCACATTCTGCGTTTTTTCGGTTGATCCCTCCGACATCGTCCATTTGGTGTTCCACTTTGGTTTCTTCATTTTCTACTTTACTATGTCTGCTTGCCCCTAGTGCCAGGTTGTGTTCCTTTCATTTTTGCCCATTTTTGACTGCCTACCTTTCGTTTTAAGCAGTTTGCATCCCTTGGTTTAATGGGTCGATTAATATTTCACGTCATGCTGCTATGTTCTGATCTCGTGTGCGGCTGCCCGATTTACTTTCTGAGTACTCCTTTTTATTTATCCTTTTTGGCTATTGGATTCGCCTGTTCTCGTTTTGCTTTTGTAGAGTGTGGGTCTTATGTTTCATCCCGGACGATTTGAAATGGGTTCCGATACTTTTGCTTGAGATTCCTTCTTCGATTCCTTGAAAGACTCTGGCCTTGATGGTTCAGGAGTTCTTCTGTCTCCAGAAATTGGTTGACTGGACCAAAATAAATGCAGTCGCTGATTGCTTTTTCTGTAGATTTTCTCACTCTTATCAGTAGAAATTCTTTGTTATTGCTGAATTCAGTATGCTGTTTCAATTGAATTCGTATCCTCATTGGTATTCAGGAACAGAGACGACTGTGAATGTAATGACGAGTTTAGACGTAACTGACTGAAGACTCTTCGACAGCCCACGATTGGCTCCGCCCTTCATGAAACTCAGATAGGCGCAGTCCTCCAAATTTGTCTCACATGGTATGTGCTGAAATTTACTCAGCGAATACTGAAAGTGACACTATGCAACGAAAAGACGAGTAGTCAGGTCAACCGTTTATTGCGACCAGTCGGATAGGGATTTAAATATGGGCGTAATTCCTGCCCAAGTAGCAATCAGTACTGACTCGTTCGTTGTGTGCCATTTCCGTTTGCTGGGTCCCGTACCCCGAATGTCTCGTATTTGTCTGTAGATTTTTCAGCTCATTGGGATATCGGATTGCTTCCAATCTAATCCATTCCCTGCACTACGATAAAGGGGACCTGTCGCAGTGCAAATCAATGACAAGGGCCCATAACCACTGTTTGTTTGAATTCAACGTTTTTCTTTCGATACTTTTGGTCATTTCACTCTCTTCAGATGAGCCAATTTGTCTGTAACAGACGGCTTCCCTCTCTTTTTGTGGCGATGACACTTTCACGCGCCTGCATTCCTGTCACAAGAGTACTTTTGCTACTGATTGGTTCTCCTCACATGGTCTTCTTAGCTCTCTTGGATGCCGTTTAACCAGTCTTTTGCAATTGTTTTGCAGTCACTTTATGGATCTTTCTAATGAATGGCGGTCTAATTCTCCTACCCTACAATTAGGTTGCTGAGTTAATGGAATCTTGGAGATGCTCAAGCCGAACTAATCTGACAGCAAAATCTTTGTAAAACCCCGTTTATGAGATTCTCTTCTGCAAATGAGTGTATTCCGCTTCTCTTCTGCTATTTTACGGTTGATCGTGTTGCAATGTCAATGTACAAGAGCAGTGTTCGGTTGCAACATTGTCTGTCTTAATACCACGATGGTTGAGAATTTGACCAAAGTGTATCCACTAGCCGAAAATCCCTGTTTCTGTCTGTCCCCTTGATATTCTAGCGACGACGGCGTTTAAAAAGTATAATTTGGTAATGATCTTTTTCCTCAATTGTGTGAACCACGTCATCGAAGCCATTAAATTTCTGGATCGTTTGGTAATTCTTCTTTTTGTTGGTAGCCATAGTATCGTTAAAAAAGAAACCATGAATTCGTACTGGTGCATTATAGTACAATCAAACTCAGTTTTTGCTTTTTGATCACTGTGAGAAACCTTTCATTTGGTTCCACTCATATTTATTCTAATACTCTACTTCAAGTACAAAATGTGCTGGCGAATAAACGTTGAGCATTTTTCAGATGTCTTTCTACTCTAGGAACCCACTGGGAATTCCACGGCAATTTACTATTTGAGCGATGTTTGTCTTGGTGAAAGTGATGTCCACGTGCGTGAAAACGTTTCAACAGGAAAGCCGGTCCGGGTCTGTGGAATAGTTTTCAGCAAGCTTGCGAGTAGTTTCCGTTATGATATCTCAAATATCGTGCCAACTGAAACATGAGGCGGCCTTTGTGCAACACATTCAGTTGAAGAATATCACAAACGAGAGATTCACTTGAGTCTCCCGTGAAAACCCAGTTGATATACAAATGAGTGTATTTGTCGAAATCATTCCAATTTGTGATCAGGTAGAACATGAGGTTGACATAATCTTGGGGGCTGCGCCAACTTGACGAAAGGCGAAACCGGTCGTGGGCCGTCGTAGAGTTTTCGGTGACCTTACGAGTAGAGTATTTCGTCTATGCAAATAAGGATTTTATTTAGTCATCTTCTATTGGATTGCCTTTCTGTTGTTCTAACAAGTAATGTACCGTGATAATTTAGCGTGGCGATTTCCAAATGAGATACTTCAACTTTATCCAAATTTTCTTCCGAAGTTTTTAGAGGGTGATAAGTCTGAAGGCATTTTTTGTGGCTATGTTGTTTCGTATACTCCTTGAGATCACAGAGGGCGGAGGTATTTGAATCTTTAGCTATGGATACCCAACAGTGATATTTGCGTGTCCTCACGGCAGTGAAGCTCAAGGCTTTTCATCTGGTGTTGCTGTAATTGATGGAAATGATGACGACGTGACTATCTTCAGTTTCTTGTTTATTTGGTTCCCTTTTTTCATTCCGTAGGTTGAAAAAAGTTGTAGTGTGTTTGAATTAGGTAGTTGGATTGTTTGGTTGTGGTTACGCCAGGGCGTCTTTTGTCAAGGTGGACGGAATTAACAGTCTTAGAGCCATTCAAAAGAGCAAAGAAAAAACGAAAAAAGCGCTGGAAGAAAAATATTTGAATAGGAAAATCAGTTTGATTGGAATACACGAGTAGCGACGGAAAGTGAGTAGAAAAACTGGTAAATCAAAGGACCAAAAGACCAAAAATTATAACTGTTCGCAAAAAAGTGTGCTAGTGGGCCAGCTAGAAGCAAGAAATACAGAGAGCCATGCAATATAAACTGTGGAAAAACGAACTGATAAAACATTTAGCTCTCAAGGCAACACTACCGGCTACTGGACCAATCAGCGCGAAGGGAGGGAGAACTAAAGGGGCATTATTTAACGGACCAAGGGGATAGAGAAGATATCAGTGTAACTATAATTTAGGTTAGTCGGTCGAGTTGGTGATATAAGGTACTCTTCATGAAAGGAGTAATTGTATGCCCAGCGACTCACCGATGACGTCTAATCTAATCGTGCAGAGAAGTTTTCAGACCGATTGCTATTCTCAGAGGACAGATCACCAGCCCGCACTCAAAAGAATGATCGTTTGCAGGGCTAGTGGACCAGTACACCCGGATGTCATGCGTTTTTCTGGTTGCACTGTATCCGTTTTCTAGGAGTCAGTGAGATATTTGACGAATCAGACATCTCTATTGTTTTGAGAAGTTCTCCAGAAAGATTTCAGCAAGCGTTATAGGGGTAACACATTTTTTCGTTCAGAGATAATGTATTGCCATAAGCAAAGGAAGCTTATAAGGGTAAAAATTCTCCACAAAAATATACTTTTTCTGCTAAAGGTCAACATTTCTGCAAGACTTATTGGAATGCCCTGTCCTTGAGAAAAATCTCCCTCTAGTGAGAGATCAGTCCCGAGAATCTCACAACGAAAACCTGTGAGGTTATTAAAAGGCACAGCAAAGAAGCGGCACACAGTTAGTAGATGGATGGTGTAGTGCTGGACATGATATGGGGACAAACGTTTGTTATAGACCGTATTGTTTTTCGGTCCATAGGAGAATTTAGACATGGTATTTATGGATTTGTTTCTTAAGGCAACCCTTTTTTCAAAGAAATCCGTCACTTTTCGCCCTCAGAAACGGTCAGACGTCAAAGCGACGAACGGGATAACCCATTCTCACACCAATATTGATCAATACTAATTCTGATGATCAGAGAGTGTGTAAACTGACAGTGTGAACTGCGCGATGCAGCAGCCTTTTGAGGCTCTGTGTGAACAAATATCGGACCATGTCTTTTTTGTATGACAAAGTCCGATGGACAGGCAGCAGTGGCAATGTAAGAGTGATTTTACTGCTAAGCTATATTCTCAGGATAAATGGAATTACCGTTGTCGCGAAACTTGGTTAAGAGTTCCCGCCGTCGTCTGTGAGTATGCCTGTTTTGTACACACGGTATCAAATTTCTGTTTACCTTGATGTAAGCACAGATCGTCAGTTGACCAGCTGCCACACCAATTGGTTTTCTGCAGATGTCGTACGATGTTGCCTGACAACAGCAGAATGGAATTGAGTTTAAGGCCATGCATGCCATGAACAAGAGCTACTGCAATACTGCAAGAATAGTTCTATAAAATTTCGATAGTTTTTATTCATTTACTCAGGTATGTTTCCCCTAGAACCAAGCCTGGTAGTGCGACATCCATTATCCGTCGTTTTGGCTAATATCTATATGTAGGACTTTGAAGAGGAGACCTTGGCTGGGTTTGATTGCAACACAGTGTTTTAGAGTTAGGTTGACGACACTTTTGTTGTGAGCATTCGTAATGGGATCGACAGTTTATGCGAGCAGCACGTAAAATTTAACTTGGGGGCTAGTTTCATTAAGGGCACACTATCCCTCCTGAGCCGCATGACAACTGAGAGCGGTGGTAAGCTGTGAAGGTTATCCTGAAGCTAGCAGATATATTTGTCGTCGGAAACTATCCGTCTGTTCATCCACAGGTGATCTAAACTAGTATTATCTCAAGAATGTTCAATCCATTCAGGGCACTGTACACAAAAGAGGTTGACCTAACAGCTACCCAAATAGAGGTAAAAAACCGACCAAGTCTGATTAGGCAGCAATGAAGTGCGCTATTTGTTCCGGAATCAAAACCTGATAAGAAATGGAATAAAATGTTAGTTAGCCCATAAGAAGCCTAAGCTTCTGAGGCTATCTGAAGGATACTGACCGCAGTCAATATTAGAGTGGCGTTCGGAAAAGGAAAAACGGTACGCCTAGCATTGGTACCATTGAAGGATAGTCTCCTGGTAGAAAGAACTAGCGAGTAGGAAATGAGGTGCAATGTTCGTACGTAGGGCATTCGTGGAGCAACACACAAGAAGTGGTGAAGACCAGAGTTGGACAATCAAGGAATACAGAGGAATATCAGGCGTTCATTAAAAGCTCCAAGACTGTGGGATGTTTGCTAGACACAGAACGTCGAACTGATTAGGAAAATTTGGAAATTTCAGGACACGTTTTGCACCATGGAGACCAACGGTTGGGGCGGTGGAAGTTGCCAAGCAATCGAGCTGGGATAGAATGGACAGCGTAGAGCTGGCGAGTGGTGTTGGGTAGTTCGAGTTGACACATCGCAGTGTGCAGCTTTCAGTCAAGAGGAGTCATTATCAGGTGTAGCTTAGATCCCAAGTGAAAAGCTCACACTCACCAGAATTCAGACAATTTCTCCCTATAATCCAAATGTCATAGCAGAAACACACAGCCGGACCAAATTTGTAAGTGACATGAAGTGAACCGGAGGAACCAGACCACAGAATGGAGCATATCCACTGTACAATGCTTCGCGGATTTTTGGTCCAGAGTGAATTCAGTTGCAGGACGAAATAACCATAGAATTCAAAGGAAACAGCGGTGGACTGGAATTCATCAGTGGGAGGTAAACATGAGTCTTTCACGTCTGTCAATAAAAGCTGAAGCAAAATTGGTCACCGTGTTATGTGTTCATAAACTCTGATCAAACATCGGATATAATGGACTGTTCAGCGTTCCGTTTGATTCAAGATGATTGCAAAGGCTTCAGCGCAGCTGTATTTTACATGCACTGAAGGACCTTTTTGGAATAGCCTGAGCCTGGTCAGGGTTTGGTCACTCTTCATTGCGATGGCTTTTCTAAAATAGAGGATGCATGTTCTCAGTGTTCGAAAAAACTGTGCGGTTAGCCTCTGCTATGTAAGCTTCACTGTAAACTTCACAAAAGGCTTCGTTTACTTGGTCGATCTGATCACATGTATTAGTTTGGGTGTACCGAGAATCTGCTAGTGTGCTATCATTTCTGGAAACTGTCCTATGTTAAATTATGATGAAACTGCACAAATATGTTCAGCAGTTTGTGCACGACGGAAAACCTGATTAAACAGTTCTTTTTTCTGGGTTCTGTTTTGGCAGCGGCTCCATGACGTATAACGGATTATTGTTCCACTGATGCATATCCCTGAAATTACTGATCTCACTGGCTCTGGAGGCTTTCCCATTACATGCCTGATAACCCTGTCTAGCACAGCGTTTGCTACAGTTTTTTGCTTCAGAGCAACGGCATGAAAGGTAAAGTATAGTCCGGGTTGAGCGGGTTCACGATACAAGCTCAAACTACTTTACACTATCTCATATTTCTCTTCATGCCATCGTTTGAACAGAAAAGAAACTGCAGTAAATCCAACTATTGGAACAAACAAGAGCGCGTTAATTGGGGCCTTATGGCCCCATGTCCCGCTAAATCTCTGTATGGTTTAGGGGGAAATGAAGTTGGCAGAGTTCAGCCTTGGCTTCCACGGTCTAGGTGTTTGTGTGGACAATTGTCGGTGACCGAGAAAAAAATGTTCACGTCTCTTAATAATGCAAGAACACATAAAACCTGGGGACGCTTCTCGATACTAAATTGGAATACCTGCTACCCAACTGCTTACGTGCTTTAAAGCCACTGGACCAAAAAGGTGTCCTGTCATTGAGGTTCAGTTGTAAGGATGTAATGCTGGTGTTTGTCGTTCCAATTTTAAAGCCAGGTGGCCAACAAACCAATAGATAACATCCTCTCACTATGACCAGTTCGGTTTATTCACAGATCTTGGAACGGTCTATATCCAGATGTGATCACTGACACCTTAAGGTAGGACTCGTGAGCGAAAGGAACTGTCTTAATGAATCCTCCCTGGCAATAGTGGGTAGTGGTGGGGCGGTCAGTTACTGTATTCGCATGCAAATGCTATCTTTAGGAATAAGGGCCAACTCAAGCCCTCAGTACATCAGTAAACAAAGACATATTGGGAGCGAAAAGAGTGCAACCAGTCTTGGAAACCAGGCAACTCCGGTTTCACCTATTGGCGTTGGACAGAACAAAGCCATATACTCTGGCTAATACAGAGCTTCCAAAGAGGATAACAGAGCAACTTTGGGATCCCGGTAATTTTTTCGGAACTTTGGTGAAAGCCGACGAAGTGTTGATCACACATTTGTATTGTATGATAACAAATGTTTCGTTTTATCCTTAAATTTTTGAAGTGTTGCTATTATCCATTGATAGAGAAGAATGTGAAATCTATGAAAGGTGAGGGTTCCTTTCTAACTGGTGACGGTACAACGAATATAAGGCTGTGTTGAGTGCAACAAAGTAACGGAGTTGTATTAATCTTTTCTGTGTGCCAGCGCTATCTGATGGTGACGAGTTCGTCCAAATAATTATCATTTTGACAAGGGCGGACCAAGTAACTGAGCCCAAGTAGTCTGAAAGCATCTCCCAACCCCAAGTTACGACTTAAGTAAAGGACAGCGGTTGAGTTTTGGCCTTCGTGATCATAAGCAACAGGAATGTATTACACTACTTATCCATAAAACTGACCCCATTCATTACGCGTGTTCTTATTTTTGTCAGGTTGATCGATACCATACTTTTAACTTGATGGTTTCCATGCTTAGTTGCCGATTTCATTTCCAAGCCAGTGGCAAAAATTTGAAATTATGCGTCGTACATTTGGCTAAATTTCAGGTTCGACCTTGTACTCTGTTCACGACAACTGATAGTGTAGACAGGATACTGTAACCAATTTTCAATAACCAATAAACTACCAGTAACTTTGAGGAAAGTCGTCGAATTATTTATACTGGTTTTTGATATTGCTAAAGTGAACGCCATTCAGCTGGAAAGCATCAGCATATGTATACATTCCACTTAACTGGTTAGCTACTGATGAACAGTTAGCCTCTAGGGCAGTTTGTTTTGTTTTCTATCCGTTTTCTGATTAATTTTAAGAAAAGTAGTCTGAATAGGGATTCTGTGGGCATTGCGATTCCATACTGCAGATCATTCAGCCGGCGTGAGTGCAGAGCGCCAATGTAAACATCCAGCATCGCTTGCAATGCTCTGAACAAAGAAATTAGCGCGTTGTAATCTCACCACTGTTGCTTCATACGTTTAAAAATCATAAGGCTAAAGAGGTCAGTCAAAAAATTAATATCACAAAATTTCACTGGATTTTGACTTTTCCTTTCATAGCTGGAGGCTTTCAGCATGTCACATGTTTCAGTGGATGTGCACTGTTATTCTGTACTGGTGATGACTAGTCACTTTTGCGTACCTATTTTTTTCCATTTGAGGTTAAGAACGATTGTTTTGCACTAGTTAGACAATTAAAATCAAAGTTAGTTTCTTCCCATGCAATTTTGCAGACTTGCAGACGTCTGTCTAAAGCAATTAAGACTATGATAATATACTGTGTTACATAGCGGCCCTCTGGTGATAAGTAGAATGTAATTAGGCTATCCCAATTCCGGGTTGTTCCTGAAATCGGCCCAACTCACGAGGAAAGTCTTTATGGTATATGGTGACTGGACTGTTTCGTGAAGAATGGTGGTACACCATTTTCCTCTCGAGGGGAAAATACCTCTCAGACACGTAATGGTGTCAACTTCTAGTTCCGGAAACGATTGATATATGTTGTCGTAGGGAGGATATGTCCCAGTGAGAGTAGATTTGACGTTGGCCGACGTGGGGCAGTTAACTGATCCGCTAATATCACTATCTGACGATACCCAACAGTGACCTCATTTAGATAGTGGTGACCATTCTGGTGTGTAGACGGGAGAGCTATTCATTTAGAGACTTTAAAGCATCGATCTCCCTTAATGCCTCTCATCAAAACCTCCTCATGGATTTCACGAAGGGACGCCGTATCGTTTGCGATATACGTGCGCCTGTTTTCTTTGTGCAGTGATTAATTTGATTCGCGGATTATCATATTACGGTATCGGAGAAAAACGCACCAGCCATAAGCGCTGTTTCAGTTTTATAGTTACATATGTTTCGGCTTAACTAGCGGTGTGTGCGTAACTCAAAGGGTCGCTTATTCGGACTAGGCGGTTCATGAAAACTGTGAAATGTCGCATCTCCAGTCCCCATCGCTGCTGACACGATTGCATGATGTCGATAGCTGGCTTCAGCTTTTTGAACAACAAAACTGCACCACCGTTTGGCCTGGCAGTCTGTCCGACTTCGGTGAATCCTACATAGGACAGTGCAGTGTGCTTGGCATACAGAATCACTTCGACGGGCCGCCGAAGATGTCTGATGGGAGGAAAGTGACTGAAACCTTACGGCTGTTGATAATATTATCAATGCTGCTACCGGTCGCTTTAGGTTTTAAATTGCGTTGGCGTGAGCTCAGCGGTGGCATAGTTATGCCAAGTGAGGTTTGCCTGGCAGAACGACTGTCACACAGGACATCGCTTGTTACTGCGAAACATGACACCGTGAAGATCTAGTCAAATAAAATGAAAGTGCCAAAGCATGTCACATTATTGTTCGTTAGACTGTTTGTCGTGTTCAAATGTGACAAGTGGTACTGAATCAGGAAAGTAGCAGAGATGAGTGGAAAAAGGCCTGAATTATGCCAAAAAGACTATCCAAAAGTCGAATTACATGATTCCTGAGAAAGTTAAATTTTGAAAGCACTGCTGTTGGTTTAGTTCTTCGGAGGGTTATTACTACACTAGATTACGACGGTGCAAAATGACTTCGAATGCACTAAGGTAAATCGAACTGTGAAATCATGCTTTTAGTAGGCCAAGACGACTGAAATTTGAGGAAAACGTGAAAGTTTGGCGAGAATACTTGCACAGTGTGATGTCTTTGGCAGATACACAGTCATAGAAAACTTGCAAACATTGAACCCGTTATTGGCGGAAACGAGCCTGGTGCAGGGTTGCCATAATTCCACCCCATCTTCTTCATGTCCATTCACATTCTGGTTTCAGCACACACTATGTTTGAAGTGAATAATTTCATCACATCCTGTCGGATGTTGCTAAAACGTTCTAGACCATTAGGCCTTCCGTTAAACAGGTGCAGAATACGTAGGAGATGATGTCCACTGACCAAAGAATGACCTCTGCGATGAGTGCTGTGTTCACGAAAAAAGGACACATGTTAATTTAGCAGTATTATGGAACGGAACGTCTGAAAACGCAGATGAAAGTAGTCTATCGGTAGATAACCTGAACTAGTAGTTATCTAGTTTACAATTTCATGGCGGATTTATGCTCCTGATACCTTCTGCTGAAAACCATGTGACTCGCATGCAACTCACTGTTAGCCTTCCCTCGTTAGCTCCCTAAGTGATTACCTGTGTAGAATCTCAATGCATTATTATTTCTACTAGTAGTCGAAATATCGGCAGTGATATCTTTGGGAGGTAACTGATTAAAATTTCAATGAAGGCTGAATATGCAATTCCTATTATTCTTTATCTCGTCATCGGAAGGAAACAATCTCTTTCTGAGGGTGAATTCAGTCTGTCTCCTGGGCAAACTGGTTACTCTCTTGCAGCCATCCTTTATACAAGCGAGGAACTTGATAATTTGCTTATGCATCTGTATTTTGGCTTAGTTTGTTTTGTGATTCTTTTGATCTAAACTCGTGAAACTGCTTTAAGGTCAATACCCAACGTTAGATAATAAATTTCGACAAACACTCACTGGAATACCAGTTTGGTTTTCACGAGAGGCTCACCTGAATCGCAGCTGAATCCCTCGTTTATGATGCTCTTTTCTTGCATCGCATTTTAGTCGAGCGTTCTTTGGGATTTTACAGGAAAGTCTCCTGAAAAATAGCTGGACGTATTTTTGTGAAGGCGATATAGAACCAAATACATTACCAAAAATTTCGGCAGGCAAAGTACGGTGCTTTGCCAAACACTGGATCAACTCGGGATCAGCCAAGAACACGCTCCTCTTGATAGCGCTCTCGCTCAGAAGCACACAACTGAGATGTACATTTATGACAGTTTTTGTGCAACTGTGCTAGGCATCAGCCTTTGCGATTTATATTGCG
>SJOL01007680.1:179548-289651 GCA_004794785.1 Opisthorchis felineus
TACACACTCATCTGCACACCAATTTGGTTTTGACGGAAGACGCATCTGGAACCCGGTTGAATCTCTCGTTTATGATGTTTTGTCATCGATTGCCCTGTCGAGTTTATTGGAGGTTACAGGCATTTGGCTGTTAGCAGATAAGGCGAACATTCCCAGAACACAGTTAACATTTAACAGTTAGAGGACGATTACAGCTTAATTGGTTGTGCTTTTTATGACCGGTTGCTGTTCTTCCTTCATCACTGTGGCATGTAATTCCTCATTGGTTTCTACACAGCTTGCTTCGTTCCTGAGCACACAGCCTTGTCACAATATATTCCGGAACATACTGAAAGTCTGAATGACAATTAAAGGATTAAGCTCGCTGGAAATAGAACTATCAACTTATGACCAAAACTTCTTTCCTGAGGGTTGCAATTACTATGTTCTGTAACCTTAAGGAAAGTCGCAACTCAAAGCAGTTTGACTTAGTGCTGGTTGAGACGGCTGTCATGGCTACTTGGCCCAAGGTTGCATCTAATACGACTCAGCTTCTTTTTCTGATCGAGTGGGATGTACGAAAAGTGAGATTTTTCAATCAACAAACCATAACCGATGCGAATGTGACTGATGCACTTCATAGCATGTATAGGCCTCCTACAATAACAATACTAGATGATGGTAGATGATTCATTTTGCCGAAAACTGCACTACGAAAACCTCATTATAAAATTTACCCTTGAGCTAAGTATATAGTATTACTGGCACCATTGACATTGCTCCAACGGTTGTCGAAAAGATACGCGATTGGATCACCTTATCCGAGCCCATGGTATTGAGTACGGGATAGAATATGCAAGAAAGTTACTTTTCAACTAGGATGCCCAGGCTGCTCCCTTCTTGTAATTACCGTTCTTTATAGACAGTCTACTTCCGGCAATGCGAAGAAACTGGCATTCAGCTCCCTTGCGCTACTCTAGTAAGCACATTGTCTGGAGTAGCATCACCACATATCATACGTGTTCCTTTTCGAAAATGTGTTTGTTCTGTTTAGCGATTTTTCTGTGCGTTTCTGCTTGGTTGGGATAAAATGGGGGAACCAATAAGAGGAGGTCAATTGCAGACATTACAAGCTTTCGGTCAAGTTGAGTGCATGAAACCCAGGCTAAATTTTGGACAGCGTACTAAGTGTATTCTCCAGAAACTATATAGGGTAGCACCATTCGGTTGATTTGTCCAACACACCGAGTTGATGCTGCAGCCCATCCCACCTGTGGTTCTATTATTGGTACCGAGAACATCTATCGCACATGTGTGATACGAAGAGGGTGATGTAAACAAGATTTCTCCCCTGATTTCCGATCCATCGAACTGCTGTTCGGCCTACGTGATCCAACTAGGCATTGGTAACATCTGTTTTGCTAAAGTTCCGGTATTTGGGAAACGTGGCCTTAAAAATAAAAGCCAACGGACACGTAACGGATGCGTAAATTCTTTGAAGAGATGGGGAAAATGTACCAAAGGAGTTTCAACACAGTGGACAAGGCGACATGGTGCATGATGAACGATATATTTTACTTGATGTTTGGTGTATGCTATACAGATTAATTTGAATGAACAAAGCAGACCCGGGCCACTCGACTTGCTACTCGGTTTTCCAGTTTAGGTTGAAATCTGTTACAAGATGAAGTTTGGCGTCGAAAGTTCAGGATATCATACATATCACCTATATAGCATTAAGTAAACTGTTTGGGATAGGAAACTTCTCTTTGGTCAAAAGGCATTGAATCATAGAAATCATTAACTAAGAAGATAGTCATCACAAATCCTCGAGATTAGAACTAACTGCTTGAAGGAGAGCTGGAGCTGTAACCCCAAGCACGCTTCTGATCAGCCACCCATAAGTGAGCTTTACCGTGTGCATAAACCTAACTGCGGAATGGTCCTCATGTCCCGAAAAATTATACTGGTTGGGTCACACAAAAGCAGGCAGTAATTTGACTCAAGCTACACTCCTGCAGAGCTCATCAAAAGTGCATATAGTTAGCCACGCTGGTGCTTATCTCTAGATATCTGATAAGCAACTCAAATGTTTTATCTGTCCCTTACTTGTTCGTTGGACACATGAATTATCGCGCGCAAACAGGCAAACACGTTCATTCTCAACTGACGTAATTTTTTGGCCGAAGCCTGAAAGACTGCTCAGCAACTTTCCTTGATATTTCGCTCGACTGAATTATAGTTCCAGTCATGTGGCATAACAGACGTATGGAACCTGGTCGGAGCATTTCTGATAAATTTCGAACAATTACCGGGATATGCCGAATGTACGCTTCCATTATTTTCACATTTTCACAGGCAAACTCCTCTCCCGGTTCACTGTGCATACCTGGACAACAGTAAAACTCTATTAATGTAACCAGGAGGCGTTTGCCTTGAATTCCATCCAAACGACTCAAAATAATAATCCCTCGAACTTCTATAGATCAAAGTCGTGGAAAGGGACTATTCAGGTGCAGCCATTGTGTGCTGCTGGGTCAGCCATCGCAAGTTTGCCTTGTGTAGCTGATGCTGGAAGTTCAAATTCTATTGCGAACAAGGATACGCATCACTGATAAGCTTCAGAAAATTTGAAACGTAAGTCAGGCCTTTGTCCGCTTTGTTGTGGACTGACGACGTCAGCAATGGTGAAGCAAGTGAAGGACCATCAAAGACAGAACGTCGAAAACTTAATATTAGCAAATCCACATCGAACCACATCTAAAATTTCAGGCATTCGTCAAGCTGTATAACTGAAAAGTTTGGGATTGCTGATCACTCGGTCAACGCAACTAAGTCGGCTAATGTGTAGACTTTTGAACCATCAGGCTAAACGACTCACATCGCTTGGGCGTGAACAGTCTCTGGCATTCGTAAGCAACAACTTAGACGCATCAAATTTCACCGGTTTGAACATTAGTACAGCGCTTTCACTACATGTCGAATGTCCGGAGTTGAAATCCTGACAGCTGATTAGTGTGTTATGGAGGATACTCAGGATCAATTTTCTCGTCTGAAAGAACCAAGCAGGATAAATTAGTTTGGTTGGGATCAGGACTGTCCAAATGAATGTGACACGAATATAAATCCTCTAACTCATGCGGCTACACACATCTAATAAGATGCGGTTGGTTTCGAGCTAAGTCCATCAGAAAATCCGAAAAAACGGACTACTGCTCGTAAGAGAGTGTTAAAAAGTTCTAACCCTGGCCGAGTCATCGGAAGCTAAAAATGATTGGGCTGGCAAAGACAAAATTCACCTATGAACTGCCAAACTGCAGATTCAGAACACTCCGTTTTCACTTTGTTTTAGAAGAGAGATATCGTAGAAAAATTTATGTTTAGAACTTCAAACAATCAAGGAATTTCTATCCCTTCAAAGCGAAGTGGCAGATGAAATGGCTTAGTACGTGATGAAAACACTGAGTAAAAAATAACACCATAATGAACTCTTAAGTCATATTATGTTAAAATTCAGCAAGCGAAGTTTGAGATAGTAGACGAGAAACGGTTGGAGAGATTTTGGGTAGTCTCGAGTTCTGGAATGGCCGATATGATGCACAATATGATTTTGGTAGATCTGCAAATATGGGTGAAGAATATTGTATAGGTGCTCAAGATATCCAGGGATTTTGGTGGGTTTATAATCCGCAATCTGCTGGCATGAAAAATCTGTCAGCAAATTAGGTGTTCGAATGCATGAATGCTGAAGAGAAGCGACATTGAGTAAACGCCTCCAAACTGATTTTGCAGGAGTGACGGTGGGGTTGTGCCAAAGTTTAAAATGATCATTTAATGTCGATGAAACGTCTTTATATTAGTAACGTCATGAGAATAAATGACACTGAAAGCACAGTTGGTTCTCAGGTTCTCCAAGTTGGGAGAAATTCGGTGCAACATAAGTCGGCAGGAAGGGTCAGGAAGTTGTGGCGATGACTGGCTGCCCTCCAAAAGATAAGACTGTTAATTCAGACTATCTACGTAACTTTGTTGTAGATTAGGCGAGATACTGAAGCAAAAACTGTCGGGAGGGGAGTTGCGGAAAAGACAAGGCGCCAGCTGAAAAACTATCGACGATTTGACGCAGTTAGATTTTGGTTCCATGGACGATCTACTAAACTAATCTGGTCTCTTTCCATCCGAATACTTTCAGCTTTCACATCGTAAAAACAGCCTGTCTGGGAGCAGTTTTTTTACTGATACAGCGGTCTATTGTGACAAAAAAGCAGTATTTTAGGGGCCATGCATCAAAATGTTTCTCGAATTTTCACAAAATCTGTGGATGAGACGTCCATAGGGCACTAAACTGATGGATGATTATGTGGAACAGGCTGTAAATTTCATGATGCTGTGTCATTTCTGGCCGGTAACCTTCCAGCATCTGTTTGTAAGGAAGAGTTTTTCAGAAATTCACTGCGTGATACTCCACGTTTGCTTCAATTACCTGATGAAACAATTAAAGGGGGTAAGTCGTCATGGCTGAGAGAATGTACAGTGCTTCCTCCTTAAGAGAAACCTTTATCTAGGAGGCACCTAGAAAACAGAGCTTTGACAACTAGCAATTTTAATTACCTTGTTACTGTAACGCTCATTTCATTCATTTTCATTCTTGCTGATCCTATTCTCGCTTTTCAAATCCGAGTCACTGTAACATATGACGTCCTTTTTCAAGCAATGGAATGCTCGAGGTGGCTCAGTGATTAGGATGCAAACTTAAAGACCAGAATGGCCACGGTTCGAAACCGACCTCGGCATATCGACTGCTCCTGCCTAGGCTTGGGCATCCTGGCATTATCTGAGCCCTCGTGCTCCCTTCGGGTGGCATGGCAGCTACGCACCTAAATGGTGTTACAGCTGAACGAGTGTCATTTTAGCGAAATACACTCATTTGCAAACAAATTTGGTTTTGCGGGAGACTCAACTTGAACCCAGCTGCCTCCCTCGTTCGTGACGTTTTCAAGCAACTGAATGTGCTGCACCAGGTCGCCTCATGTTTCAGTTGGTACGATATTCGAGATACCGCGATACATGTGTAGACGTAATACACTACTCATAAGATTGCTGAAAATTTTTCGACAGTTCACTACCGGTTTTGCCCTTCTTGGGGCTCATCAGGTAGGCACAGTCACCGAGTTTCCGTCAACCTTATGTTCCACATGAACTCAAATTCCACGAAATTAGCAAAATGCGATCATTTGCAAGCCAATTTGGTTTTGCGGGAGACTCAACTGGAACTAAACAGCTGAATCTCTTGTTCATGATGTCATTTTATTTTTAAGCGATGACAATCGGTCGATACCACTAGGACATGTAATGGTCCATAGTCCGCCATGCTGGACAAACACCACTCAAACTCGATGGTGCTCACTTGTTCAGAGGTAATAATTCGGACGCGTCCAGCATGTCCTGGTGGAGTATTGGTTAACATACTCGTCTCGCAAGTCAGACGTCCGGAGTCCAAACCCCAGCATGGTTAATGATATACGATGCTGATAGACTCTAACAAGGGTGGACTTCGGGTTCTCTCCTGAGCATGGATTCCCAAGAATAAATGCGCCAGGAGAGGAGGGCTGTTCAAAATAGAGGGGTTTGAGTGTAACGCCTGAATTGCCTCGAGGTGCATGACATAGGCTGAAAACTGTACATTTTTGGTTATTGTTTACACTTAGTCATCCGTCGTATCCAGTTTTTGTTGAGTTCGCAGGTTTTAGGTCGTTTATCGTCCCTAGGTAGTACAAGTTGCCCGTTTGAACGTCTATCAAATGCATGGTCGCTACAAATGACGGAA
This sequence comes from Opisthorchis felineus, assembly GCA_004794785.1. Classification (NCBI taxonomy): domain Eukaryota; kingdom Metazoa; phylum Platyhelminthes; class Trematoda; order Opisthorchiida; family Opisthorchiidae; genus Opisthorchis; species Opisthorchis felineus. The sequence goes on from SJOL01007680.1 coordinate 185,355, forward strand.
AACGAATCAAAAAGTACGGTATACTGTGCACTTTAGGTAAACTTAGTAGAAAAGTATTTTCCCAAAATGCTTCATAAACTGATTATTTTGGGGATTAGGGTGGTCATTCTACAGCACAAGAGAATTATCATCAAATAAACAAAGCTGAGAAAACCTAATCTTTGGGTTATTTTTTCGAATGGTGTTGCTCTGAAGGAGGACTACTGTATCTAGATTTGTAAGGTCTCGGAAAACTTTCTCATTGTTCAGAGTATCTTTCGCTTTCATTGGAAGTAGTGTGCTGTGACTTAAAGTGTTCAGTATTCTAACATCGTACGACGGTGCTGCGACGCTAAACTTAGCGTTTTATAGTTTGATAAGGACAGGAAATCTGGATACGAAATTGCTCTTCCATTTGTTAATGACTTCCAAGCGGTGTTCCATCCACTAATAAAGACCGAAGACTGCCGTCATCAATTAAATAAAGACATGAACGCACCTTGGGTCTACTAATCAATCATAGAAGTAAACACTGGAATATCGGGGGGGGGGGGGGGGGGGGGGGGGGGGGGGGAAGGGACTCACCCTCCGGCACCCTAATCAAATTTTACTGTCCTGCGTGACGAATTATTGCGAGTGAAAATCCGGAGGAAGCCAAAACAAACTGTATCCAAAAGCATACTACACGTTTTCCAGATAAAACATTCTAACAAGGCAGTAAGAACAAAAAGTTGTGAGGTAAGTCCATTTTGTACAGTCTGTTTCGCAGTAAAACCCTACGAGACAAGCTGCAGTTTACCTAGTTCAAATAAGGCCAAAATAAAGTGACCAATGAATGAATCCAGGGTAGTGCTAAATTAACCACAGGACAAGGCTTGGAAAGGCTAAGAAAAAGTAATTAGTGTCTTTTGTGCTTCTTGACCGTGCTGTGTTGTGATGTGTAATGATGAGGTAAGTTCAACTGTGTCCTCTTTATCTGTTGGACGCCCAGTGACTGACGTATTAACCCCGGATTCGATCAGAGTTGAGTGATGATCAGCTGACTTGGTACGGATCTTTGTGGACAAGTGCTCTTCTGTTTGTACTTCAGGTGTCCCACCATCACCGCAACCTCAAGCGAACTTGTAATTACGATGACTTCTAGATGAAAGTGAGTTGGCATTTTAACTGGCAGTGGTATAGCTTTCCACCTATTTGGGCTGCATGATAAATCCGGCTCAGAGTTTGTGGCTCGGATTCAGGGCTGGAGTGATTCTGCTGAGTGCACTAGCTGTAGTTCTGTTTCTCAAGGTTCAACAGTGCGAAGAAGGTCGATAGGAAACGGTCAAAAGAAGTAGGGCGAGTCCTCGACCAGTAAGAAATCGTATTAAGGGACGGTCTGAGGTAAAGTCATACTGTCGTCTGCAGTCGCTCAATGATAGAAGCAGCAATGCTGCGCTCCACTAAACACGCACGAGTTAGAAAGAATCGGCCCTATATCTTCATATTTCGACCGTTTAACCAATGACCGTGACCGCCAGTGAAATAGCCATTACTGTCGAATAACAAAAACCCTCAGATATGGCTCCAAACGCGTCTTCTGTGCGTAGTTGCGTTGGGATTTATGCAGCTAAACCCTACTGTCTGAGACTTTGAGCCAAGCTAGCCCCCTTCAGCAAGTGGGTCGGGCCATTGAGTCATTGGCTCTGGGAACTTTTGGGTCACAGCCTAGAGGGAGGGTTCCTGAACCAAACATTACATTCCTCCACAGCCTATTGAGTCACACTTTTGAGTCAAAGGCTCATTGTTCGGTATTCCAACAAAACTCTCTTCTTCAGCTTGCGCAGTATTATTCGCATTTACAGCTCTTATTCTCCGGCTACTCCCCACATGTCTTTTACCCAAGTCTTTTTGATTCATTTAGATGTCAGGTTTCTAGCCGTTGCTCCGCATTTAAGCGCATTCCCAGGAATAAAAATAAAAATAAACTTTGCTGTTTTCAAAGTCCGTAATTTGCGTCAAATTGGGCAACAGACAGCTCTTGCTTAGACATTGTTCTCTCTTTTAATCGACGTATGTTGTGTTTCCGAAACATGCACACAAGGCCCCAGCTTGGCAATACACCTCAAGCCGCCCGGGAACAGACCATATTCCTCTCACTGCACTCTTCGTATGTCTCGTGATCCTAATGTAATGTCTCGTGCTGTCTAAGGTCTAGGAAGTTTGCTTTGCCCCGGGTACTGATTGCACCTTACAGAAATGGATTCCAGTAAACAATCGTCTCTGCGCTTTAAGGTTGACTGGTTCGATCAAGATGGAAAGTCAGATTATTGCTGCGAAAACTCGGCAACCCAGAGCATGATCAGTATACAAAGTTCATTTTCCCTAAGCTATCCCTCGATCCCTGCTTTAATGAAACACTAGCGCAGTTATTCGGCAACTAAATATCACTGTACAATATCCGTTACCAATGATTCAAGCTGATTAAGAAAGATGAAAACGATTTCATCACGTTTTGCCGGTGCTGTTAATCGGGAATGTGAGCGCTTCAAGCCCCGCTCAGTGGCGAAGAACCAGTTCAAGAGTCTCTTTTTTACCCGGTCTCCAGCCGTCTCAAGATACAGAAATCGTGACCCGGCTTTTTCACATAATTAAAGTGAATGTTGGAATGACTTTGCAGAGCCCCACTATCAAATGTCAACGCCTCATGAACCTGAAGCACTACACGGCTATGATTGCCAGTCGCTGGCTACTGCAAGCGGCTGTGTCCACACAATCAATCCAACGTCCAAAAGAAGTCCAATAGAAAACAGTAAGCATCCTACAAGTTGCTGGCATTGCGTTGAGGAGCACTTCGCTCGTAATTGCCGGGTTATGTGTCATAAATGTTCCAGGTGCAATGGTTGTGGCCAAAGAAAAGATTTATATAGATCCCAGATGCAGCAGCCACCAGCACACCACCGTGCGGATCACAAATCGCGGTCAAGCTCGGTGACGGCAACATTCCAAGTTGATTTTGCTTGCCAAAGGAAACATGTGACGGTTCGTCTCCACAACACCTGAGTTCCTGCACAGCTTCATACGGCCTCCGAAATCAGGACACGTCCACCGGCACGGCAAAGTGCTCTACGAGATTCAAGTTGGCCCAGCCAGATGGATCCGGTACATAAACCAAATCCAGCCGGGAAATATGCAGATCCTGCCCACCGAGCCGAGTAGGTTGAGTGTGGAGATGCATCTTGACCCTGCTGATCTCGGCACCATTCCGTCTGCTCCGTCGAAGGCCCAGCCCAAGCATGGATTACGACCACTACGCTGGACGGACAAGGTCACTGTAAGTGAACCTCCCCTTTAAAGCTACGTCAACAGACTTCAAGTGGGAGGTGTCTGGCGAAATCCCTAGCCGGAACTGCATTACTGCTCGCAGTTAGGCGCTGATACGGCTAAGAAGTCTATCCCGCTTACAATTGGCCAGATCAAGCCTCTTGCCAGTCCAGCAACAAGGTGAGCTCTGATTGGCCGAAAGTGTGAACCCAACAGCCAAAGGTGGCCCTGTATCCGCCGAATGCCGGTTGCCAGTTACGCATCCAGGAGGCGTCCGAATTTCCAGAATGTCGTCACTCCATAAACTTTACATACAGCACGCTGTACAAGTGTTTTGACCTGGCTTTGGGCGTTTAGTACAAGTTGTTCAACTTTGAGGGTTCGTTCGACGAGACCGCTAGCTTGGAAGGTTCAGACTGGGAAGTGAGCTGAGGCATCACCGTTGTTACAATAGGTGGTGTGAATGACCAGGTCAGCTGGCTTAGTCCTGAAGAGGCCCCACTTGGAGGCCGATCCGTCACACGTCACAGATATTTAACAGCGAATTTTCCAGTTATATGCTGAACACCACTTGTTTCTAGCCGGCAAAAACTTCCAGCACAACCTGTCACATAGTTTTACATGGAGGGCTAACAACTGCAAACCAGAGGTAGACGCAGTTGTGTCGTGTGGTAATCGGCTACCGGTGGACGACCTCGAAACAAGATTATCGTTCATTCTGGAGTATACAAGTCCGCTCTTATTCCGGTATTGTGCGGCACGTGCAAATACTCACGTTCCCCCGGGAATACAGTGGTTGATGCAAGGCCATTCAGCTAATCACTTGCAAAGTGTCTTTGTATCCCAATATTATCGATATGAGTTGGCTGAGGAGCATTCAGCACTAGACGACAGAATGGCAGAAATGATCATTTGGATAACGATCGAAAGGTGGATAAACGATGCTTACAGCTTTTTAAGCCTTCCGCTTGAGGCTGCTCACACACATACCAGAAACAAATGACAATGATGGCACGCACAGATCCGTCAGACGCCGAAAGGTGAAAGGCCTAAGCGCCGATGAATAGCGAAGTTCTCGGAGAGCGTAGAGTGCTTTTGCAGTGAAAAACAGTCACCTCCTACTTCGGATAATCCAACCAACTAGTCCAAGGAGGACGGATGTCAGTGAACGCATCCCTAAAAATAGCGGGACCTCAAATCACTCACAGAAACGTCGTTTTGAACGATGGGCTGAAACCATTGAAAAACAGGTCAGCTGACCGTCAACAGCCAAACTATATGAACTCGAATGCGACGCTTGCACCAGTCATTCATCGACAGCAAAAGTGCAGCGTGCGATTTCATTGTTTCAGTGGAAAACGCCGCCTGTTCCAAATGGTCTGAATCCTGCATGCTTAAAAAGGTAGTGGGACCTTGTTACCAACCTGAGGAGGACACAGCGCCAATGAGAACATCATGCGAAGACCAGCGGGCATCACTATGGTGGCCATAGGTTCCAAGGTATTATTCACTGCAACTGGAAAAAGGAAGCCTCATGTTTCATTTGAGACTATATTCAATATGGCGAATTATTTTTCTACAGGTACCGCTGGCAAACGAGATTAATGAAAACTCGGGTTCCAGGTCTACCTGACGAAACTCGAGAACGGTTGACCAGGTTTTCAATGGATCTCAGGAGTGGACTTAAAGCTTAATCTGAATTGTTTCCAAATCGCATCTCACGAACAGTCAAGCAGGCCAGGACTGATAGCGGTGTTGTAAAACGTTGACAGCTTAACCAAGACATATGGTCATGCAGCACGAATTGCAAAACAAAGCATTATGATGTACGATCACTGGTTATTAGCTTGTTGTACTACGAACCGGCAGGAAGTGGATCAGATTACCTTGCGTCTTCCACAATCAGTTCAGCTACAGTCTGTTTTTTAAAGCTGACGGTGTTTCTTTATACAGACAGCCGGTTGAGTTTTGTCAGTGAGCAAGATCTGCAAGATCTGGCTACTTGACCATTTAAATCTTCAACCTAAAGAGTCATCTCAAACAAACTTGGAATAACAGGTGAGCGTGAGCTGGTTAATCACCAGTTAGGCGAAAAAATCTGTACGGTTCGTGTAAGTTATTTGATCATGGCCAGCAATTCACATGATACTTATTCAAACTGCTTTTGCAAGGCGGAATTCTGAATATATTGGGAGGAAATACAGGATAAGTTAAGGCCATGAAAGTGGTCCCCTGTCATTTTATCTTAATACATGCTTAATCGGCATTTAAAAGTGAAAGAAGGTAAGTAAACCACGTTAGACGCCAAACAAAGCCAATGCGGAATCCATTGAGTGTGCAATGACAATCAGGTTTATCCTGAGGTGTACTGATAAAATAATGAGCGCGTACAAAGCCGCAAACGCCATACTGAGTAAATCACTGATCTGTGCCGAATCGACAGGTTGATCGCTCTTAGAAACATAAATCTAACTTCTACCATCTAGGTTTGTTCGACCTGACTTCAGAGAAGACATTCCGGCAAATGATATATGATCCCGGTACGACAGAAATGAAAATTTCGGTGACGAAGACAAACCAAAACAACGAAACTTTGAGGTGCTTCTCTAATCAGATCCCAAGCTGCAGGGATGTGAGCTGCTTAAAATTACCAATGCATTATTTCTGCGTTACTAGCATTAAAATATCGTCATAATCCTCTGACCTTACCGGGCAGCTTTGGCAATCGATACAGTCGTTTAAGTATTGGAACTATCGAAACACGTTGTGTTGATTACGAGGCCCATACTGCGCAACGATAACTTTTTATTTAAGATGCACCCATATCCTAATTTTTGAACCAAAATTGGAGAGTTCGTCAAGATCGATACTAGCTGCAGTGATTAGCAACACTTGCTGCCACACTTGGTTGAACAGTAGTGCTTCCCAGGGATTACCGCATGCCTGAGGTGATGTGTAATTCATTCAACTACATAAACTTTAATACTAGCTAGCATACATAACAATTTTCCATTGAGATATGTCCTTATGTCACAGCCAAAGTAAGGAATATTACTGGAGTCTAAGTGAATATTGAGTTGTTTTGCTTCATTACATCTTTCAGCTACATTATTATCAATCACTGGTTCAACTGTGGAACGCTCAGACGAATGCTGCTGTTGGTTTACCCAAGGATAGTTTGTTTGATAAGACAAATCGAAGCCACAGCCACTACGGCGGCGGCTTGCTGTATCCTCTGTGCTCATAACACAAAAAGTGAAACGATGGTTTTCCGGTTGCTTCTGTCTGGGCTTGAGCAGCCAAACAGTATGTCATCCACCGTGCCTCCTTCAGTTTGCACAACGGGTATTTATAAAGCAGGTGCCGCAGTTGAGTGCCTATTATTTTTTTAATTTCGTGATCATCTTGGAGTCACAATTCTTCGTGTGTATATATATATATAGATGTATAGATAAACATGCACATTTATACGCATTTATATAGTTCAGTTTTCATCGGTAAGCTACCAGTGTGTAACTGAGACTGTGTTTTAGTGTCAGTTGAATTAATTAGACTTATTCGGATATGGAAAAATAACCCTCGTTTAGTAATTTTACTGTCAATCTTATCAACTACAGATTTATTTCGGGCAAGGCTAATTAGAAACAGTCAGCAGTTCACCACTCACAAATTTTTCTTCTTTCATCATGGATAAATGAGCAAGTAAAAACCAAGCAGTACTTCGGCGTGAATTGGGTAAACCTGCAAACTACGTGAGAGGAGATATACAGTTTACAAAACCAATCTGATTGGCATGTTTGCGGTAAAGCGAAGTTGCCAAAGTGATCAAGTTTAGTAGACGAGAGAATAAATAAGCAACGGGAATCAAGAATCCTTGTTTTGTTGATGCAGATGGGAATGACATTCAAGCTAAATTGAGATGCTTCCACACTGGGTTAACTTTGATGTTCCGTTAAAGAAGCTCGTCCAGATGAAAAATCAAGCGTTTCTCTCCATATTCCGTTATTCTTGACTCTCGATTTACGAGTGGGTAACCTTAACTTCCAATTGAAGGAAAGTCCTAGGAAAACAAAACTACGTTACTTGACCACCTGGAGTTCAATTTCATTGATTGCTACTTGGACGAAATCGGCCCATTATTCTGTAAGAAGTTCATGTAGTCAAATCGGACAGGATCGTTATCGCCTATGAAACAGTAATGAAGATCTCTTAACCCATGAAAATGTATCGAAACTCTCACTCTATCGACTAATCGAATCGGCACTTATTGTTCTGATTGTTCTATAGAGCACGTAGGAGGAACGTAGCCAGTTGAACAGTACACACCTGACTTTATCGAAGGAAAACAGACGTTCGTACAAGCGAACATATGGAACACGCTAGCATTAATTGTGGCTGTATTCACGAATATCGATGTTACTTTCCATCAACGAGAACCTCATGATGTACTGATACCTATTGGGTAAGCCCGATTCACAAAACGTGACACTATCAAGAAAGGTCCTGAATCGATTTTTTTCGTGAGGAGCGTCAGGTACTCAGGGAACGCGTTGACGAATAGAGTAGATGTAGGAAGATAGTTTTCAGTCCAGTAATCCCAGTCACAACTGTTTGTTATCTAGTAGGTCAATCTGTTACATGTTCAGCTTAGACGTTTACAATAGTGCTGTAGTACACCAGACAGAATCTATTAGTGGTCTAACTGCTACCAGAGCACTTCCGGTGAGTTTTGCTCTAGAAAATGAATGGGATATTTGATTACTTGAACAAGAGGTGTCCAACGAAGGCATAATGAGTCGAGCAAGTATAAGTCAGGTTGTGTTTACTGCCAGAAACTTTGGGCACATCGGTTTTCTGAAACAAGGTTATAGTCTTAATAAAGCCGAGCAGTTCTGAAGGATTATTGTAAAGGCCGAAGACAAATAAAATATTTGCCACTTATCGGAAACTTCTCCGGAGCTGTTGAGTTTTGTAAAGTTAATCGATATGTTTTGTCAGTGCTCAACCTCGTCGCTAAATCAGTCAGAAGAAAGCCGGAAAACTTCTAACAACGATGAAGTCTACCGACTGGATATTTTCGGTCGTTTCTTTCCTGATTCTTCCGAGTTTCATAAAGATTCAAAACAACCATCTACGAGTAGTGTTGATCATTGTTACCAAGCAAAACTCCGAGCAAGCTGAACCTATCGTCAGTCAACTGCTCAATTTTGATGGTATACAACGCTCCGATAAAAACTATTCAGCATGCAACATTTCCTGTTGTAAAGAGTTCTAGTTACTGAATGACTGATGGCGACTTTCAGCAAAGGTATAACACGAATATCTTCAAGTTAGCCTCAAGTATAACCTGTTAGCATAGCATCAGGATAATGAAAAATAGTGGTTTTCACAAACTGCATTATTTTGAAAATGTATGGGGGAGGGCATGACAAGCAATACCCGAGGATAACCAATTCCCAGTTCTTGATGAATGCAACGAAATGCAGATTTAAATAGCTGAACAGAAAACGCCAGTTAGGGTGGTTCATTAGGGTGTACGGGCACAGTATAGAGGATCGCAAAAATATGTTCAAACCCAAGTTTCCACTAGAAGTGGATAACAGGAAATAGTGATTTACCACGGATGTAATTTAGGGTATCGATCTCTAAGGACTGTAGAGTTAAGGGTCACTTTTTTATGATTCTTCATACGTTTAACTGCCCCAAATATTGAGGTTAGCGTAGGTTCTGTTCATTCGTGAGTTCTCATGGACTATTAAAGCGTCAGATGTATAGAGTATAAGCAAGCTGCCAATGTCCCGGTAGAGGTGTGTAGCCGAATAGGAAACAAGTTTGATCCTTTTATTTACCTGTAATTTTTGTCTGTGAGTGCTGGCCAACAGCTGATTAAAACCAATTTCACATCTAATACAAACTTCTAGTAGTGAATCGGTTGGCGGGCGCGTATTCTTTTTGTCAACAGGCAGAAACCATTAATCAAAAGGTTACTTGAGGTAGCCTCCGATACTCAGCTGATGAATCTCAGTGAAGGCGAAAAACTTCACGTGACTGGGGGATCAGGCATTCTAACGTATGACTCCTGACAGCTGGCGAGGTTCTATGACCAGGTCTTGGCAGCTGTCAGGCCCTCTGCGAGGTCCGATGACCACTAAAAGGGGAGCTTATCCGACTATTTACCAGTAGTCACATGCTTCGCATGAGGCAACAGTTGGTTAGAGCTTGAGGGGCATAACTGTAAACATTCAGTTTTGCAAACCTCTCGGTGGGCACGTATTCATCTTTAGCTGAAGCAACTAACCAACGGGTTACACGTCTCCGCATGAATTCGACAGCGGATGGAAGATAACGTGTGACTGAGTTCTTGGTAAGCACAACACATTTGTTTCAACAGGTGGTTTTATTTTACCAACAGGCATTTTTGGATTTGCCCTAAATTGTTCACCTGAAAATGACATGAAGCCAAACTTTTGGTCAAAAGACAACCTCTTCTTTATTTCCTCAATCACAGTCTAAATAATCTAAGGTGGGATTGGGAAATTAAGTGCCCGTGTAATTTTTCCACGGATTGTATTGACAAAGTACGCAGAAACCACGTGAATTGGACATTCTAGTCATACTGAGTACAGGGTTTCTATAGGGTCTGGACGAAAACATTTCCGTTCCTTGAAGCGTCTCCTCTTTTATATTATGCAAAGTCGCACCGCTTTATATAAAGTCTACTCTGTGTTTTCTTACATTCAGTCCAATAGAATAAAAAACGTTGGCGCTGCCGCCTGTACCATTCATTAAACGCGTAACAGTTTGAAGTAAACATTCTTCTTTTCGCATCAATTTCTAAAGCCGCTGGTAGTATGTAGGCAGCAGAAAAAAATTATCCACGCCAAAATTTCCCAGATTGCCAGGGGTGAGTAGTTTAGGGTTTCAGTAAAAGGGTCAAAATTAAAGATTTATCGTATAAGCAGGGTTCTGTACTATCGGCCGAGTTAGTGTATGAGGCGGTGACATGCATATTTAACCATTCTGTGTTGATTTTCTATACCTCGCCGGTCATTTACGGAATACTGCCCCACAATCGTCCGTCCACCGATCAAGCTGTAGAAATACTCCGCAAAAAGTCCATGGCCGACAATTCGTTCGTGCCATAGAGTTAGGAACTAAGGTCTTCGTAGTACGTTAGAAAGCCTATACGATACTGGCATTTTGACAATACTGTATAAAGAAAATGGGTGCTTGTCATGACAATATGGGTCACATGAACTTGGAAATTTCCTACGAGAGAAAAATTGCCGTAAGGCTTGCGCTGGAAAAGGTGGACCAAACGGAGATTGTCACGGTTTTCTCGCCACCTTTGAGAGAACTTGGACAATTTGTCGAAATATAGGTAGCTCGATTGCTTCTAATGGTGGATGATCTGGTGGCCGTTGATCTGTTTGCCTGGTTCCGCAGTTAGCCTGCAAACGTTTCGTCTCCAATCGAGTAGACATTATCAGTAAGCACTCAGCTGCGCAAGGGGAAAATTACATGTGAGCGTAACTCACAAACTTTAGTAATCCAAAGATATATGGACACATGATTGATTGCCAGAGACCTCCAGAAGTGTCAGGGATGTTTAAAATCAAAACTACTCATCGGTTGGTTGAAAAGCATTAAACGGAGGTAATATTTCACATTTTTCAAGAATGACAATGGTATTCCATTAAGATCTATCAATAAATTTCAAGCCAATACAGTTGCTAAAATTATGAAACTGTGAAAGTGTTTTTGGTGAAGATAAGCATGATAAGTTGCGTAGATGGAAGGAAGTTAATTCCGTTGAGTCCCCACCTGGTTCAGGAATTCAGGTATAGATCTCAAGAAAGCAGTCTGAAGAAATCTCTGTCTTTCGGTCGAGTTGCAATACTTAAGAATATCTCATTTCGAAAATGTTCACATGGTGTTGCGCATCATTTTTTGTGGCATTTTATCGTATACATTTCAGATTGTCTGTGACAGTATGCAAATTATTTCTTCTTTGGGAGCCAATTTGAGAATTCCAATAATAATGCGGTTAAGATCGCGCCTTAAGGCCTCACTGTTTTGAGTTAGCTAATCAATAATGATTCAACTTTGCTATGAAGTCATCATTCTTTTCTGAACAAAATGATGTTAAGCAAAGGTGACATTATAAAGAAGTCAACGTGGGCACAAACCCTTATCAAACAGGTCAGTTTCCAAACAAAACGTAGAGACTGCCGCTCAGAAGCAATGATTCTGAATTAACCGAGGAATAACTCTAATCGTGGCCACTGAACTGTACGCTGTGGAAAAATAGGCGTGCTGAGAAAATCAAGGATAACACTTGAGTAAAGCGAACCGAAGGGTTCAGCGTTTTGGGATAGATGTGAAAAAAACTGTTGAGCAGAAATGTTTGGAAATGTGAGAGAACAAAGGTTACGCGAGACAGCTTTTGATCAGTTTTAGAGACAACAACATGAATGGGAATAAAAAAACTGACGAATGTTCCAAGTTGACAGAAATATCCGGAAAACATCTTTGGAAAGTAGAGGTGAGCCATACAGATGCGAAATCGGATAAGAACAGGCGATGGAACAAACAGCAGTGAGTATGTGAAGAGATGCATGCTGATAAAAAATCCCATCTCTCCTAAAGTGTCGTCCTCACGGTCCAAAATGCTAGTGAGGAAAGCCACCACTTAGCAGAATATCGATCGCCTGATCGCAGATAGAGGAAGGGATGAGCCATTCGGAATTGCGAGCACTGAAGTTGTTGGGATTCTCTGAAAGATTCAATTTGAGGATTGATCTCATACCACCGTTTGAAGGAACAAAAGTTCGGATGCAGCGTTGACATTCGGTAAGTTAAAAAGGAGCGTCAGTCTAGAAGCTACTTGGTTAGTTCCTCAAAGGATGGGGGCCTTCAACTGTGACCAGTTTAAGCCAGTTCCGGCAGATTGGGCGTGTGAGAAACTATCGCTAACTTTCAGGTGTTTTCCTGACTGAAAACCTTCCAGCGAAGATGACAAGGTTGAAGCTCTAGGCTTTCCTGTATTCCTAAATCAACGAAGCATCAGTTTATTTGTGTCAGAACAGACTGTCTTCTAAGCAGCCACGGGCAGCAAAGTTTGATTTCCAGTTACACACATTATATTTTCAAAGATGTTATTCGTGTATGATTCTTTCGGCGATCATGTTACGCACGAGAGATCACGTCTAGGGTGAAGCAGGGCTTGGGCAGCCATTTACAGTGGTTTCATGGAAAGAGGTGAATGTAGTTCAAAATTTCCACCATAGAGACCATGTGAAAGATTTGCTTAAGGGAATGCTGGTATTTGTCATGTGAACCAGTGCCCACATATTTCAGGACCTAAATCTAATTTGACAGGGACTAGGAGACCAATCGAACACGACAGACAGAGAGACACTAATGGATTTCGTTCTCTTAGGCCTACTCTGACACAAAAAGAAAAGAGGGAATATCTAGTTGGGAAAATTCAAAACGCTGAAACACATGCCACTGTAGATATGAGATTCTGTTGGGAAAAGGGGGAGATGGAGGATTACATGGGAGGATGGACAAGCCACATTAATAAAATTTTGCAAGCCAAATATATGGCAGAATGGGGTCTGAGAGTTCAGGCGACGGACTGCCTGTTCGGTGGCGACCGCTGTCTACAAACGGGCAACTAGAAAAGCATTCAAGTTTTCTGTACAGTTTACGCGAGACCCTGATTTTTACTGACAAAGTTCATATGAGATCATTGGGATATGGCGATGAAAACACACACTTGGAATCCGACAGTGTCTGGCGAAACCTTAGGCGAGTCTAGTAGCTGCATTCTGGATACACATGATAATATATGGCTATTCAGGTCTACTCTGTCATACGTAGTTGGTTCGGCAGGATCCACATAACAGACATTCGAAATGCCCGCCATCTAGGATATTAATGGACACATGTGAAACGGCAAAGCGGGATCATTAATTCATTCCGCTCAACAAAATGTCATGAAGAATGGCGAAGCAACTATTGTTAGATTTGATAAGTACATGACTGGCAGTTTGCCAAAAGTGAAACACCAAATAGCCACAAGAAGTGCAAATGCTGACTGTCTAATGGGCCTGATGGGGATCATGAAAAGCCATGAACAGATTTGGTAGCAGAACACTTGGTGCCTTGGCCTTTTATGGTGACAGTCGTATTCATACTGTGCTCTCACGCACCCTCCTCACTGCGAACACCTGTCAAGTACTCAATACTGATAAATTAGTAAAAGATAGACATCAAGGAACGCGAACAGGCGCCATTCGAAGAGACAGTGCAACGGAGAACAGCGAAAACATGATAATTTATACGGTCGGATAGGAAGTTCATGACCATTATCATCATTATCATTGACAAAAGAAAACATTAGCGTTCAACACTGATGCATCGAACATTTCCTCATAATTAGCAAGCTGGTCTGAAAACATTGCTGCACAACATAAACATCGTTCTGAATGATATATGAGGCCGCGTGGTTATTCACCAGAAGAATAGAATGAACAATGGATTTATCTGAGTCTCCCGTCAACTGAAGGCTAATTCGCCATTTACCAAATTGATCGTTCATCATGACATTGCACCATGGTCAGTGCATCTTCTCAGCCCGACTAAAGATTATATTGAACTCCATGCAATATTGCTCACCCGGAAAGCCACGGGCCGACCAATCAGAAAGTTGATAGCAAATGAGTTTGAGGAAACTGTCCTGATTCTCATCTTTTGTTCATCATGTGTTTGTAGTTGCTACTGGTTTTCACTCATTCAGAACCCCCGGATCAGTTGACGGGTGAGGAAATACGACAACAATTTCCCCATTGTTTTGTTGATTTCACTGGTTTGGAGTAACAACTTATTGATTAATTGCTTCGCTAGTACTCCGGAAACACAACAAGATGAATTTCCTGGCAAAACAAATTTCTCTGCACTCGACAATCAGCGTGTAAATGGTGGTCTGATTGTCCGATGAAACAGGTGAGAAGGTAGGGAAACAAGCAACTTTGCTAAAAATCTGATGGCTTTATGGTTGCTGTGGTAGCTAGTTTTGCGTTTGCTCACCGACCGTTGGATGAAAGCTATAAATTATACCTGAGGCGACGTATGATCTATCACTCAAAATACCCAAAAATAATCCTCTCACATAAAATACATTCCGCATTAAACTAGTTGGACTCTCCTGCAAATACCATGTACTGATAGAAACAGTTTTGACGAAAATCCTCCCGTCATGTGTAGCCTACGCTAACTACCACACAGTGACAGACTAATCAACCCAAAGATATGGAAACACAAGACAGATGTGCTATAGTCACTCAGTGATATTGCCCACTGCACCGTATCACAATGTATGCCATCATCACGGAGGCCATTCAAGGAACAACAATGTGGAACCTCAGCGATCAACGTGAAACACTCATAGAGTTACATGTGAGACATTCGAACGCAACCCATACCACATCACAGTTGAATCATTTAGAGAGTAAACGCATGTACTAGTCTAGCAAGTGCAGTCAAATGTTTAAAAGCGTCCAGTCTGAAATTCCATTGCAATTGCAACCCTCCAGAAAGATCCACAAACCCTACGAGATTTCGATTTGCATTTGCGTGTTTTGAGGCAATCCTGTGCTCACTAATAAAAAACATTCCGTCGCAAGTTCCTGCCTCAATAGGACTTACCACATGAATGTATCAGGTCCGGTCACGTGATTAGTTGGTAAACAGCATGTTGTTTATCTCATGTTGATCGCATCACCTTAACCAAGATGTAATTCACTCAAACAAGCCACGAATTCAGTGTCACCATCAGCAGTGTGCTGTAAACGCCAACATAAGTGAGGAGAATTTGTGATACACTGGGATAATCGCATAGGTGGGCAAACGTTCCTTATACACGCACGAGAATAAAACGATTCACTTACAGGTCTTGTGGAGAAAACTACGAACCACAGATAAACCCGACCACAGGGTGAACAACAAGTTAAAGTCAGTGCATCACTAAACAATTACTTGTTTAGTATGATTTGTAAGCGAGCAAGTCAGTTTGCTGAACATTTGTGTCTAAGGTGATTGCTTCCAGCTGATACCCCAGGAAGCTCCCATCTAACATGTGTGTGAAAGATCTAGGATTCTGATAAAGACAGCCATCGATGTTTAGAAACCTTTGATGGCCACCAAAACAACAAACAGAGCAGAGAATGTAATCTCCAAATACGATCGTCATCGTTTGGAGAGTTTTTCATGGTAATTTGCCTGAAATAATTTTTCAAGTTAGTACCTTTTGTGCTGCAAGAAGATCAAAACCGTTAGGGAGTTGTTTATGGAATTTAACCAATCTTCCCGTAATGCTGAAGCAAAATACTAAATAAGTTATATCTCGAGAGCCGAAATGGTTACCATTCACAAATCCTAAATAACTTTTTTCATCCGTGAAAACAAACATTATTTGGATGTTTTCCTTCACCCTAAGTCGGTTTTGCTTGGATCTCCCCAAGAGCGCCAAACTCATGACACCGTATTCTAGTTATGTGCCCCACTATGCAGCAACAGTTGAATTTTCATTACAATCAGTGTCCCAATGCTAAAACGAGGCTAAAATATGATGCAGAAGAAGATGTGATAACCGGATAATTCGTATACTTCATTTCATTCTGTGTGAGGTGACAGCTGATGGCTAGACACCTTCGTTGATTTCATTGACTCGACCCATATTTTTGTTTATACTAGTCATCTACAAAAATTTCTAAAAGTTCACCACTTGAAAACCCAGGCTGACGGTCTTTGTGGAAAGCTTACCACGTTTTACACGTTCACCAAAAATTTTGTTTGATCAAACCGTTGTCTGCTCTCTGAAATACTCTTAGGATTCGTTCTTTCTACAACGAAAATAACTCCTGCTTGAGTTATTTGGACTGCCAACGTGAAGCGCTCTTACCCTAAGAGTGAGTTTTTGAGATGCATAAATAAAAACTGCTGGGATTTACCGAGAACTCGTCATCTTCCGATTGTTGAAGCAGATGTTTGCATCCGATCTGATTTTATGGGCGCTGCCAAACCAGCACTGGCCGGTATCCAGTTTTGACTAGAAGTCTTCTGACAGCTGACGACAGTCTGTTTTGCCATTGCAGGGTTCTAGTAGATCTACGAGAATATTTGGTATACGTCACCGGAACCCAAGTACCGAGCGAATAGTCGTAGATTAAATCATTTTCGCTTTGGAGGGACTTCGTTCGCTCACGAGGCACTCTAACCGAACCGTTGACATTGGCCAGTAGTCATCAGACAAAGGTCGGAGTGAGGAATAACTGTGTCCTTTGTTACACGTGCTCAATATGGCAGCGATTGAAGCTAGGCACACTCGGAAGTGTAGTAAACTGTGCGTCACCATCAGCTCATCAGTCAACTCCGAAAGTGCAAAGTATACTTATGCAAAAGCTATACAAAAAGATGAAATCACTCTGTTCTTTCTCAACAGTACCATTGCTAAGGGTGTTTTTTTGCTGCATAAAAGGTGATTACAGAAAAAGTCGAGGCCCGTTGTCAAAGGCTCCTCGTAAACGGCATACATGTTACGGTCGGTTGTTTTTGGTGACATGATTTTATACTGAAGAAATAGAACATGGACGAAGAAGTTTACTTCGTTTCGGGGAGAGTTAAGCCACCTTAGAGAGAAGTTTTCACACAACAATACGACTTCATTTCAGACTGTGTGTATGCTCTGAGGAGGAAACACTGTGGTCCCAGTCAGGAAATTCAATACATATGTGATGGTTTCAAAATCCACCAGTCAGTATGGAACTTCGATTGGTCGGAATATGTTTCACTGACCGCGTTTTAAAACACTGTCTGAGGAATACACAGCTCGCATTCCGGCATTTGTGAGTAAATAAATAATCGGCTCGCATTAAAACCCCTAATTCTGGTGACATTGTTAGAGGCAACAAAACAAGACGATAGAATATGTTGCTTGATAGATGTTCCAGACAGCCACGATTGGGTAAAACTACGATGGAATTAGGACAGAATAAAATTACTCAACAAACGGACAGTTTGATGAAAGACAATGCAAACGGGTGAACTGTCGCAAAAATTTCCCTTTTTTGTTGCTTAGCTTAGCTGGCTTCATCAGAATTTCAAGTTATATCAAGAGGAGGCTTTTCCCCAATTAATACCCTTTGGGGGGTATAAGCTTCTCAACAGATTTCACATGCTGAGCTAAGCAAATCCAACTAAATTCATGCACACCGCATGCACACATCAGATCGACGGCCGCCTCATTTTGGAAACAAGACTGCGAAGTTTGATCCTGGATGGAGGACAATCTAATTTTGATACGTGGATTTGGTGAGTTTTCTCATGCACCAGACATGCATTGGTTTTCTTCTTTAATAACTCCTGTTTTATCATACAACTTACAAACGAGTTATTATCAGCTATCCGCTGACAACAGTGGAAAATCCGGGGGGCACCTGCTAAACCAGGTCAAAACCACTTGAACGCATGCAGGATTCTTGGAAGTTCTGGTAATTTAATTTGAAAATGTGTAGCCGAACACGGAGTGAAATGTTCAAGAAATGCATGGTGGGTTTATAGCAAGCACAGTCTGGAGGAATAACAGGAGCGGCAAAATTCAGACAATGTGATCGTAGGCCCCACTGATGGGCTATTGCGGCCTTAGTAACAACGTCCCTCTCATGAAGTGATTGTACAAGTTATCTGTCTACTGACCAATGAAAATATCACCCACTGTATTCACCAGTAATAATACCAGGAGTCTCTTCTCTCTAAAGGTTACCGACTTGACAGATTAGGATGAGATCTAGTTTGTTCGATTTGTTTCAGTTGACTGCTATCTATTATGTGAATTTTATCCTTTTTTGATTCATCATCCTCGATACATTAATCGGATGGAATAAAATCTACCTCAACAGAACCAAATCTAATTTTATGGAACCAGAAGTGTAGACATTCAGTCACCCCGTGTGTTTTCCTTAACCTTATTAACTTGGTAGATTTAATTTCCTAATAAACTTGAAAAAAGAAATGTTTAAAATTCTTTTCGAGTTGCGCTGTCTGCAGTTCGAATAATTCTGTTAATCAACAGATGAAAGAATTTCTTGTGCTCTTGGTGGATTGTCATTCTGATGGTGAAGCGGAAGGCTGTGTTTGGTTGTCGCAAACCATGATCTCGGTACAGTTCTATTTTTCGGGGACTAGTACAGATAACTAGTACAGATAACAGTAGCGTTTCGACTGGTTCAATGATTGTATCAATGTAGGAATGATACAGTTAGACTAACCACATCTATTTTTGACGACAGACAGTGGGGAGACTTGCACTGACCGATTGACATAATGCCCTTCATGCACTCTGGTAAAGTTTTAGGTATGACTTTCGACGGAAGACTGAATCTTCCTTCCTCAGCGTGCACTTATGGGAACTCTTAATCGACTAAACTGAACGGTGCGCGTACGGCAGTGCATCTTTGTCATTTTCACAGGCGAGTGGAACCTCGTGCTGTCAAAACGTATTCTTGCTTGTTTGGGAATTTCAATCAAATTATTTCCAGACTGGTTTTGCACGAGGCATCATTAAAAGTAATAAGTTTGATTCCATTATTTTAGGGTGGTTTCTCTTAAATCGCTCGTGAAAACCCACAAATATTTGTTGCAAGGGACTTTGAGGATTGAGGGCACTTTCCTGGAGAGATCGCCTTAATAAGTGAACAGAAAACGCACTGGGTACGGTGGTCAAACAGCTAGACAGTGGTTTAAATGTATTAATGTCAACCCGACTTTTGCAAGGGTGATGAATGATTATCAGAACTCTGAAATTAAAATGGCTGGATTAGACACATGAAATTTTCCACTTCGTATTCCTAGGAATGAGAACCAACCCTTCTTGAATTTTTACACATGTCCATGCGAGAAAAATTCTCTCCAGGAACAAGATAAGAACAAGATAAAGTCAACCTTGAAGCAATCAAATCTTTTTGACACTGGTTTAGCGGGTCGTTAAATCAACAAGAGAGCTCTCTAAATCTCCCGATTATATAAATCGCGTAATTTTCGAACTATGTGGTTGTTCCACAATACGTTTATGGATACATCGCATGTGAATACAACGTAAGTCGTAAACGTCACTCATCTTTGAGCAGTGACTAACAGTACGTAAAATACTTAGCAGTTTCTTCGGCGTCTCATTTAATATCCACAAAATGGTCACTGATGTGGTGAATTCCCAAACTCTGACAAAAGTCGGCACCCCCCTCGATGTATGGGTGCTATGTTTCTCATAGAGATGGAGATGGGTCCACATTTCTTAACACATTTCTGCAGGAAGACATAGTCGTCCTACGTGGAAGTGTGCAGACGCACTGTTTCTTTTCAGAGAATCCGGTCGCGGATTTCACCAGAAGCGCAGAAGATAGTTTTCATTGTCTTTCCCTGGGTAAATGGTATCATATGTGCCAAGAGCGGGACAGTTCAGTAATCAGCGGAGGGGTATTTTGTCAGCTGCCCTCCGTGTGTTCAGTTTGAATTTAATGCGCTTCCTGTTATAGAAGAAAAAGGCACTTCGGCGTAGCCTTTGGGGGTGAATGAATTAGTATCTACTGGTGATAATGGTACAACATCAGCAACTGTCATTATCAGGCAAGTATTGTTTTGGCAGACAAACTGGTCAAAACCAAACGGAATTAGTTTTACGCAGCTGCTAGCCATTTGTCACATATTAGTGTCTGTAACCTTGTTAAACAAGTGACACATGGTGCATTGAAACTATAGGCTCTCGATTTTATGGGTGTTTCACCCACGAGTAGGTGCGAATTGAGTAGATAGATCCAGTTACACTTAGGCTGAAATTCGGGAAGACATATGACAACAAATTACGGAATTTTTTGTCCCATCCTACTGCTAACTCACTGCAGCATCTTTAGTCTGTGAATAAAGTGCACCAGATAGGAACAATCTGTATTTTAATGCGCAAACGACTACAGCATAGGCTAGCGTGACTCAAATCCACGGGAACTAGCTGTTGATGGTATGGTGCAAGTACGGTCAGTCTTGTCAAAACGTTGATAAATGTCGTGCCCACATAAATTAGTTTACCTGACTGATTGGCCAGAGAGATGAAAACTAACTCATCGGCTGACTAACTAAATAGCTAACTAACTAACCAAACAAACAAACAACCAATTATCTGCTAACTGACTAACCCAGTAACCACGAAAGCAACAAGTGACTTACCAGTTAACCGGTTAACTAGATAACTAACCAACTAACAGACTGAATAACTAGCTGGCCGGTTCTCTAAACAGCTGGCTAACTAGCACGCAAACTCACCTAAACACTGACTACATAAAGTGTAAGTGGCTCAGAATGGAAATAAAGGACCAATGAACATAAGAAGAGGGATCTACATAAACTAATAGAGATGCCGAAAACTCTCTGAAAGTTTCCAAATGTAACTAACTGTTGTTGTTTGAAATTCCCTTCTATGACTGCATAGGGTTCGGAAGCCCTGTTGGCGTTGACCCCCAGAATTGTCCTCACCGAGGAATTAGAAGAAATTGCAAAGGACTTCATTAAAAGAGCGCAAAACATTCTTCGTTGCTTCTTTCCAATGGAATTAGCAAAAACCAATCTGCGTGTCTGAAAATTTGAAACATTATATGAGACTACATTGGAAGAAAAACACTATGGAATTTGTTGAAAGTTCCGGGGAATAAAGACAGATCGGTCTATATGTAACTTCAATAGTTTCATCCAAATGAACCTTCGAGGGTTTTTTAGAGTAGGTTACTGTAACCGGTGGAAGTCGATATGAGTAATTGTCACGTGCACGTTGACAATCCATTCAACAAGGCTTTTTCTGGGACTCGGGCTTCCTAAGAGCTGTGTGAATGCACCATTCTCCGGGGAACCTGTTCCTATAAAACAAGCGAGAGGTTTGTTACCTCAGGTTTTATTTCAGTATGTTCTATACTGTTTTTACACGTCAAAAAAAAGGACACATGAAGGAAGCATAGTAGGATCTTTATAAATTCAGTGGACTGTTGAGAGCAAAGCCTCTTGAAAACTCTTATCCAACCTTGACATTATTGGCGTCAGCAAACATTGGTAACTTCCAAGTTACCGCGGTCATTTACAGTAGCTTTGCAAGAAATCATATGGCCAGTCGATCACCTTCCAGTTAAGTTGCCATCCTCTGGAAAGACCAACCTTGTGATAAACCAACCTCGTTTTCTCCTCAGAAACACATTTCAGTACAAGTGTCTCAAAATAGAGCACCACAAGACCACGGCAAGTGCTCTGCGCCGAGGGAAATAAAAAAGTTTTACGCTAAAAGTAGCATTTTCCCGTTAGTGAAATGCCATCGATTACTTACCCAATCGCTTATTGATATCAACGAATCACGTGTAGGAAATTCAGTGACTCGTCAGCTTTGTTTTACAGTGAACCGGCTGTACCAGTAATCGGTCAGGCCTGGCTTGTTTAACAAGCATTAATTCACATCACGTGCCTTTTTATGGTTGATGAGAGCAGGAACAGTTGTTTATGTAAATTGCGAATATTTTGCTCAGAGAAGCAAACATTCAAGAAGTCACATGACACATCCTTTGAGATGTCTCAACAAGAGAATCCAGTCAACAGCAAATCACTTGTTGAAGGGAAAGTGGGACCAAATTATGTTCGATTCCTCTAATCCACATTATCCATTATCCACATCCTATTACCCAGCTACCCGAAACTTAACTGACATCAGCTTACATCAACATACGTGACAAATCATTATCTCCGCTCCAAATAGTTGCAGTAACCTGTTCTGTGAACTCTTCAAACATCTATCTGAAAGGGACCTAGAGATGTTCCCTCTGGCAGCATGAAGTAACTTTACAAGCTTTTAAAAAACTCTGCAGTCCTCTTCATTCGGTATATTCTGAGATTCCGTGTGCAGCTTCAGACACATTTTCAACGCATTAAACAAGCAAATGGGTGTCCATTGCTTCGTTTTAAGCAACCGAGAATTATGTGCCAGCTTTTAATAGCAACTCTTTCTCATCAAGAACAGCTGTCAAAGGCAAAACCAGCGATACATCATAGTCCAACTTATTTGTAGGCATCAACCCCTAGCGTATTCATCACCTACAGAAATCGGTAGAGGGGATCGGATGCATTCCGTGATATAAGGAAATAACCCAGCTTGTGTCAGTTGCCGTTAGTGTACTACTTCGAACAAATTTTGCTCTGTGTACTCAATGATAATCGTGTAGTCAAGTTCTTTCCTTCTTCATTTATTGAATCAACAATCCAGTTGTTGGGCAGTTAAATTTGTTATTTACTAAGTTGGATATTGGGTAGTCAGTTAGTTATTTAGCTAACTAGTCAGATGTTTTATTTTGTTATGTATATTTAGTTTCTCATCTATTTGTTTAGTTTGGTTAGCTAGTCGGTTCATACTAATCAATGTGAATGGTAAGTTTTTTTCACTTCGAAGGAGCTTGCTTAGCATGTGGTTGTAATCGCTTCATATGAATGACTCGGTTTACCCATTGGTTCGGTTGTGTGCGTGCTCCAAGCGTTTACATCTAAAGATACATGCAGTTCTTGTCAGGTGCATCTTGTTTGTACACTTAGAATGCTGCATCTAGTAACAGGTGGACAAAATCCATCCATTGTAGAATACCGAAACTCGTGATCGGACGACCCACCAGATTCATCCCAATTTTACCTCCTTTTAGCTAACCTAGGCCCGGGATATATTTACACGTAGCTGACATCCTCAGAAGAGCAAATGTCAGCGCTCCGCGGATTATGTTTGAGAGGTAATGAACAATGATGTAAATTAAGGAATGATGATATTATGATAAATAATAATAAATGATAAATAAATAAATAAATTAAATAAATAAATAAATAAATAAATAGATAAATAAATAAATAAATAAATCCTCCGTCCAAATGATGGTCTATCACTTGTTAGTTATGAAGCTGTGAGAAAAGCTAGAGAAATATTTATGGTGGTAATGACATTCATTACCGGGAACCTTCGGAAAATTCAGACAGAAGCTTTGTCTAGGAATGATATCGTCTCCAAATATAAATATGTGAGCATCGAGAACAAGGGAGCAAGCAAGTAGGTAGTAAACACGACAAGGATAAGATATTTAACAGTTAATCTAGATTTGATAGACTGACTTTTATACACATATTTGGCAAAAGAGGAAGGTCCTCGAAATCCATCGGTAGCATTCATTTCTTTCGCCCCTGTTCATCTAGTGGTTTTAAAGTTTACAGTGAACTGTGTGAAAACTGCTCCAAAAGGGTTAATGTTTATAATTCTTTTCTCCGCTTCTTTGTTCAGCCTTATTATTGGAGCCACTATCCAAGGAAGCGTGAGTCTACCTATAGAATTCACGACTGGAGAAGGACCGGTGAATTATGCGAAAGACAGTTATGTTTTATTTAACGATCATAAGCAATCAAAAACTTCCATCATTGGAATATCGGAAATATTCACTTTGCCATCTTGTGAGCATTTGGAATTTCATGACGAGGATCATGGATATTGTCAGTGTGCGTGTCTGTAGCGAATGCATTGCGAGAGATCAATTTAAGACACGCATCACCAAAGTACAATAAATCTTCACCAACGTGCAGTGGGGCTTGGACTCCGATCCGAAGACTTTACTGCCCCTCAAACATTCGATAACCCATGACCTCACAATATCAGACGTTTTTTTTTCAGCATGTCCGCAGTGGAGTAGTTGATGAGCGAACAATATGAAATTTTTCGAAATCAGTGGAGCAATAGGTAAGGCTTTTGATATTTAGGTGGGTATGTATGTATGCATGTATGCATGTATGCATGACCACCGTTTGCGTTCGCACTCCAAATCTCTTTTGTGAGCAGGTCTGTTAAACCGTAAAACCAGCTCCCCGTGGTGTTGGATACGTAGCCCGGATGACCAAACAAAACACCCGGTTCGGTTTCAACATACTGGTTATTTCGACCCCAGAAAGCCTAAAGCAATGGTAAAATGTGGGGACAGAAAACTTCGGGCAACCAAACGTCAAAACTTTCTGCTTCGCTGAGGAACCTATTACTCCTTTCGGTTTGACGGACACCGTGGCATATTTATGCGTGTCCTTTACTTTCAGGGGGAGAGGAGTCTACAACCACCAACAGCAGCTGCTGAGAATGCCCGATAAACTGACACGTGCCCTTTTTGGGCCACATCAAAGAATGGAGGTCACAAGCAACTATCTGATACAGAGGCTGGCGTATTAGCTCGTACTCGGCCAAGTTCACTGAAACACGCTCAAGATGGTGGATAATTATATAAGGCAATTTATTTGTGACTGGCTACGTCTACCGATGCAGACTCGAACCAGCTACATCCACACCGGAAGCAACGTGGGAGGGGGTTCGTTATCTCAGGCGTGAGTTCAAATCAGGCGCAGCAGAAGGCGATTTTGGAAGAAATTCTTTCTACTCAGCACCGAGTGCTGCGTAGTGTGGTTAATGATCCTGCATGTGGTAAAGTTGTTTGGGATTTTAGCCTTCCAGTCCGAGTCCAAGGTGCATGTATGCATACCAAAGAAGGAATCGTGGCTTCTGGAGGTTGTAGTCTGCACAGAAACGTTTGCGAGAGTTGGTCGCTTCGCCTCTCATAAATCAATAGCTTGTGTTTCCAGAACACTTGCCTTCTCGGATATTTATTCACGGTATCCATCTCCTGTGAAACTAGCTTAGGACTAGATTTATAAGCGCAATGCATGGTCCTCGGAACCAAACGACCTTATGTCATGGAAACTATGGTCAACCGGAGATCTTCGTGCATATTATGCAGTCATGATGGATCACGCATGATGCTGAATGTGCACATCACAATCGGATTGCAAGGGAACTCGGAAAAAGTCTTCATCGACTGGGATACACTATCTCTGAGTGATTGAAAGCATCTACTTCTTCGCCTTCCATGAATTCTGACCTGATTTATGTTCAGGATTGCTAAGCAGTCATGACAGACCTAAACATAGCCTCACATGAGCGCGGACTGAGAAGAAGCGGAAGTACGGTGATGACGATTGTTTCCTCGCAATCCTCTCAGCCCTACATGCCGTCGGTTTTGATGTTGGTTTTTTGGTTCAAGAACCAATGTTCATTTCATATTAAGGGATCTGCTTTCATCATTCTGCCAAGGCTGTTTTCGGACTGGGGCTTCATATGCTCACAGTCAGTGACTTGTGTTTACTTAGCATTTTGGGCTCCCTACGTACATACGACCCTTTTAATGCATGCTACATAGGGTTGGGTGTTTATTCTTGCTGTTGACGGATACCTTGTGCTGATGTGCGTGCCTTGACTGTGGTCGCGCTTACTGCGTCCTGAAGAGAATTAGGTATTTTAGAAGGGCCTTGTAAACCATCACTAATTCTTAACTGGGGAGTATTTCGATTTTCGCGAAAGCTTTATCAAGCAAAGTGCTCAGGTCACCAAGCTGACCAGGTTTTAAGGCAGACGGATAGCTAATCAATAAGGCCTCTTTAGATCAGCCCACTAGATTAATGTTGAGTGTCTGGTAAAAGGTCTTGTCGGTTAGTGTGGTTGCCTAAATCTTACGGTTGGTGAGTTGGAGGAATTTCGGACTATTTTTGATCAAGTTTAGTTCCTTAATCTTCCGGTTCAAGGTGCTTCAGTTGGTGGTTCGCCTTAGGTGCTACCGGTAGATTACTTTGATCTGTGTAAGCCTGTACTTGCTACGACAATTTAGTTACGGGGGGGGGGTTGAGTGAGATCAAGCGCGTTTCATACCTGACCTACTTCTATTGACTCGTCTTTCTGATAACCGCGCACCAGCAGGTGTCAGCTCGAATGATTAAAAACTGTTTTCCACCGGATTGTCAGTTCTACGCCTTCTATTCTATTTACGCTAGTGTGCTTGGAGATTTCTACCACCTCGTCCGACGCGACCAAACTAACCGACAAGACCCTTTAACAGACATTCAACACTAATCTAGTGGGCTAATCTAAACAGATCTCACTGATTAGCTCTCCATATGCCTTAAAACCTGGCCTGCTCACTTGGTCTGCTTAAGCCTTTGTGTCAAAAGCGGAACGTTGCCTGGTTAAAAACTACCAATTTTTTACCAAGCCCTTCGGAAACGGACTTCTCAGTCGGTTCCAAACTTTTCCCAATTGAGTGAAAAGTATTCAGCGTTGTTTGTCCTTTCTTCAATTGCTGGTATTTACAAGTGTGTTTCCATATCCAACATTCTTACATACGTTGGAGATCGTTTCGTCTGACTGAAAGCTACTGATGGCACGCCCTCGAATGGGACGCTTCGCTTTTTTATCCAATGTTCTCCTGCGTCTTCTTCCAAATCTCTCGCTCGCACTTATTTTTTATGTTTGTGATAATACCCTTCAAAAATATAATATAATGGCAACCAAAAATGTAATCGATTACTGTCAGTTCAAGTGTTCTAGGGTGTTCGTGTTTCTTTGATTAGGGTTTACCAGAGCATTTCTTGGGATGTTTGGAAGGCATACAGGACATTGATTTGGTCACAGTGATGAGCTTATTGTCCCTTCCTGGTTGAAATGTGTGGAAGACTTTGACCTTTTGCCGGGTGATATTCGCAGTAGATGTTTGAGAAATCACGCTTACGTAGAGGTGAAGCACACACACCTTCATTTTGGCTGCCTGATGATGTGGAAACCTCTTCGCTGTTAATTTTTCCAGGAAAAAAGAGCTTTTTGCTATTCATTAGAAACGTCTGACTACCTCGTTGCACTGATGATGGTAATCAGCTGATACGTTAACGAAACAGAAGCTTTGAGTGGAAACACAAAAAACTCTCAGTCGATTAAAATACCTCAAATTTAAAATCGAATCCGAACACTCGCTCTCCAATCGATTTGGAACGATAATAAGACGGAGTGATTAATTCTCATTGACTGCTTTTTTTAGAATTTTAGTTCCAAGTACCTCTGCTTGAAAGATACAAACTTTGCTGGTAGAAACTCGAGACATTGCAAATTGCCACAGCGTTCATTATCAACCTAAATGCTAGCTGGCGACCTACAAGCATGTTCTCAGTACCCGAATCAAAAGACATTCACATCAGAAAATTGCTTTGGCTTTCATGGATACACACTCATCCGTTTCGTAGAAGTTAACTAACAGATACCACGTACACACCAGACCAGCATCCCGAATAGATGGTGAGCCATGGATCAGGGAAAAATGTCGACCAGTCCCTTCGGTGTATTGATGAATTACTGATATTTGTATCGAAGTGCAAAATTGAATTATGTGTGAACTATGGCCTCCTCTGTTGGCAGCAAACCGTATTAGCTTGAACCAGTCCGCTAAGCTTCCATATTATGCAGGGCCAAATCTGCTGAAAAATTGCAGACAGCATATTCATATGGGTTTAGCTTTACCTGAACACAAATGAATCCGGCTAACTTCCCAGTTGATGCTGCATTACTGATTAGCCCCGAAGCGGGAGAAACCGTCTTGGGCTATTGAACAGTTTTCAGAAATCGTGTTATCATTTATTCGTGAAGAAATTTCTACATCCGGCTTTTATCTCCATGACATGTCTCTTTGTATCAATTCATTGTCTCCACAGGCTGCGTTTGTTTGCTGGGTTAGTGTAATTGCTTCCCTAGAAGGCTGTCGAATGAAATTTGAAGTGGGACCGTTTAAAGTTTCTCATCAAAATGTTGATGAGTTCAACTGAGGACTGTTCTCTGGAGGTATTCAAATGGTTTGGAGGAGTTTGTGGATTATTCCACGGTGATATTCACGCATATTTTGTGTTCGATTTTGACCAGTTGTGTAGTCTCAGAGTTCGAAACTCCCTTTGGCATGTTTTCTTCAGAGCACGCTGGACCGTTCACGTAACCACGCTCTACAAGGAATTTGGTTGTCTGAGCTACCTGGTTTACAGCACAACGCCACATGAAAGAATGCAGAAACATTGGGATCCAGTCTTCCGTCAACAAGGATTTGAATGAAACCACCTTCGTGTGTTAACAGATGGAAACAATCACCTTAGACACAAATGTTCAGCAAACTGACTTGCTCGCTTATAAATCATACTAAACAAGTAATTGTTTAGTGATGCACTGACTTTAACTTGTTGTTCACCCTGTGGTCGGGTTTATCTGTGGTTCGTAGTTTTCTCCACAAGACCTGTAAGTGAATCGTTTTATTCTCGTGCGTGTATAAGGAACGTTTGCCCACCTATGCGATTATCCCAGTGTATCACAAATTCTCCTCACTTATGTTGGCGTTTACAGCACACTGCTGATGGTGACACTGAATTCGTGGCTTGTTTGAGTGAATTACATCTTGGTTAAGGTGATGCGATCAACATGAGATAAACAACATGCTGTTTACCAACTAATCACGTGACCGGACCTGATACATTCATGTGGTAAGTCCTATTGAGGCAGGAACTTGCGACGGAATGTTTTTTCATTAGTGAGCACAGGATTGCCTCAAAACACGCAAATGCAAATCGAAATCTCGTAGGGTTTGTGGATCTTTCTGGAGGGTTGCAATTGCAATGGAATTTCAGACTGGACGCTTTTAAACATTTGACTGCACTTGCTAGACTAGTACATGCGTTTACTCTCTAAATGATTCAACTGTGATGTGGTATGGGTTGCGTTCGAATGTCTCACATGTAACTCTATGAGTGTTTCACGTTGATCGCTGAGGTTCCACATTGTTGTTCCTTGAATGGCCTCCGTGATGATGGCATACATTGTGATACGGTGCAATGGGCAATATCACTGAGTGACTATAGCACATCTGTCTTGTGTTTCCATATCTTTGGGTTGATTAGTCTGTCACTGTGTGGTAGTTAGCGTAGGCTACACATGACGGGAGGATTTTCGTCAAAACTGTTTATATCAGTACATGGTATTTGCAGGAGAGTCCAACTAGTTTAATGCGGAATGTATTTTATGTGAGAGGATTATTTTTGGGTATTTTGAGTGATAGATCATACGTCGCCTCAGGTATAATTTATAGCTTTCACCCGACGGTCGGTGAGCAAACGCAAAACTAGCTACCACAGCAACCATAAGGCCATCAAATTTTTAGCAAAATTGCTTGTTTTCTTACTTTCTCACCTGTTTCATCGGACAATCAGACCACCATTTACACGCTGATTGTCGAGTGCAGAGAAATTTGTTTTGCCAGGAAATTCATCTTGTTGTGTTTCCGGAGTACTAGCGAAGCAATTAATCAATAAGTTGTTACTCCAAACCAGTGAAATCAACAAAACAATGGGGGAATTGTTGTCGTATTTCCTCACCCGTCAACTGATCCGGGGGTTCTGAATGAGTGAAAACCAGTAGCAACTACAAACACATGATGAACAAAAGATGAGAATCAGGACAGTTTCCTCAAACTCATTTGCTATCAACTTTCTGATTGGTCGGCCCGTGGCTTTCCGGGTGAGCAATATTGCATGGAGTTCAATATAATCTTTAGTCGGGCTGAGAAGATGCACTGACCATGGTGCAATGTCATGATGAACGATCAATTTGGTAAATGGCGAATTAGCCTTCAGTTGACGGGAGACTCAGATAAATCCATTGTTCATTCTATTCTTCTGGTGAATAACCACGCGGCCTCATATATCATTCAGAACGATGTTTATGTTGTGCAGCAATGTTTTCAGACCAGCTTGCTAATTATGAGGAAATCTTCGATGCATCAGTGTTGAACGCTAATGTTTTGTTTTGTCAATGATAATGATGATAATGGTCATGAACTTCCTATCCGACCGTATAAATTATCATGTTTTCGCTGTTCTCCGTTGCACTGTCTCTTCGAATGGCGCCTGTTCGCGTTCCTTGATGTCTATCTTTTACTAATTTATCAGTATTGAGTACTTGACAGGTGTTCGCAGTGAGGAGGGTGCGTGAGAGCAGAGTATGAATACGACTGCCACCATAAAAGGCCAAGGCACCAAGTGTTCTGCCACCAAATCTGTTCATGGCTTTTCATGATCCCCATCAGGCCCATTAGACAGTCAGCATTTGCACTTCTTGTGGCTATTTGGTGTTTCACTTTTGGCAAACTGCCAGTCATGTACTTATCAAATCTAACAATAGTTGCTTCGCCATTCTTCATGACATTTTGTTGAGCGGAATGAATTATTGATCCCGCTTTGCCGTTTCACATGTGTCCATTAATATCCTAGATGGCGGGCATTTCGAATGTCTGTTATGTGGATCCTGCCGAACCAACTACGTATGACAGAGTAGACCTGAATAGCCATATATTTTCATGTGTATCCAGAATGAAACTACTAGACTCACCTAAGGTTTCGCCAGCACTGTCGGATTCCAAGTGTGTGATTTCATCGCCATATCCCAATGATCTCATATGAACTTTGTCAGTAAAAATCAGGGTCTCGCGTAAACTGTATAGAAAACTTGAATGCTTTTCTAGTTGCCCGTTTGTGGACAGCGGTCGCCACCGAACAGGCAGTCCGTCGCCTGAACTCTCAGACCCCATTCTGCCATATATTTGGCTTGCAAAATTTTATTAATGTGGCTTGTCCGTCCTCCCATGTAATCCTCCATCTCCCCCTTTTCCCAACAGAATCTCATATCTACAGTGGCATGTGTTTCAGCGTTTTGAATTTTCCCAACTAGATATTCCCTCTTTTCTTTTTGTGTCAGAGTAGGCCTAAGAGAACGAAATCCATTAGTGTCTCTCTGTCTGTCGTGTTCGATTGGTCTCCTAGTCCCTGTCAAATTAGATTTAGGTCCTGAAATATGTGGGCACTGGTTCACATGACAAATACCAGCATTCCCTTAAGCAAATCTTTCACATGGTCTCTATGGTGGAAATTTTGAACTACATTCACCTCTTTCCATGAAACCACTGTAAATGGCTGCCCAAGCCCTGCTTCACCAGAGGAGTGATCTCTCGTGCGTAACATGATCGCCGAAAGAATCATACACGAATAACATCTTTGAAAGTATTATGTGTGTAACTGGAAATCAAACTTTGCTGCCCGTGGCTGCTTAGAAGACAGTCTGTTCTGACACAACTAAACTGATGTCTCGTTGATTTAGGAATACAGGAAAGCCTAGAGCTTCAACCTTGTCATCTTCGCTGGAAGGTTTTCAGTCAGGAAAACACCTGAAAGTTAGCGATAGTATCTCAGACGCCCAATCTGCCGGAACTAGCTTAAACTGGTCACAGTTGAAGGCTCCCATCCTTTGAGGAACTAACCAAGGAGCTTCTAGACTGACACTCCTTTTTAACTTACCGAATGTCAACGCTGCATCCGAACTTTTGTCCCTTCAAACGGTGGTATGAGATCAATCCTCAAATTGAATCTTTCAGAGAATCCCAACAACTTCAGTGCTCGCAATTCCGAATGGCTCATCCCTTCCTCTATCTGCGATCAGGTGATCGTTATTCTGCTAATTGGTGGCTTCCCTCACCAGCATTTTGGACCGTGAGGACGACACTTCAGGAGAGATGGGATTCTTCATCAGCATGCATCTCTTCACATACTCACTGCTGTTTGTTCCATCGCCTGTTCTTATCCGATTTCGCATCTGTATGGTTCACCTCTACTTTCCAACGATGTTTTTCGGATATTTCTGTCAACTTGGAACATTCGTCAGTTTTTTATTCCCATTCATGTTGTTGACTCTAAAACTGATCATTAGCTGTCTCGCGTAACCTTTGTTCTCTCACATTTGATTTATTTTCTGACGAGCTGTGTAGCACTTTCGTTCTCTGGATGCCGGGTTAACCGTAGCATGTCAAAACCATAGCACATGTACTTTCACATCATTTAGCAGCATGCGTGGTGTGTTACGGCCAACATATTGGGTGTTTGTGATCCTATTGACGGGTAATTTTTAATCAACTCTCTCAGTAAATTATTAAGTACGTACGTCAAACCGGGTTTACTATAATGAAAAATAATTTTTCCTTGAGTATTTGACATGTAGGACGACTTTCGTGTATTCTCCAGTGCCGTTGAATAGAAATTCCCGGCACTCATGTGGCAATTACAGTTTGGAAATCGGAGGATTACTAAATCGAATACAGTGGATCAAATAAATTTATCTGATGGGTCCTAATTTTTACGTAAAGGCCAACATTCTCTGTTTGAACTGTTCACTGGTAAACACTATAGCGTTGCATCCACCTGGACTCGGTGACATGTATACCGTCCTGGTTTTGGCGAATCGGACCAAGCTGCGTCTTCTCAATCTGTGTCTTGAACAGAATCAGTTTCCATGCAAAAATTATTTATTCTGTGAGGTTATTTCTCCGTAGAATTTTCTACCTTCAAGTATATGGCTGTTTCATGGACTTTTCAAACAGATATGCTTAGCTTACTCAATCATATGACTTGTCATTTACGCGTTTAAAATGAATTGCTCTCCCTAATGAAACGGCAGTTTTCGATTGTTTTAGTTTTCTGTGTGAGAATTATGCCGACCCGCAGTGGCTGAACCGCAGTTCGGTGTTTGGAGGTGCCAAAGCTGTCCCCACGGTATCCTTTTATATCACGGATTTTTTAATATCATACCCGGTGAACTCATCTTTCTTATTTTCCAGACGCACTCAAGAGAAAATAACTGTACACTCGTTTGCGTACGAAGTTCGTTTTGATGGGAAGCTCTTCCAAATTCAGTCAAATCTCTCGTTGATAATGTAAAAAGAGTTATTTAGTCTTAGCGAAATACACTCATTTGCAAACAAATTTGGTTTTGCGAGAGACTCACCTGAAACCCAGCTGAATCTCTCGTTTGTGATGTTTCCAGTTATTTAGTCTGTTCTGAGTGTGGTCTGCCGACAAAAGAACGAAGACGGTAGGTTGTGGCTGAGACGCAAGACTGTTGTGTGGGGCAGACGTTTGTGTCTTGGGACGTACAACTGTACCTGAGTCTGCTAAATCCTGCTAGGTAAGTGTACTAAATGGTCTGAAAAGCAGACTTATTAGGATGTCCTCGTCACTTAGCGTGATGTAGCACCCTATGGATCTTCGTACTCTGCCTCATTTTTCACATGAGCACTGAACGATATCATTTTCTTGAGTGTTGAATATTTTGGCGTACACTCGTTTGGAAATGGACTTCAGTTGGCGACATGGGTTCCTGGGGTTTTCTCTCTATGACGAAAACATTGGACTACAGTTATCTTTTCAGGTGAAACAACTAGAAGGAAATAACCACGCTGTTTTGTTGAATTGATCTCTTCTGTTATGAGGATGACCGTGGAGACAATCGTAAAATCTCTAGGACAAAGGTCTCTTAAAATAGACCATGTATATGGTGCGTTGTCCCGTGCCCCTGTGCACATAATATGTCCTGATAAAACCAAATCAATATCTAGTTGGTTTTCGGATTCATGAATGCCTAATATTTGGATTTGGTCATTTGCACCAATAGATTTTGAGTCATGGAAATACCAAAAATTAGAAATTACTTCTCAGATTCCAACTCTCCTTGGATGGACATAGGGTAGACCAAAGCGGAGAATTTTCTAACTTTGGGAAACTAGCCAAAGAGTTTTTATGCTTATGTTGTGCTTGCGCCTACGAAACCTCAGTGACGCATCTGAAATTCTCGTTATTTTAAACTATGCACCCAGGGTGATCCTTAAGTCAAACCTCGCTTCCAGAAATGGTGTCCTAATTAACTTCAGCACCTCCAGTCCCGAATGGCTCGCTTCTGCCCGCAACTTCGGTCTCACTGTAGTGAGGCGGAGTTGCTCTGGACAGTTGAGGAATTGTCCTTAATAGTGCTTTTTTTAACTAGCATATGGAACTGTGACTGCAACATCTCAGCAGCCCTTGAATGTTTCATCAACGCACATCTTGAAATTGTACTTCACGATGTTCAATCTATCTGCCGCGGCCATTGCCTTTATCTCCCATCACAGCTGTCTATAAAAAAGCCCCTAAAATGTCCTATTTAATTCTCATTCGAAGGTGCGGTTTTCGATCTGGCCGCACAATTCACCAGTCTTTTCCTATCCATCCTGCTTAATAAGGAATTTCCTTGCAAAGCGTCTCGTGGTGGATATCTCAATAAACAAATTACCGGGTGATCAGCAACAGGAAATAAAATGGTGCCCAATGGCGTGCTTACCACATCAATACTCCTACCAGCTAGAACCTGCCCGGGTCAGTAGACGGATAAGTTTTTCTGACCGAGTCTAGTGTGCTTCCGCTTTAGGATTTGCACCAAATGCAGAAAACACAATTTCGATATCTTCGATAACCATGTGAAGATTTTGTTTGGACAGAGCTCTCGCAAAATCCGCACTGTCACTAAAGGAGCATTTAGATGATTGGTTGCCATTTATTTGGTTCCGCTGCGTACGACCAATCATAATTCATTTTTTTGTTCAGGGCCTTTATGCGTCTGTTGAATATATCAATCTCTACTGTGCTACTTTTCTAAGAATCCTTGCTGACCGGGAACAGAGCAGCCGCATCCAGAACGCAGATGCTTCTGTGGTCACCAAGTGGAGTTTATCTCATTCCATTCCCGGTCACTCGATACTTCCCCCTACCGGTTGACTTCTATCCTAGTTGTAGCTCATCATGGGCTTTAACCGTATTTGTTTTGTTATCT
The DNA here is from genome assembly GCA_004794785.1 of Opisthorchis felineus. Lineage (NCBI taxonomy): Eukaryota > Metazoa > Platyhelminthes > Trematoda > Opisthorchiida > Opisthorchiidae > Opisthorchis > Opisthorchis felineus. Next base: position 220,327 of record SJOL01007680.1, read on the forward strand.
CCACGTTTGCAGAGCCAACTTTATCATTCAAATCCTGCTACTCTGCCAAAGTGAAATATCTTGGGAATTGAGTTTCCGAGGAAACAGGCTTTCTCTACTGATCTGGACAATGAGGTCTTTGTGCCATTTCATATTTCTCCTGATGGACAACCCAAATTTCCGTGAACCTGAAGCACTGTTGCATTCCATGGATCCCTGTTTTCATATCTATCTCAGAAGGTTACTCGTTTTACCGTCATTTACTTTTTAACCGGTTTGGTAAAATAGTCAGCCCTTTTTGGGATGCAGCATGTTGGTCCATGACGCTATGAAAGACGCTATTGTGCCGTCTCCTCCTCTCATCTCAGCATTCAAAACCGTGTTTGTTTTTGTAGTTATCCCAACCAAACCACTCTTCTCTAATGTTTAACTAATATTTTTGCATCTTCCCCTCTTTGGCAAAGTTCGTAACCCTTCACAACCAATCATATTGTTTTCTTGGAATCCACAACTACTTAACTCGAGTGTTTACATGCATTCAAACAAGCCACCATAGGCGTGCGTGTTACAAGATTCTCTGGTTGGTAATGACCATTACATACAAGCATTTGATAACATTTCTCTCCTGATCTTGCACGCTACGTTTTATATTACTCAGATACGAATACGCAAGATTTACAGCTATAGATGATGCCACATTTCTTTATTCCCCTATTTCTCTATTTCGCACCAGCCTATTCGTCAGTCCTTTGATCAGTGGACGCCCATAAATGTAAAATGCATGTGCAAATCTTAAAACAAAATTTTGTCGTTCTTGAAAATTATGAAGCCAAGGCATATCAGGGGTTCTGAGAGTTCAGTCGAGGCACACTAGGTATCACGTTGAGAACTTTAAAAACGAAAACTATAGGATTCTGATTTGTTGTGCCCTCTTATCTCACATGAGTGACTTTAAGCACGACGTGCTTAAAAAACGAAACTATAGGCCTTTAGTTCACACTCCACCGGGCTGTTTCACTCTCCTAAACTGATAAATCCATATTAGCGCCAAATAGTAGCAGCGATTAGTACTGTTACTTTTCCTAGAAATCCACAAACTACTCAAAGCCGTTAGTTCTACATTAGCTTGGTCGATACGTTGCCACAATATTCACCCATAGAATTGCATGAGAAGGCTTCAATGAAATTAAGACCATCAAGATCACCCACCTAATCGGAGCCACTAGAGAGTGCCTGATTAGTCGACGGAAGGTAGCTTCTGAGAAGCGCACAGCCAACTTTGTGCATATTGCTCAATCTCCCCGAGCCATCATTTTGGTATAAGTCAATCGATGGATCCATGGGTTTGGTTGTTTTGACAATGGTTGCTTTCACAAATACTGAGTGGACAGTAGAGTAAAGGGTGGTCACTTGTTTTCCTTATTCTGACTGTAGCTCCTGTAGTGTTCGTATACATGGTTAAAATCCGGTAGGCAAATTGAAATTTTCCTTTCATTCACTAATAAATGGATGTTCGGTAGAAGGATGCACGCAGTAACACCAGTAAAGAATAAGGATAAACAGATTATCAGATGACACAAGTTTCTGTCATAATTCCCATCACTAGGCAAGTGGAAGTGAAGCAAAACATTGTTTCGACACTTGTCTTTGTGTAGCCTGACGGCCTTTGAGCCTTCATTTCGTTCTAGATATTATAAGATTTACTGCAGCTGAGACGGAAAAGTAAAGAATAAATCAAATGGTTTACTTTTCTCTGCTTATAGAGACCACCCTCCAGAAAAGAAGAAATAAAAGCAGCCTTGTGAAAGCAGGTCAATTCACCAATTTTTGCCAGGTGAGTTCATCAATGTCCGCCCTCTACTGTATCAGATCTTGTTTAGACCTTAGCAGAAGCTTGTGACCATCAATACGTTTCAGCATTACGTATAAAGCTAGCTTATTAAGAACTACCGAAGCAGACTTAGTTAAGGGGGCGGAAGCGAAGTTTGGTGCATGCAATCTTATCATATACCTAATTTCTTTGTATCGTAAAAATGTATGGCGGCATGCGTAAGGCACAGAGGAATATCTATAGCAACCCTGTCAGTATAACAATAAGCAAAGATTTGAAAGACAAAACGATTGAAGACCGTGGGGAGGAGGAATAGTCCCTGCATTAGAGCAAACAGTTTAGGTGGACTAACTAGAAAGACCTCGTCAAACATAACTTGGGGGCACGTTGGGGAAAAAGTGACGTAATATCAATGGAACACAGTAGGCTTACATAAATAATCCGACAAAGTTCGAGAGAAAATACCGGGTGTTTTGCCCGGACGGAATGTAAACCTTCGACCAGCCATTACCCCCTTTTAAAGGGAGAGTGTATGTTTGGTAAGGATCTTTTTGGGTTTGCAAGTTGTTGATGAACCTCGCATTCTAGGTGTTTGGGTTACAGGTGGTTCAACCTTTGCCTACTCAGAGGAATGATAGATGATGACGTCTGAGTTAAAGTCAGGTTTTTACCCTGACTTTTGTTCTGTGATGCGGTATTATGTCTGGATTTTCGTCCAAATAATGGAATCCACCCCTCCCTGCAGTAAGTAGATAGATGTCAACTAACATTTTCGGAATACATAGTCCATGAGAAATCCGGGCAAACCTGATCGCTTCCACCAAGAAAAAAAGGGTCTATTGGAATTACCACTGAAGCGCAACTACGTACGTACGTACCTGAAAACATTGGTCAGAAACCAACAACTGGCCTGGATCAAAATTTTACTGCCAAGAAATGGAGAATGATAAAAACTCATCTCCGCCCTGAGACAAAAATGTAGCCGAAGTCTCTACAGCACGGGTTATAGCTTGGTTCACCGCAGCTGATGTAACACCTGGTTGGGCGAAAAACAGCGCGGTTTACCTTGAAGAATATCTGAATGAATAACGAAATATTTGATGCGGGCGAAGCGACAACAATCACACTTTTGTCAGTCTACGGTCCAGGACCCAACATCATAGAGTACAAAACGCCCGCTGTCCACAAACCACCACAAACCAAACAAATCATCAAACCTGCATAAACCAGCCAAAAACGTTTTTCTATATCTGCAAGTATGTCGATAAGTGTTGATTGCCCTCATTTTGACCCAAGTCGGTCGCTTGCATTCAAAAATTGTTTCACTGTTATTCGCCTGGTGTTACTGACGCTCGATTATTCCATGAAAACCTCAGTCTTAGAACTTTCGTTTAAAATTTCATTCGGGAAACCTTATCAAACTAAACGCAGTTCCTCCCAAATCCTTACGGTTGATGATCAGACCACCAAAAGGTCCAAGCTTATGAATCACTGAGGCTTGACCTTGATCCACAGTCCTTTCTGGTCCCAGTACCTTCATAAGTTAATGGGAACTAAATCATAGGAGACACCCAAATACCATACCGATAACTAGCCACGGAATGTGGAAATCCACTGTCAGTAGGCAGAGTAAACTCAGACTCAGAAGGTGTAAACAGAAAGTGTGCTTTGGAATGGACAGGGTAGATTTACCGACAAAAAAGCTGGAATTATGATACCTTTGAAGCTTTTTCTAATTAATATGCCAAAGTCGGTACACGGCATGTTTCTCACTATCCCCGATGCGATTCACCTCATGAATCACATCTGAAAATTTTCTGTTGTTCGAGAATCTTGAATCATTCATTCATAAAAAGGAATAGTTCATTTGTTTTACCGACTTAATACACAAGTTTTGATTGAAAAACAGGCAGTTTCTTGCATCTTGATTGGGAGAACGCAATAATTTGGCAAAACAGTGTACTTGAGATGCCAGTGTAATAACTAATTTCAACATACCAACCACTTCATTTGTCAGCCTGCTGGTGGTTGTCGACCTGGACAAAATCATATTTAAAATGATTGACCTTGATGTACTATTCTGACCGACCGTTTGTTTGATTCAGCTCATTATTCTACCCCTGTCATGAACTATTACAGTGTCACCCTGTAGAATAACCTCTTCAGTAGGGAGGATGATCCTTTATACGGGGAATATTCCTAAACTAGTTCAGTTGCCGATAAATATTCTTCGTGTTCCCTTCCAACAGATAAAGGATACATATCTACCCATGATATCCACTGTTGCTTCCAACCAGATAGTCGTCACAAATTTGATTTGAAAACTCTAGCAACTCTTATTTGGTTTTGACAGTCGTTCATAGAAGTGTAAAGATAGGTTGTTCACTCAGGGTGACCCAATTTTGCAGCAACAGTGTTTCCGATTCAAGAGTGCGATCTGTCAACGTTCTTTTCTCTGTAGGTCCAAAGGCTTTAACTCGTTCATTTCGTCAGTGTTTATTTGTTACTTTAGAGCACTTTGTACAGATAATGCATCAGACTTGTGATTGTCGTCTTGTTAGTTGTAGTGTTTAATGTTCGCAAGATCTCAGTTTCCGGATTTGTTTTCTTACTATGGTGTGAACCAATGGTAAGACGAAATCGTCATATCACCGTGTCTCATCTAGCTTCAACATTCAGTCTTAGGTTCACCGAACAAATGAGCATTATTTATGAAGTCGATTCTATAGTTAGCTAACCAAACACTAGTATACGGCATGGGATAATTTGGTTAAACTTTCTCATTGGTAGAGAATCCTACCTTCAGATCCGCTGAGCTGTCGCATTATCCATATGCTAGTTCGTGTAATAAGTAACGCATGAATGACGTGAAACCTACACCTACGGAACTACCAATGTAGCACCAGTATTAGAACAAGGGAATGGCAGTGGTCACTGCATGAACATTCAGCTTTGTGCATTTGATCACCATATCAGTCAACGAGGCAGTGCATCAATATCACACAATTTTCACTGGCTTTTAAACAGTCGGGGGATATTGTGACAGATCGGTGTTTAAAACGACGGTCGCAGTAATGCTACATCAATCCGTACAGTGGTAGCACATCCGTTTGGCGTTTGGTCCGATAATTCTACAAATATGCGCGCATCACCTTTGTGTGAGGAAATCCAGTCTGACTATTGTTTTTCTCTGGCATTCAGTCTGCTATGTTCTCAACGTCAGCTTTCAGTGCGCTGCTTGTGTAGGTCAAGGGCTAGCGCGTGCAAAAGGAGGTTTCCCGTTTTCTGTCATCCCGTTGTTCACAGACAACCTAATATTGTCTATCGTCCAAGTCACGACTGATAGACATAGCAGTAGCCGATCAGAATATGTGGTAATGCTAAAGATTAAACGTGTTATTTTCGTTAAAAGCTTTCAAACGGACAAAAAAAGTAGTTCTACATTTCGAATTTTCTGGTGAAAATTCAAGTTTCATTATTAGGGTATGGTCACTCTAAGGAATAGTCGCTCATAGGGAGTATCACTGTCTTTTGTGTAAGGAGAAACTCTGTTATATATTTTACACATCGCCACAGAAAATTCTATGTGCTTTTATTAGAAAAATTCACCCCGAGAAAGTTCGTATTGCTTTGGGTTTAAGTAATCACTACTTATCCTCTCACATTAACTACGACTCTCACTATTTTTTTGATCGACTTGATAGTTATGGGTCACCATTTGGACATGCTGATGACTGTATAAATGCCCTCTCCTCTTCATAATACGGTCCTAATAACCCGGAATTTTCGGCGGGTAAATGGAGTTCAATTGGCTTCACATGCAACTGGGAGCAAACGAAATGTAGCAGCACGTATTGTGTGCACGTATTGTGCTTAACTGTTCAAAACAGGCGAATCTGCTAACGGACGAGTCCAAAATTAATGACCACTGTTGCTCTCCTGGAAATGAGGAAATATGTGCGTTTACTGACAAGAACTGACGGACGGATCCGCTTTTTCATTGAAAAAACTTTTATTTGTTCTTCCGCATTCGACTATTACCATCTTCACTGACGCAACCTCTGACGTTCCTATGCATCACTTTACGAAAACCAGCCGGACATTCCGTTTAAAAGTGGGTTCATCCAAAATGCCGAACCCTTGTTGCTTGAACGAAGCAATTACGTCAAAGTTTTATGTTTAAACAACGTGTCTAAAATTTGTTCTTTCGACGAAAAGGAACGAAAATTGGAGAAACACACGAATCTATACTGACAACTTCAAGACGTTACCTGTTTAAGAGGACTCATGAAGTTCGTTCAGCAACAAGTGCTGGTCAGTAAGCATTCAAATGAACTCACCTGGCCACGAAATGCACTTGCCGATCGTGTGTGTGTATCACTCGTAAAGGCCTCTGTTCCCCACAGATGAGAAAATATTTTCCTTTCGGGTAAATTACACTGTCTATTGTGAGTGCACTGTATGAACTGCATTACAGAAATCTGCTTCCACAAGAACGGCCACAGATAACGTTTGTAACTGAGGCTGCATAGCCCTTGTTTGGTTAGCCTGCAGTTGTCTCACCCCAGTTCAGATAACATCGTAGTGTCAGTGTACATTCTCAAGAGGCCATCGGGAAACGAATACACTACGGTTTCCCGGAGAGAAAAATGCAAAGAATATCAAGTACGAGCCTTATTATTGAAACTGATGAAGTGCAATACTCCCGACTACTGCCTTTTAAACATTTGAACGCAATACAACATTGTCTAGTGATATTTCCACGTTGTAGGCTGAGTATTCAAGGCTGACGCTTCTATACTTCCTGCGTGTCTGAGCAGAACGACGGAGGAATATTTCCTTCTACTATGTATCACATCTCCCCACTTTGGTCGTACGAAAGGAAGCAAGATAAAAATAAGTATGAAAATATGAAACCACAATCCATCAATTCTTGAATAGGCATTCAACTACCATAAATTGCCTCGTTTAGGTTCGTTGTTTCATTTTCAATTTGCAGCCCTCTATAATTTTCGACCACTAGATTGAAATCAGATGAAAGAGAAAACATAGCCTGATGAGCCCCAAAAATGGCGAAACCGGTAGTGGGCTGTCGAAGAGTTTTCAGCGACCTTATGAGTAGTACATTGCGTAGAAAACATAGCAGTTTTCTGAACTGCCTTCGGGGCAACTTCACCAGATTATCGTTGTGTGAGCCCGTATTATCAAAGGACCACCAAGAAAGCAATACGCTATCGTCCCCTAGGAGCATTTCTACAAGCACCGGCATTCAGCTTCCACAGCTTACCCGGTTTTTAACTCACCGTTTTGTTTTAGAGTTGAAACCCTCCATCTCTGAACCATTCAAGAAAACTTAAATGAGAGATGTTAATTCACTAGGTAGATGGTCGTTGGTTTGTTCGCTGAGCTGGGTAATTTGATTGCAAACGTTTCATCACCCATCGAGTTGACATCATTGATGCGCTGTCAGGGAGCTTGGTAGAGCGTAGCGATGGGTCGGTAGTGGCACTACCACCATTCACTGATGAAGTCACCTCAACTTGTGATGAAACGTTTACAATCAAATTGCTCAGCTCAGCAATCAAACAATGACAGTCTACACTAGCTGAGTTACCTCAATGATTTCCTCAATGGTATACACTCGATAACCTGCTGCGCACCATATCCATCAATGACACTTGTTAACTGTATGGAGAAATCAAGTTTGCAGTGTTCTATGTGCCGTTTGGCATTTGACATTTGGATATACGTTGCGATCGAAAAACTCTTCAAGAGGACCCAATCTGTCTTCAGTTCTAGTATTTTCTTTTCAGTTCATTTGAAAGTATCCACAATATCATTGGTAGTGTAATAATGAACCGACCAACATAAAACTTTTAGCGGCTGTTCTTGTCTCGACAAGGTCGTTGCAGAAAACGGACTTGGGTTTTCTGTTATTGCTTTGTTTCTCTAAGGCTTTTGTTGCAAGCGCAGTGATTAACAAAAGCCATTTTATGTTTTCTTTCGGTCACCCAGAGATCGGCTGTTATGGAAAACGTTCAGTGTTCCTTAGTTTTCTAAATGACAGGACTATTTCCTCTTTTCCCTGCAATTTCGTAATGCATGAGACATTTATGTGAATGCGCATAAAAAGCGGATATATTCGTATCGCCCAAATCATTATTCGCTAAATGCTTCCAAAAAAGCACTAAAAACAAAATCCGTTATTGTGCTAGACCGACACAGCACCTGGTAGACTCAGTTCCTTAGCTGACTGGAAAGTCTAGTGTGTTCTTTATGATGCTACAGTAATCATTTTCAAGGTAGGAGATTGGTACCAAGTGCCAGGTTTTTGTGATTCCTGCTTTAAATGGTCATTACTTTCCCTCATAAGATTATTTGGCTAAAAAGTACCCAACTTATGTGACTATGCTCGTCAGTATCTGGTTCGCGATAGCTCAGTGGTTGAGCCGCCAACTTACTCACCGCAAGGTCCGTGGTTCGAACCCGGCCTCTGCATCTCGATTTTTCATGTCTAGGCTTGGGCAACCTAGCTCTATCTCAGACTTCCTGCTTCCTTCAGGTGGCATGGCAGTTATGCAGCGAATGGGTGCTGCAGCTGAATCATTTTTTGGCCGTTCTTTTTGCTGTCCATGGAGCCATCGTCCAGAAATTCCTTTCGCACAAATGTAACAAAGTTCGCTGTGTCGTGTGTGTTTCCCCACTGCGGAATGCTTGCAATTGTTTGCGCGTTCACATCTGCTTTAGGTAAAATGTGTTCAAGTTATACATGTTACATTCTGCAGAACAGATAAATTACCGAATGAATAATGAATAATAAACGAAAAATCACTGAAGCCTCAATGTAACCATGAACTTCACCACTGTTTAATTTCCATTCTGTTGGGTTAGAAAATTTGGAAACAGTTTTGTATCCGAGGGACAGTATCCCCTGCCGCGAGAGATGACAAATATCTTATGTTTTCCAATCTGCTGAGGAAACGTCAACTGTCTGCAGTTGTTTGCATCTTTTTTGGAGCGGAATGCAAATTATAATGAAGTTTTCTTCATACGGAGTTCGAAAGTTAAGTGATCAATGTATTCGTACGGCCGTAAGGGAGAATAATGCCTGGACAGGCAAACAAGGAAATGTGCCAGTTTGAAAATCCCATAAAATAATGTCGTGAACTCAGATAAATGCAACTTTAAACAGTGTTGAGACGCACTGGCACAACTCACCATGGCACTTAAGTAGCCTGTCTTTAGGAAAGTAAGATTGTATCGAAGACAGTTTTTCTGATATTCGGCTCTCCACGATGCTGACGGTCGAGTGTGCAGCCCGTTTTAGGAGTATACATTCTCCTAGCCTTTTATAATTTCAGCAGACCGCACGACAGGCTTTTTGTATTCTTTTCTGACGACTATTAGGCCCAATGCTGCAAGTCCATTACTTTTTTATCTGAGATTCATGTAATTCCCATTGTGCTGCAGAAACTTGTATGTAAACAAGCTTAGAGGCAAGCATTTTGTCGCCTTTTAGTCGGACTGCTTAGTTATAGCTGATATGTTGTCGCGTGTCAAGATTGTTCTGGATAAGGCTTCTAAACGTTGCCAAATCATTCTAAATGGTGGGGTGTTATTCAGAAAATAACCCTAAGATTTTTTAGATGCAGCTGAAGGTGTAAGTAAACTGTCATGGATTGTTTCTGCTGATGACATAGAGGTATTTGGTAGTGGATCCCCGTTAGTCTCTTCTTTCTTACTTTCTACAAGGGCTTTCTCCATGGTTGTATGGTACTTAGGCACCAAGACTTATGCGCCACATGTCACTGTCCTTATTAATGATGGCAGTGACAGTGATGATGGTGATGTCAGTACAATTGTTGTGAGTGATGATGATTAAAGGGCGCGGTGTATGGGAAAGTCACGTGCCCTTGTGAACAAGTGCATCACTCTCCAATGTCGACCTCTTCTTGGAATCCGCTGCGGCAGCTGGCCCAGTAGTGAGTGAATAAAGGCTGATTAACAAAGACTTTCGGTCTCCTAGGTGGATCCTGGCCATTGCCGTGTACCTGAAGACTTGTGTCGAATGAAACTATGCAAGTAGAGAAGCCATCGTTCCTAGTGTGCAGAAAGAATGCTAAACTTCATCACACAATATGAGGAGAAAGGTGAGAACTAACTGACGTTATAAGAGTTGTAGGATCACTTCGGGTCAGTGATATGGATGACTGAGAGATAGTTTCACCGAGCAGTCTTCAAGTCAAGGGATGCAATAACACTGAGGGGTTGTGCGTACTTGTTGGGTTGGTTTCTTTCACTGCAGCTGATACCATAAATATTCAACATGCTACTTTTCAGGCGCTAAAAGCAGGTAGACGCTATAGTGATAGTATGTACATCAAATCCAGTTCATTTGCGTTCTCTGCATTTTGCATGCAGTTCACATCCCTGGGTAGCTCAGGAGAATTTTTCTTAATTAGGCGTTGGGAGTTAATCAGAGCAAGGCGTAACTAATTTGAATAATTATATAAAATCAACGAAATGGGGCATTAAACGAGTCATTGAGAGAGTTTTGAGCTGTAGCCTGCAGCAATATCCGCACTCTTTTAAATTCCAGCATTTATAAGAGATGCTTTCCAGGTTCACAATATCCTCATGCCTTCAGTAACAGACGTTCAGAGGACGCCGTTAAGTACACAAACAGATAAGCCAATTACTTGCAGAAGACGTGATATAGACATTTGTCTACATTCTTATGGTTATCAGCAGTCTGTGGTCATAATGGCAACCCTTCTAAAAGCCGCGAGGATTTCGGCATTTCCAGTCTTATTTCTAAACCCACTCTATAGCTGTTTCCGTGGCTGATCGAGGTGTTTTCGGCTTTTGTCTCTGGGTATTTTCTCCAAAAGCAGTGGTTTTCCGGACGACTGAAAATCGTGAAGTATCTAAATAATGTCGAAATGTGTGACAGATTGGTTCCACTATGTATTTGAATAAAAAGGAATTCCCTCTAGCAAAAAATATAGAGAGTGAATATAGTGTCATTACAGATTTCTACAGAGGCTGATCCCGAGACTTACGGCTCCGAAGAGCTTTTAATGTGAAGGGTCATGAAATGAAAAAAACGTACATTGAAGGTTACTAGCATTAAGAGTCTCTCAGAATTGCGAACGGAAATCGCCATTTAGGATCACATGGACATTAAAGCAGAACTGGGGAGCTAGAAGTTGTCCCTTCATGGTTGTGACAGCAGCTTTAGAAAGTTGCTCTGGAAAGTTGGCATAAATACAGATGAAACCTAACTGGGTTCCAGTCAAGTTTCTCGCAAAACCAAAGTTGTTTGCAAATAAGTGCATTTCGGAAACCTGGAACCTTTCGATAGTTTAACTTTTATGCATTTGGGTGTAAGTGATTAATATTGAAGCAGTTTCGGAACTCTCTTCACGTTCCGATGAAATGAACTTTTGAAATTTCAGGCTGGGCTCTGTCTCGTGAAGATATCAAGATATTTCAACTCACTGAGGACGCAAAAGCAAAGGAATTTTTCATTGTTCAAAGCGTTTGAAAATACCACGCCTTACTGAAACTTCAGGGTGTTTTGCCAGAATCTACTTAAAGTGTTGAAGAAACATGCAAATCTAGGGTAATATGTGGCTTGTTCATGGCCTGTCTGAAAAATACCTAAATTACCACTCCAGGACGTACATGGAATCAGCTCACGAATAAAGCATCAGTTTGATTTCACAAACAGTGACAAGCCTACCCTCTTACTGCCATTAATAGGGGAGCAAACTGCATTAACTTTTCAACGAAATGGTTCAGGTCTTTTGAAAGATATAAAAATGAAACCAAGTTCTGTCACATGACGATTTCATCAACATGCCCACAATAGCTGTCTTTCAAAAATCGATTCAGCGGGCCATCAGTCTGCTGGCCACTACACCTTGACATCAAAAAGAGGTGTGAACGAAATGGGAAATCCTTCGCAAGAATTGTGCAATCGCACCCCTTTTTGGCTGTATGTGTGTAAACTGCAAATAACATCCAGTGGCTTCTAACCAAACAATTTGAGCAGTTCGAATGGAGGGGATGAGAGCATTTCTGTCGTTTTAGCAGACAACCAAAACTTGCCCGGAACAAATTCTGACTTAAAGCCCTCCTCAAATATTTACTTTTGGCCTGAAAAGTCAACGAGATACCAGTTTAAAAAGGACGACGCTTTCGCCCTTTCAAGAAAATCCAGATTTAGGCCAAAATGAACAAAGCAATGGAAACATAATCACTTTTGACAGAAGGTAGTCTTGTTACTTGGTCAAATGGCTGTTGATGTGTCCACCCATCTTGGCAGTTGACATGAAAACGTCTCGCTATCATTCGAAAAGATATTAACGGTGCAAAATTGAGTGAAAAAATAGCTTTAGGTGAACCAGACTAGTGATGTGCTCCGACATTCTACGCTACGGAATATGCTCATTATACCATCACAAGCTATCATGGGACGTTTGCTTCGTTCCACGATGACTTTGCGCAGACGGATTCACTCAATATGCCGTCCCTTCCTCTACGTAAGTTCCATGTCACCAAGCTGCTTTCTCAACTTCACATAGACCAAATATTTTCAAGTGCGTTTTCGTAAATTCTTAGTGTAACACGTGTTATAGAAACCACAAAATAATCAACCCATTTGGGCCCCGGTGGACGGTATACCCAGAGCCAGCTCCATGTCATTTGTTGGGACGTGAAACCTGGTACTAGTATGCACTAGCGAAATTCAAGTGTAGTCGTTCGAAATTGGAGCACAAAAAGGCATGCAGCGGAAAGCCACAATAGGTGGTATACTGGATGAATGCTTTCTAAAGTGGGGTCGTTATCCCTAAGGGACAGGACTGCACAGCATCGCAATTCAAATGTCGGATGTCTAAATTTTAAAACAGTCAAATGTAAACAATGCTAATGAGTCTTAAAGAGGGGTGAACTCATGTCCAGCGGTCCTCCACCATGGTGTGTACCAACCTGAGCACTTGCGCTTTGACACGAATGCTCGTACCACTAGAACAGAGCTTATTTCATGCTACATTTTGTACTCCGCAGAGTCACTCGTCTGTTGACAAAAAGCGGTTGTAAATAAAATTATGATTTATTAGCACCAACTTGGGTTACTGCTTCAATAAAATACTATCGCCGATTGTATAATTTTACTTTGTGCATGATTAGGCTACTTGTTATTGAACAGTTAAGCAAGCTTTGAAATACATTTCTGAAGACTTGTGAGTAGACCTTTTCGTGACATGACCGAAAAGAGACAATGAAGGCCTCGAAAAGTTTTTGCTATTTCGTCTCACAAAAATATACGCTGATTCGTCTCATTATTTCCATCCTCACAAACATTTTGAGCGTCATCACACCAACAATAGACAGTGGTGATTGACTGTCAGGCAAAATAGTGATTGTGAGAGGGTGTGGGATTACTCACCGCACCATTTCCTCCACAGACCCGAAGGACCAACATACTATGTGGTCGCGGTCTATGGAGGTATTTTTGTAAAGTACATAATTAATCCTCAGATCAGCACACTGATCCTGTTACAGGTAACTTGTCAAGTTAAAAAGTTTTTTCCACAAAACTTGATGTCCTGCAGTTTGGTATTTGAAATTTTTATTTATATTCTTATATGGAACCGGATTTTCGATATCATTATCTGTTACAGAACAGCATTCTATCAACTTATCGTCGAAAATGATAGCAGCAATATACGGCCGAAAATATTGCAGGTAAAAACGAAACATTTCACATTTAGTTATTTTTTTGCACTGAAAATGGAGTATTTAGTATAAGTCAGTCACGGCATCACTCAACAACGTCACACTGATTGCTACTCTTTTAACAGGTTGAGCACCACAACTGCAATGAGCAGCAATGATCCGGATTCGCAATCTTGACAACGCCTAGCAACACACTTCCGTTCGTCTATAACTGCCGTCCAACGTTGATAACCTGAGAGAACGTCCCAGTTAAACACATCAGTTCGCCGGTCAGAAATAACACAGTACACTTCAGTTTCCTTTTCATCTTCAACTATAGAATATTTTACGAGTTGTTCCGACTAAGAACCTGCACCTGTCACGTATTTGTCCAGTATTTGTGTTGGCCCATATCAAACATCGATCAGACAATTCATAATAAATAACGATGAATAATAACAACCCATAATAATAATAATAAATTCATAAATAATAAAATGCCAAAAAATGATTTCAGAGCCCCTATTTTATCGGCATTGTGGCACCCAGCTCATGTGATAATAAAAGTGACCCCTAAGTTGGAACTTAAGTACAAAACACATGTGCTTTATTCATAAAACATTATTTTGCGTGGTCTGTAATAAGAAACACCGATTTGATAAGCATTGAGGTCTCAAACTGAAACGCCACAAACACAGTTGCATGCAAGGGCTCAAAGTTTCGTGTAAAAAAAGTTTCTTCACTTGACTGATTTCTTGCAACATCAATCATCGTTGCTCATGGCAAGAAACCAGTCGCTTGGATGAATGTCTTTATGTGAAAGTGCTTGCTGTTGTATGTAATGTTTCATATAGAGTCTGGATTATGAACCGCGACAAAACCCATAATCACCCTTTCTCAGAGTGCATTTGCCCGGTGAGCCGGCGTTATGAGCTGAGAAGCTGAATAGACGTCTTTGTGTGTAGCTGCGGTTGCTAATTCTGGGTCATTTTCCTTCGTGGTTTGCTCGTAAGCTCTTTGATTTTGCCATTTCTCGCAAGTATTTGTTGTTGAGCCTTCTAGTGTGAAGCTGCCAGGTTCTTTGCATTTCTCCGTTATCCTGGGTTTCCAGCTGTTTCGTACTGCTTATCTTCTTGTTCCTTATCCCAGGACAGTTATCTGGTATATGTTGATCCCGGCTTTGTTCCGAGATTCCGACACGCGATTCTACTTCTCACACAACGACACGATGTAAACAAATCTTGTGGCGGTCAGGATTATTCCATATATTCTCATGAAGATATGGCAGTTAAAATTTTTGGAATTGATATTTCTGGATTGGTCAGCAAGTGTACATTAATGGAAGAGGTAGTCAATCATTCAGTGATCACATTGAATGGGCTACATATATACATTTCCGGGACAGTAGCAAAAATGGACAGAAATTGTAATCATCTAACATCATGTTAGCTGTACTACTCCGTTCTTGGAACACACACTCTTAAGGAAGACGGATAATGCTCACCCCAGGCGGATGCTCTCTGTTAGTAGGCTTTACACTGGTCAACACTGTGTGTTCACCGATTCAAGCAGGAGAGAAACATTTCCTTTCAACTCGCCTGTCTTATGACCAACTTTTAAAATTGGGTAATTATCGAGCGTTTGCTACCTAATTTTTCTTAATCCATTGAGTACGCAGTCAGATCCTGTTGAACATTCGTAATCGCTACCAGCAAGAATGCCCACAGTCTCTTCGCTCACCATCTGAAAGGATTCTTCAACTGCCATTTTTTGAAAATCCCTATTCTTTTTCTCCTGGGAGTCTGCGGCACATGCAACATTTATGTCCAAGCAACGGTAAATAGACACTTTGACTTATCGTAAACGCTTTATTCCTGGAGTCCATATCCAGTTAGTAGAAGAAATGCGGCAAAACCGGTCAAACGTAGAATATAAAAACATCGTTTCGCTGGATGTCAAAATAGAAAGATTACGTGTGTAAAACACGAAACGATGTTTAATCTCCCTCGTGCGTCCCAAAATATGCTTATTGACCATATCGCTTTAGGTAAATGAACCAAGCAACTTACAGTTCATGCAAAATTTCCTTCACTCACTTGTTTATGATCGATTATTCCTGAAACTCGTTCCAAAATAGGCAACCTATATTTAAGTTTCGTTGTCTGGATAATATCCACATCCGACGGTTGCAGACCCTATTACAGGATGAAACATTGGAGTTAGCTGTGCAGTTGTCCAGTAAAAATAGAGTACTTTTCCTCTCCGGCATAATTCGTTTTTAAGATGCTTGACCAGTAAGTAAAAACCCTACGGCCATCCAGTTCTTCTGACTGGATATGTTCTACTCCGAACCACGCGTAATTCTGAATAGGAGAGAATTTTCATTTTCCACAATGAACGACTGCGTCATGCTCACCTTCTACAGTTGCTCTCGAGTGTCCAATGCCATTTTATTCATATCCGTCCAGAACAAACCAGTTTTTTTGCAGTTTCTTGTTAAGCGCACAAAAATAAATCTTTAACTAAAGTTGCCGGAATCCTCGCCGAATCACAAACCAAGCAGTGAGAGCTTAGATTTAGTATTAACCAATCTTCACTGCTATAGCAATTTTACACCCGAGTTCCCAAATAGGATTTCTGGTGTTCGTTTTACCATCAAACACAACACCAGCATATTTTTGCCGCTGACATTAAGAAACTGCTGCTAAACTTGATAATTCATGTCATCGTAGACGCATTGGTTCACTATTCCACTTTTGTTTTATATCTTTCCTTGGCTTCACTGGCAATCTTTTATCTGTTTTGTGATAAATGGTAACGTATCTTTCTAATCTATTCTATCTGCTCAGATAAACAACCTCGACTTGCCGTTTCATTGTTGCGTTCTCTGCAGTCGGCCTGGCTTGAGAAACAGAAACTGCAGAACATCCCGCATTCGACGCTAGTCAGCATGTCTACTGATTGTCTGGTGACATGTGTGGATGTTTGTTGAGTCTATCTGGGAAAAATTACGTTGGTCGACACCAGAACAATAAGTAAGGTCAGACACGTCACAAGTTTACACGGCTTTTAGTTCATTCAAATCTGTAAACTTGCTCTCGGTTTGGTTGCACGAACGTGTGTAAAACCTATGTGACAGGTATTTGATTAATGATCCTCGCACTTTTATAAACCGCCTTTTCATACGAGGTATCATTTCGCATATTGTTGGTGCACATAAATGCTGCAGGTGACAAGCAAAGTGTTTTCCAGCAAACAGATGCGAGGATAGGCTAATGATGGTTTTTTCAACCGGAATGTCCAAAAAGGGTTTTGAAAATGCTTCTTCGTAGGTGGCATAGGGAGTGGTTTTTGAACACTACGGAGTTTTTCCTGAATATGTCAGCGTGCACAAAAGTGTCGTCACTAGGCGGCTACGAGTGTGGTAGCTCGCACGCTCCACACAAAGCGGACAAACGACCTAATAAATTGTTGAATTGTCAATTTATGCGCATCGGGAATTTTGGTCAACGAATACACCAGACAAGTATGTTGACGGCAAAATTAACTTCTTTTATGCCGGCTGAGAAGCACAGTTAGATTCCCTGCAATACCAAACACCAGTACTTTTGACCTCAATCATGAAACACAAAATTATTCACGTAGACTGATCACTACTGGATGGCTGATGAGAGTGCGATAAGTTACCTTTCGAAGTATTCACATGCAAATCGTTGGTACCCGGAAATTCAGTCGCTGAACAGATAGCCATGGAAATATTTCGCGTGAAATCGCACAAACGATTTATATTGTTTCACCGTTCATTAAGATGGATGAATAATTCCAGAATACTGCTTACATCATTTGTTTGAAATATTGTTACGTTACACTTGGAGGAGAGTTTTTGAATGCTCTAATGCACAAACCTTTGTCCCTGTCGTTGTTGACGTCGATGCTTATCTCTCTTCCACGAGTGACAAAACATTTGAAAGTTGACTACCAACCTGGTTGGAATAGGTCAACAATATTTTAGGGTGAAATTTACAGAAAAGTATTGGAAAGCAACACATAGCATTTGAATTCATTTCCCAATCCAGAGGGTTTTTTTCGAGCTTTCTGACAGCGTATTGCTGAAGCATTCGTTGGGAAAAGTGGAAACGCTTAAAACTGAAGATTGTTTACACTAGCCACCGTTTATCTCAAAAGAGCTAAGATTCCATTTCATTCGCTAACACCTACCACCCTCTTCCAGTCCCACCGGTTATTTTACACAATTTGGGTCCAGTTGAGTACATCGAAGTCATCTAGGTGCATGCACTCCAGAAAATCGACGTGGTGCTGAGGTCATCATAAAACAAGATGAGTCCCATGAGCTCCCACTGTAACTCGCAAACGAACAACCAGAATACAGAATCCTAGAATATTTTCACAAACTTTATCTAAACAAAAACTACGGCCAAAGGTTTGTCCTTAAAGCGATGTCCTAAAAGAAGTCCCCCTTTGGTGTTGAAAATAATTGTTATTCAACTGAAAAACTGGTTTTACTGGTTTACCTACAACTCGTGATTTCAATTTACTGACATAAGAATTCAGATACTAGCAGTCACGTTACCTTGGCTGGTACGGGTACTGAATAATGGTAACCTTAAGACGTCCACGAACACTGACATGGCGGATGTAGAACCGTTATTCACGAACTATTTGCTGGATTCACTCTTCCGCAGACGAATTTATAAATGAGAAGGTTTTGCCTAAAACCGCCCCTTCTGGACTGCTGAATTCAGACACTCCTTTGAAGCCGACAATAAACGGGAACACATACACAGATATTCTTAGTTCTACTCCTTTGCGAGCATCTGTCATTGCATCTAGACGTGCTGGAACTTTTCGACGGATTCTTCGATCGGCCAACATTTTTAAAGTGCAATAATATAATGTTGTTGTGTGTGACGCGGACATCTAACAACCCATTGCATTTTCATCAAGCAATAATCCGCTAAAAGCACTGATGTTTTTCAGCCATGTGGGCAGCAAATATATTGATATTTTCTGCAATGTTGGAATGAAGGACATAACCGGGGGTAGTTGATATCATCTATTCTGGTTTGGATTTGCACATAGCAGCCTCTTAATTACGGTGCTCACGACAGGAGAATAGTTTTTCGCGTCCGAAATTGTGTCGACGCTCAGATGGATTAGGTAATGTGCAACAAGTACAGAGGGTTTTTGATGCGCGGATCAATTCAGTAGTTTTAACAGAGTATTACGGAATCAGTGGATGAAAGTAAGTCAGTTGTTTCAAAATATGTTTCGAATTATTTGTGGATCAAGCTGTCTCACTGCACACACCTTATTGGTTATCCTGTGGTGGATTGTCTCAGATTTTGGCCAAACAACCATTTAGCCACAAAATGAAGACAACATTTTGAAAGGAAACATTAAATGCGCTGAAAAACTGTGAGATTTAGGGTGAACAGCGGTAAACTATGCGCAAATTGTTCAATTATAATACTTGTCATAATAATAATAGTATGCTAGCTCTCATATGATATGTTTTTGGCTTAACTCTCGTTCGAGCTCATGTAAAACACACTGCTGATGATTTCCGTCAAGAACAAACGTCATAAAAAAACCTAACTCTCCTTTGTGCTCAGTTTCCTCCCGCATTGCGATTAACCTTGAAATACTTATATAGAGTAACCTTTACTTCTGAAAGTTATGGAGAGATACAGCTGATTGTGGGTAAACATCCTAAAGGAACATCATTTGTACCATGTTCCTCGAGAGCTTCAGCCTGTCTTTTCAACCAGGCTTAAGAATAAACAAGTGTTCGTGAATATTCCAGGCTCTAATCCTATGGCAGCAGTTGGCACACATGTTGAGTGGTTGTTTTGGCATCCAAAAAATCGGAATTTATTTGGTGTAGATCTAATTACAGCGTGTAACATGAATTACACCAGCTACAAAAATATAAGTACTGATTCAAGCTGATCAGAACTTTTTTGAAGGTACCTAGTCGTGTCAGTAAACCAGAAATGGAACCAAAACATGAATCATGTTCAGACGCTGGAGAAGTTGGAGTTTTGACCATGTCTCGGGAGAAAAACGAAGCGTTTGACGATTAACAATACCGGACAAAGCAACATGGATTAGCAGTTGTTTCGCTAAGTAGTTAGAAATTATGGTTAATGTGAGGTACCTGAAGAGTGAGTGATGGTTTTGGATGCGTTAGATTGGGGTTATTTTTTCAGGCATCCTGGATATTTTGCCTCACGCATCGTTGCAATTGCACTGGAGCAAAATCAATTGATCACTGGTTTGGACGCGTCTAGAGCTTGTCTAATAGACCTATTGCCTTAGTTGAAATAGTTATTACTTTTTTAGAGAAGTCAACCGGGAACACGTGAACCAGGTCACGCAGTTGCATACACAGTTAGAGTGGTAAAAAAGAGTGAAGTGAGTTGCAAGATTGCCTGAAGTCCGGAAACTGCGCGTTATTGATGATGGGTGTTGATAAACGTCTGCAAATTTTTTGCATGTGTGTGGAAAGACAATTTGGTCTTAAGTATCGGTCTGACTTGATGAAGAGGCAGCCTTGGTTCTGCATGCTTGACTGGGAAAGGAGAGACTTTTGTCTGAATCACATCATTACCCTAAATGTATATGCAACTAGGCGGAACCGTCTGCGACCATAATTAACATAGGAGTGATTGTGTTCCAGAGGTTTCAGCCATGCGAGATCTTTGCTGTTACTGGTGTCGAACAGATGGGTCTTTATAGGGTCCGCTACGAGACCCTTCTACTGCGAAGTATAATTTCTTATCCTTCGACTACGCGGTGATTTTTTTACATTTAAGATGGTTTTAAAACAGCTGTTGAACAAACCGGGCCATCTAGTTCGTTGTTTAGCTGAATCTACGGACTGTTACAGGAGAGAAAACTTTCTCGGACAAACTTGGCTACGCTCTTTATTTAAAGCAGAAGCAATTTTCGCACTTACTTTTCAGCCAAGCGACGTCTTGTGAAAATGCATGTGCAGAAAAAGTAAACTGTAACTGAATTTGTTGTGCTTTTGGGATTTCTTCTTAGTAGTGTAGATGGACAGATCTATCAATAAATCGGCGAGGAATCGAACCCAACTGTGAAAACTCAGAAAAATACTGCTTTCATTTTCATAGACACGCATGCGGACAAGAGCTTTTATCTCGTCTGTTGAAATGCAGGAGCCACGTTTTATTCGGCAGCAAATCGCTCAATCAACATTACATTTTTTATTCAGACCACTGTCACTTTACCAGTCCTCCTGCTGCTAGTCAAAAATGGTCAGTCCGAACAAGCGATGAACTCGAGGTTTGCTAAACATCATGAACGCAGCGATTGAGTATGAACACCGAATGTTGGACAAGCGAGATATACATGATAGCACCACTACGAAAACGAGTGCGCGAGGTGAACGTTTTGCTCGACTTTCCGAAGAACGCTTTAGTAACCGTCTTGTTTTCGTCGACCGAACAACTCGACTGCTGCAGCCCCCAGTTCAGGTAGTAATTTGAACACACATTACAGGAAGCCCTCGATTTCCAATAACTGAACAATATATTTACCTGAACAAAGATAAAAAGCAGTGGAGTAGTAATAAGCCGTCTAAATGATGCTTTATAGCCTCCTCACACAATATGAACATGTGACAAATTGTGACACAAGAATACATGGAATTACGCGCTGTGGGAGAAACCCGTGTATATTTGAATCTATACAAGAGTTAAATGACTTCTAGGATAAAGACGGATGACTGTTTTAAGAAGAGCGTAGCGGATGGCACAGCTTATACGTAGTCAGATATTCAACATCAAATTGTAAGTTGATGAGCCTTATCGGCACCTCTTCATTCCCTAAACAACGTGGGACGATTCTGCTGCAAAATACCGCTTAAGCTATGTTATTCTGCATAGTAGTGAATGCCAAACTATTTCGCAGCATGAACCATGTTTGTCCTACCTTTACATTAAACCCATCAGGACAGGAACGAAAGCGGGACAAAAACAGCAAAAAACGCCTCGAATGTAGCAGAAAGTAAATTAGACCAATACCCCTACTTAGTTGATGCCTAACAGGTCCATGCTTGGAGACGCATTGACCTTAGTAATTCTATTTTTGTGACTGTGAAAAAGATTGAGAAAAAGATCTTATTTGTTAAGACATTTGTTACAGTTTGGTTTCAAAAATCGTCCAGTAGCACCTTGAACTGCGAAACGCATGGCATGTCATGTTCCCAAACGACCCCGTTTCGTAACTCACGACAGAAGCCGAATGAGAGACTGTCAGCGAATTGCTTCCATATTTGGAGCATTTAGGCGTCGCCTCCGATTATTCATCTACAAACACATGGAAATAATAATACCAGCACGCAGAGTAACAACGGCTATCCCCGCAAATGTTGCCCTTTTACCCATGTGAGATTCAGCCCATCAGCCTCAGACCGGCTGAGATGCATTTCGCAGTCACAATAACCAGCTGTCAGTAACAGATGAGCATAGGTAGCTGGTGGACAACAAAAGTAAAAATAAAAAAGTCGAGGGAAAATTCGGATTTTTCAACCAACATTTCGTATTTCAGTAAATAGTGTGTCTGAAATTGATGGGTACTCTATTTCCCGTTTGGACCCCGGGAAACCTTTGGAAAATTTCCACCTGGGGGAAAGCATCGGCGTAAAATACCGAATAAACCAGTGGTTCTCATTCGAGGACGAAACCCCCACAAAGATAAAATTGCTATGCCTTAGTATAGGATGGAACTGGTTGTTTTTTCCGCTGAATTTTACAATTTCACTGTGACAGCTTTAAATGATTATACGTATATAAGTTTTAATTTAGTACATAAGGCTAGTTTTCAAATTAACCAGAACAGTTTATTCCAGTCAGCGAAAATGTAACTGGCGCTATTTTCGGTGGTACAAACTGAGTCATGTGACCTGTGCTGATACATCTATCTTAGCAGAAAAAATCATCGGATCTATCAATTGGCTTGGATCGAATTCCCTTAAACTGCCTCAAGGCCTACAACAGGGGGAATCGCAACTATTGATTTGTATATGACAAGGAATCGGGTTGACATAGCTATCCCCAATCCACCGAATTTCGTTTAACAGTGGGTCTGCGTGGTCAATAAGTAGATTCCAAATACGCACACTAAAGGTTTTTTCAGTGTATTAGCTTGCAGGAATTTTTGTGTAAATGACGAAATAATTCAGTGGACTTTAAACATCGATTGATTCAACTAAGCCGGAGATTTTGTAGTAAACATTAGTAATCTTTTTTTCAGAGGAAGATCACTTTAACGGGGATGCGCGCGTTCCCGGATCTATTTCGCGTAGCTTGAAAAATAATATACCTAATCCCTCGTAAATCGGTGGTTTGTTTGCGTTGATCGTAAGCCCGTTTATTTATTCTGTCTTTTTGAGGAATTCTTGTGTAATCATAGCATAACTTTTTCCCAGTTCTGTGTTTTTTCCTCGTACCCGAGTAAGCCATCCATCAGATGTTACTGAATCTCGCTCTTAAACAAGGAGTACTGTACATTCAAAAGAAAAACGTTCAACGTAGTTCTGTATTCAAAAACGGCTTTTTACGTTAACACTGAGTGATTCTCACTTTTCGAGTTATGCACTCATCCGTATACCAACTGCTATGAAGGATTTTTACCTAAATCACCCCTTCTGACTAACTAATCGGCACCCATTTTTAGTAAGCGTTCCGAATATTCTTTCTTTTTGCAGTTAAGGAGTTATAACACACTTGTTGAGTAATTGTAACAAACGCTTTGTACTTTTTTCAACATTTAAATTGCTTCCTCTTACTATGCAATCCGGAGGATAAAATGAAAACCCCGCAGCTTAATCGTCCTTCCTGTCTGTCAAATTATATCCCAGTTACAAACTGATTACACACTGATTCCTTAGCAACGACCTAACCTTTATTTCATAGCGATAAACTGGTCAAATACGCACCCGCAACATATCTGTGTTCGTCTTCTTTTGGCAGTGTCTATGTGAAACACTGCGCTAACGAGTGCATCACTACTGGAACATATGTCATGCCTCAAACTATCTGTATTAAGTGGCCATCCCTCCGATACTATTTTTGGTCCAGTGAGCGAGTCATAGCCGGTTCGTACCGTTGCATATCTTGCATTTGCTGTGTTTTTTTCCACTGTGACTTGATTCTTATCTAACGATCATGACATCAGGAGTTTTCCAGAATCATAATGGGGTTTATTTCACCGTAGAGGCGATAAGACCTTTTCAACATTCTCAGTGGATATTACTCGCTTGGATAGCTTTCATTATTGTTCTGTTGCTGCGCTCAATCACTCTGTTATCTGCATGTTGATATATTGAAATGCCCCTACGTGTAGGATGGCCAGAAATTTTCCTGCTTCGGAATTGTGGACTGTTATCGGTAGCAATTACTTCTGGCAGCCGAAAAGAAGCATGATTGTGGCAAAACCACTCAGTGGCAGTACATGGTATAATCCTCTCACGTAGTAATGCACCTGGGTACCATTGGTGGAAACAAGGATACGGGTGACCCTGGTAGTACCGCAACAGATATGTCCGTAAAATGATATATCACCAACAATAAAATGACCCATAATTAACGCAGGGCAACACAACGCGAGAATACAACGTGTCGGGTGGGACTCGCTCAAAAAGCAGCATTGTACGGAAAACAGCTTTACACACAGGGTGACTATTTGAGAACGTGACATCACCCATTGCGCAGCCGCCACCATTGCTTTTCACACACATACATTATCCGGGGAAGCTGGACATAGACACGTCACGTGCACGCATGTGATTAATTACCTGTGGCTTAATTACGCAGCAAAACTGAAGTGTCAATTGGATTTTGAGTATCACGAGTGAGGTAAAGGTACCCTATGAATTTTCCACTATCAATATATATATATATATATTCGTGAAGAAAAGCCACAGTCAATCAGAGATACGGAACTGACGAAAAACGAAAACTCGAGTCGGATTCGCATCGAGTTAACCGAATTCAGTCACTGAAAGTGTAAGCGTGGTAGGGACACAGCTAAGTGAAAGAGCACTCAAAAAGCGAACACAACGGTTGTTGGTTTCGGGCAAACCGGACGATTCCGGAAGAACTAATACAGTTAATGGCTACCATAGAAGAAAGTACGACTCTTACAAATACTCGATTTGGGCTTTTGCAGATGGAAGGTTCCATTACGCTGCCCCATAGTGAAATTAAATTTACGGAGAATGTCGGAAGCAACTGCGACGACCAATCGGAATACAGCACTCGGCAGGCGTAAAGTGCACACCGCCAACACATCAATAGAGGCTGTCATGTAATTAGGAATCCCCATTATTTATAGCAGTTTATTGATTTTCTGTTTCATTGGTCGCATGAACCACCTGATCTAGCGATAAATCTTCTCTTAAGGCTGTGCCTATCCAACAGTGAGGTTCAGAAGGAAGTCTTTCACTCTCTGTTCCTATGATGTCTCCTCCAGAATCTTTAGAGAGGAATAAATCCTGGTCCATCTGTCAGTATGTTCATTCGATTAGCAGACTACCGTTTTTCCGCGGATATTCTTAATGTCTGAAATGGAATGGGTGAATTGTTACCGTAAAAAAAACTGACCATAAAACTTGTAGTCACCAATGTAATAAAACTGTTAGTTGCGTATTTGACGAGGTGGATTTGAACATCCAGTTGAATATAACATTAGGCTACAAGTTTACCCAAAGTTTCCATAAAAAGATTATGGATGGTGTCGACTACAACACGGATTATGCATTAGTGCTTTAAACAAGCTGCCGACCCGGAAGGAGCCTCCACATATTTTGAAAGCTGTATTGTCATCCGGAATTAACTTTAAATAACCGTCGGATCAGCCAACATTAAAGTGTGACATCTTCAAGATCTTTAGGCTAGCTAAAGCAGGAATGTTGTTTTAAACAAGCCAAGACGTTCAGCATCATAGGAATATAGGTTTGGAGCACTGAAAATAACAGTGGACTTGGACTCTAGAATTTCCAATCATCTTCTGATACACGGACCGGTGGAAGGTAATTACAACTGACGACTTACTGGTTACTCAGAACTCACACCTCGTAACACTGATTAACAACCAACTGCATACTGATTTGGACTACCTTGTCAAGAGAGGATTCATCCCAACCCACTTAAGAAGGCTATACTTTGAAGGGCGAGGAGTTAACCATGATTTGTCACAGTAATTGGCGGACAAGATAAACCAGTCTGAAAAACCAATAACGCCTTAAAGGTTTCTATGCCACTGTGAAATAGGAAGAAAGCGACTTGAAGCGAACAGCGATAGAGGGATCACTCTTGAGTGCACTGAAGATAAAATCAGCATCATCAGATCCGTCTTACTCAGTATGATAACACAGCTATCTACTCGTCAAACCACTTCTGTCAAATTCTGCATTGGAGTGAAGGCAAATTGGAGATGCAATTTGACTCTTCCTCTTTTCGATCTTTATACGATAGCTAATCGTTTGGGAGCGCTCCATTGTTCCAAAACCAGGCGGGCAGTTGCCTCTTTATATAAAAACCTAATATTTATGTGATTGCAGAAATACGTATTTGTAATTCACACGGATTTCAACAAAAAGTGCACCTGAAGTTCACGCCTATAATACTATTCAATTGAATAAGCTGCATAAAGGCCGCCTAAAGTTAGCACCAATATAATCTGCAAAGTAATGTATTCTGTCAATAACTTACACTCAGGTGTTTGAGCAGAATACAAGTTTCCTGGACCATATATCCTTGATGAACCACAAGAAATCTGCAGTAGGCTGTCCAGGAGTTTCAGCAGCCATTTGACTGGTGCGCTATGTCAAGAAAATATACTTGACTGCGTCAAATACTGTACCAACTGAAGCAACATCAAACTGCATTTTAGTTAGTGAAAGCGGTATAGCTTTTTGTGCTGGCTAATTCGGCCACGGGAGCATCCAGTATTACTCATTTGGAATCGACAGTTAGCCAAATATTTGGACTTCCAATGAAAGCTCTAGAAGATTATTGCAAGAATCAATAAAGTTATAGACAATTCTTCGGTTATTCGCTGAGAGAAGGCAGGTTATGGGGTTCAGTTTAATTCACGATGTACCAGAGAGAATCAACCAGACAGAGCCTACATTTGGGTTGATTTCACAACTATGCTGCTTGTTAGAACGGGATATTTCTCTGACCAACCTGATACACACCAGACGTGGATTAATATTGCAGATTAACTTAGCACATCCAATCATCGAATTGACGAGGGTTTCGCAGCCCGACTCACAACCGCTGGTTTTTCCAAGCCTTCCAAAAAATACGGATTGAATCCCTCGGTGCAATAGTACACGCCAGTGACGTACGTGAGTCAGATGAAATTCACCGCAGTCGTCTGACCTCGTCTAGTGAGGAAACAAGTACGGATCACAAACGGCCACTTCATTATCAATAATGCAACAAGGCTCACCGTCTAATGCGTGAGTAAAAATATCTTCCTTAAATAACCACAGCTGGGGGGTGAAGGCCAGTTCAAAATGGTTTGCTAAAAGGATAAGATGAAATAATTCAAAATGAATTGGGTAAAATTTCTGGAAGTCTACTGAGTTAGAATTATGTAGTAACTGTACGGCTACTATTTGGTTTTTACGCCGAAATAAAAGTTTCATGTCTTATTTTTCAGCGATTATTTTGAAGTAATTGGGTTTCTCTGTAACTACCACCTACTCATAAAGACCATATAAAATAAACAACTGAATCGGTGTTAAATTCGGTACCTTCAATTAGGAACACGCATTAGTAGCATATCCAGACACAGCCTATCTGAAACTAGTAGCATTGCACTCTATTCCGTTAGCCATTTGCTTGAAATAAGAGATCGGACATTCGGAAGCAAATATGTGGGGGATAGCTTTTGATTGGTCAGTCGTTGCAAGGCGAACGGTGAAGAAAATCAACCAATAAAACAGGCAGCGCTTAGCCGGTCATAGGAACGCCACGAATGGTCAAAAATTTTGAAAGTACTACAACTTTATGTCACTTAATGATTTAACGAAATGTTCCTATTCAAAAGCTTTGGAGTGTACTGTTTTCGAATTCCAATCAGCTATGACTGGTAATCACTTCAGAACTACAATCAAAAAGTGGACATTGCGTAGCATCGTGATATTTACCTTCCTCAAATCGCTACGCGCTGTGGAAACAAATATAACCCAGAATACCACTAGCCTGTATCAGGACAACCACACAAAGCTACCGGACTATGGAAGTCGTGTTATCGTTCCGTCTACTCCACCGGAAATTTGCAAAATCACTTTGACAGAATTTATTCTTTACTTTTGCTGCCAGCCGGTTATTTGTCTGTGTGGATTTTTTTTAAACGTTTTGAGCGTTACCATATTTTGCAAGCCGCAGTTTTCCGGAGCAGCGTACACTTACATGACGGCGATGTCTCTGACGGATGCCATAACTCTGTTGATCCATATACCTGCTGGACTAGTGCGGTAAGTGATGGCAGAAATTCGGTAGGACGATTTATTTGTTCCCAATCAAACGCTCTGCTGAACCCATGACTTCCTAGCAATATTAAACCTTATATGACCACGACAACGGACTCATAAGAGAACTAGAAACATATTGACGAAATGCCGAGGCTTTCCGCTATTTTTCAACAACAAGTGAATTGCTTGAGTGCAGTTCCTGGTTGCTGTGGGCATTCGTAACTTTGAAATTATGTAGATGCTGGTTAATCTGGTGCAGGTTTACGGATAGGTTGCTAGTTTAGTCTTCGTAAGCAGTTGGCGTGGGGGTTATACTGAAGCTTGCAAATAGCTTGCGGTTCGATGCCCGTGAATTTCTACTTCCAGAATTTAAACTGTTTTTATCCACGGGCTCATCAAAAGAGTCTAAACTGAACGTAACTTTTCGCAAGCTTCAGTAAATCGATATGCAGTCACACAATGAAGAGCGTTTAGAAAGGTGAACCTCTTATCTTAAAGTTCTATACTGAGTACCAGCTTGTATGGTAGAAAAAATAAGGCAATTTTTAGATGCGTGCAGCCGTTGTCTGCATTATTTTAGATGAATTTGACCTGTGGTTTCATATCCAGGTAGAATGGCTATTAAACTGTCTCATCAACTACACCAATCAGATCATGTTAATACACAAAGTGGAACAATGTATCACGAATACGACTTTTTTGCGGAAGCGTTAGTCTATTTTTCGGAACTGCGCCCTGCTACGGAAGGAAATGTGACCGTTTTGGTTAAGAGAGTGGTGCACAGTATAGTCTGTGACATTTCATCTACTTTTCCCTTTCATGCTGGATCAGAGGCAATGAGAGTTTTGACATATCTGATAACCTAGTTTTTTGATATGATAAATGGTTTCCATTCCGCGTGTGCCATATTTGTAAAATACACCGTAGAGCATACGGGGAGGGTAAGTAATCTCACAAATC
This sequence comes from Opisthorchis felineus, assembly GCA_004794785.1. Classification (NCBI taxonomy): domain Eukaryota; kingdom Metazoa; phylum Platyhelminthes; class Trematoda; order Opisthorchiida; family Opisthorchiidae; genus Opisthorchis; species Opisthorchis felineus. The sequence continues at coordinate 249,357 of SJOL01007680.1, forward strand.
GACTTTACTAGTCAAATGGATTGCAGATTTCGGAAAAAACGCCTTTTTACTGATGGAAATGCACCAGAAGCAAAATAATGCGTTATGAAGTTCGACATAAAAAAGCAATATTCATTGCTATAGCGGAGTTTAATCTTGATGGTCCTAATGACTAGATCTCTTACAGTTACATTTGTCAGAAAATTGCGAAATTTTTGTGTGGTATGCTATTCCAGCCTGAAACAAGAAATTCGATTATGCCATGGGGAATATAATGGCCGCAGCTAGCTCGGGACAAGTGCAAATCCATTCGTTTAGCTTTAGAGCATCTGCAAATCCTTGACTATTGGATAACTTTGATCTACAACCTTTCGGAAAATCTGCAGTTCTTAACAGTTTGTTATTTACAGAGTGGAAATGGGTTTATGTGCACACTGGATGCACACTAAATGGAGAGCAGACAACATACGGGATTTAATCGACCACAGATCAAAGCATCCCATGGTCCCTGGATAAGGATGAAGAACATCGCATTTTTCAAGATTAATTTATCCATGTTACTGTCATTGTCCTCAATAGCCTCCAACACAGATTCATCTGGAGCTAGGGGCGTGGCTGTGATCTAAACAAAGGAACGGCAGCACAATGTTAATATCATATCTTAAATGGCAGTGAAGAAACAGCATGAATTATGGATAATCTTAAAAAGCATCAAATCCTAATGTGTTAAACACTAGAATTTCACCTTTCGTCTTATCCGTGAGATTGAGGCAGTATGACTGCAGTTTGTTCAGCCGATTTGTGTCCCGGAAAAATGATTCTATTTAAGTAAAATAAAAATAGACCATATAGACGTATTAAACTACTCATATGGTTGCTGAACTTTTGTCAGAATTCTAGACAATTAGCAGCCTGCATGATTAAATCTTTTGTGTAATTGGAAGGGAGTAAACTCACAATTCAGGGAGACTACTATGGCAGTTTGTCTTAGTGACTTAGTGTACTAGTGTCTTGCGAACGTGCAAGAACTCTTTCTAATTTTAACCGACGTTTCTTTTTGAAGGTGAAGTTAATCTGTACCAAAAAGTTTGGAAGCACTGCTCAATCGCTTAATTCTGGTGGTTCGTGGGTTCAACACTTCTGATGAATCCCAGCATGAATCAAACTGCTTTTCGGTTTTTCAACAGGAACGTTAGGTTGATCCCACTTTAACGGGGAATTAGGCAGACTTTCCTCTGTCATGTGATATTTACGCTGGTGAACGCGCGTAGCAGTTTTTTCAAAGAACTACTTTTCAACCAGGCGAAACAACCAGAAACTTGCATGATATTATTTCCAGATTGATTCCTGTTTGGAGAGAGCACTTTTTGGTATTCTCGGGACGAAAGTTTTCGGTCCGAGTCTGAAATGTCTCTGTATTCCACGTTGTTGCCATGTTTATCAAAAGTGGGTGCCTGTAAGTTTACAAGAAAACCAAAAAAAGCGGAATCATAAAACTGGCCACTTTGAAAATGGTGAAATAAATTTCCAGGTTGCAATTCAGGGAAGATTTCGAAAGTTCAGAACTTTCTGACCAAAGTAATCCAGTGACCGTCCAGGCTATTCACTTCAACCGGATGATGCATTCGAAATACTGGCGATCACGGGGCGAGTGGATCACGGTTGAGCAATAAGCCTATTAGATTTGGAAACATTCCTACTGTTACCCTACCGTGCACGGATACGAACCGACTTACTACCATTAAGAACAAGCTGTCGTACCACTCAGAACGTTGTAATAAAAGATCTTATTTATATCCAGTGGGTTGATTTGATTCAGCTTACAAACTCATAAATCATTGAGAAAACAATGGAATCGTTCTACAAAGTCCTGCAAGATCACACTGATCTAGGATTGTTAGTATTCGCCTGAAGATGTTATTCCTACAAATGTTTAACAGAACACCTGAGTGGCATTATTTGTTTGCATAGAGGGGTAAAAGTGAAAATCAACAAGATAATCTGGTGACAAGACAATTTGGTCAGGATTTTTCTCCATTTAGTGCAGATAGAAATAACTTTGACTATTTCAGTAAATTCAGCCAGTAGACCGATGAATTGATAAACTCAGGTAAGCCATGCACCCGAAGTCTTGTTTGCTTCGTTTGAAGAATCCGTTGCTACATGTAACGTTGTTCCACGTAGACCGTAAGCTGATACATAAAATAACTTGCATAAATATTTCATAATAACATCATATTTCTACACAAAAGGCGATACACAAGAAACGTGTTTCGGACATTTCTCAGTTATGTGTACACCATGTGATTGCTTAGAAAGTATTAAACACATCTTAGTACAAAACGTTCGGGCGCTTTAGTGTATTCATTTTATGAAGGTAGTGGGGTAATCTTGTGAGCGTCTTGTGGAGGATAGATTCTGAAAGTGACCGCGAGCCATGCTGCACAACTTTTCCTCTTTCGGCAAGAAGGCTTTAGCAGACCACTTGTCGAGTCCTGTTTAAATACAAAGTTATCGCTTTGCTGATTATCCGCCGGCCACCCGATTGCGGTTCATCTAATTTCTTTTCCGGATTGTCACACGTTAGAATCACCAAAAGGATTTGCAAGGTGTGCACCTGGAGTGTTACACAATAATAGTATGACAGTTATGCAAGGCCTTTTGGTATTTCAGCACAGGTTTGCAGGATGAAATCTCAACTGAAAGTTCGAAATCTTTAGACTGTGTAACCTGTGAGTAATACATCTGGGCAAAACCATGCAACCCGAATATGTCTAAGATCTGAGAAATTGTGCACTAGATGCTAGTCTACCCCATATTGCGTGCTTGAATGTTGGCAGCATTTCGTATACATAGATGGCCATTCTTTTTTTCGGTTCGCTCCATAGTTTGCCGAAAATATCCATGCACTCAGTTTGAATAGAAACAAATGAAGGTCATATTAATTCTGGCTGAACATAAACGAAAAAAACGGTGACGGCATAGTTCATCCCGGTTATAACGCAACTCCTAGTTTTGCAAAAGAAGCGACCATCCTCCACATCTAGTTTTTTTGGAAAGCTTGACATTAACAAACTTTGTGCACCAAAACGCTAAAAAAATCTTCCGATATATTATTTCACAGACCTTTCTCCTCTTTACTTCTGTCTATAAGAGGCTGGAGGATTTCATTTTTCGGGGGAAGTGGATATACACTGAAAGTAGCCAGTCACTATACGACCATTACGTCCTTGTTTGTTATGACGTGTTAGTAACTTCTTAATTTTTTACGAAACGTCACTACTAGGGAATTATATCAACGACGCAATAGCCCAATTGTTGAAAGAAAATGACCCGATTCCGAAGAACTCACTCAGGTCAGAATTTTATCTGATTCATTTTATCTAGCTTTGCGGACCGGAGAGCTGTCAGGTGGTCAGTTAGAAAGGCAGCAGGAACTCTCAGAAACTCTTGAAGCTGTCTGAATTTTGAGAAAACCGATCCCTATACGGCCTATAAGAACGAAGTTTTTCATGTGACTGCGCACTGTGGGATTCAACGACTCTGGATTATACCCCACGACAAAATCATATGGACCATTTATATGTTTCATTTTACCTTTACTCCAAGTACGTATAGTTGAACGATTTTGCGCGGAAATGTTTCACTTCTGGGTGGCTAAAGGACCTGTCCCTTAGAGTTTTTAAAAAGAAAACGAAGGCCCTGTTTGTCCTTGTTGTTCGGTCATCTTTGCGTCCTGTCCGATTTGACGGTGAGGGCCTGTCGCTGAGATCAGCTTTCAATTTATCCTGGAGATGTTCCGTGAGATTCTACAAAGTAAAGGGCCATTAGTTTCCGAAAACAATTGATTACGCATCACGGTGTGTAACACCAGACTTACTTGTGCACCTACTTCAATCGTCTTTGGATTTCGGAGGTTTCGTAGGTATTGAGAACCAAGTATTTTTATTTTCTCATTACTCATACATATTTGTGTATATCCATAAGTAGTATATCTGCTGGGCATAGTGCTTCAAATGGTTGCAACGGAGCTCGATTCCTCGAGATTCACCTTTCCAACTCGGTAGAGCCTGCCGATATCATATTGCATGGGTTAATAATAGGAATGGAGAGTTGAAGCATGAGCAGCCGTCTAGGGCTTACAGCCAAAATATCATACAAATGATAAGTCACTTGCTTAACTTATTCTGCACTGGAAGTATCAGCCTATTTTTTCGAAACCATTTCCGTAACTCCCATTGTTCTGCCGTCACCAGGCTAGTCTTCGGACGAATTATAAATCTTTCAAGGTTGTTTCTGTCATCTTCAGTCTGTCGGAGCCTGACATCATTCTATCCAAATGAACGTGACTATGAGAAAGGCCTTGTTATCTGTGAGGATGCTGTGGGATATATTTTTTGATAAGGAAATATGCACATACACTCATTTGCAAATCAATTTGGTTTTCACGGGAGACTCAAGTGAGTCTCTCGTTTATGATGTTCTTCAACTGAATGTGCTGCACACAGGCCACCTCATGTTCTATTTGTCGAAATCAGTCCAATTTGGGTTCAAGTAGAACATAAAGTTGACGGAAACTCGGTGACTGCGCCTACCTGATGAGCCCCAAAAAGGGCGAAACCGGTCGTGGGCTGTCGAAGAGTTTTCAGCAACATTGTGAGTAGTTTCCTTCATGGAAATATGCACATGTTGATCGAACTAACCATGAACGAGAAACGTCTTGAGTCGAAGATATCATGACTCTGAATGTAACAAAACTAACAGCCAAAATCTTTTCTCCCGCAGTTAATATTCTATGGAATACAAACTAAGGTGAGACTTCACTATCGTCATCTTTAACCATAAATATTGTACAAAAAATACAGTAATCCAAACGGTCACATCTTCCACATCGTATTTCAAAAGACTTCAACCGTTCTTTGCCTATGTTCTGGGGTACTTCGGGATTTAGTCAACAAACTCGTGAAACTTGTTCGCTTATATGCACTTCTCTTGAAGCAACCAAGTTAGTCATGCTTGAATTTGTGCCGATGTAACTTGGCTAGTCAGATTCACAAATTCGGTTATGCATCACAATGAAGAAACAAAAAACTGAGGTCTTAGGTACCCTCAATAAGTTCTAAGTGCATTACCGTGTTTCCAGACCTCGCCAAGGAAAACCAGATACCATTGACCGGCAAACCCTATTAGCTGACTCCATTAGCCTTGTAGAAGTTTTCATTAGGACTTATTTGTCTTCTATACTGCTAGACAAACTGAGCAGAATTATTCCTTTTTCCAGTCTAGACTAACTTCTGTGTTACCTGGAATGTCTTATGTGTGGTCAGCAAAATGTGAGAAACGAAACACTCTTCACAGTATATTAAAAATGGCACAGTATGCAGGGCACAACCACTTTTGAAAGTGGCTCGTAGGGTCGATTTCAAGCCTTAGTGTGTGTAACTTATATTTCCAGGACAAATCATCCCGTCTGTGGTACATTTTGGGAGGCTCTTGGACTGGATAACTCATCAGATTGCTTCCAACTCGGCCAAGGATCCGTGGGTTATAGTGCGCACCGAGTATTCAGTGGTGCAAACATATCTGACTGTGTTTTGGACGGAAATTGAGAGGCAGAAGTCAAGGACAGCTATCGACATTACTGTGCAGCATATGTTAAGCTTGTCTGATAAAATGAAAGGGATATTCCGTCAAAATATGTATCAACAAAATAGTTCCATTTGTAGCCCTAATATATTGCTGCGCCTATTTTCCACTTTTTGCGTTTGCTCCGCAGTTCCTGTCGTAATTATTTCATGTAAAAATTGTGCTTGCCGATCAAAGGAAATTTAGTCTTCTTCCATTAGAGGCAGGGTTGGGAAAGTTTACCGTGCCATGCAGTAGACGCCAGAACGACGGGGTGTCACTTGAAATAAACTTTTTGCACAATGATCTACCACATTTTTACTTATGCAACAAAACGTGATGAAACAATGCACAATTTCTTGCTTTTTCACTTGCTACTAAAGGTGAATGAATCCAGCGAAATTTTAAGTCCTGTGCACCTGTACTAGCCCTTACCAGCTGATGAAGGTTGTCTCAATTACTTGGTGTTGCGAATAGGGACAGACTGAACTTAAGCTATGGATTGACTGGATGCCAGTAGACTGATGAACGTCACAGAGTTGCAACAACGTTTAGATGCAGGAAACTAACGATGTAATTTTCGTGGCTTCCAGGCAGCTTGTCAGGTTTGTCGGTGTACATAAATCAGAAACTGCGTGAGGATGATGAACCCAGTGTTTGGTCTTTGAAATTGGTGCACAGATTGTCACCCCTGCCAGAAACTTTACGAAAATGGACTTTATTGACAGTGGTTTCCATAAGGACTTTTGGTTTTAGAAGGTAATCTCAAGAACATGAACTACAATCTACACAAGATTTTTCAACAAGAGAAAAGGGCAAAGTTACTGCAAGATTTCTCACTGAAGTCGTTGGAAAGATTTCCCAAACACTACAATAGTTTAAAGTGATTTATTTTCCTGATTAGTTTGATAGTGTGAGGAGATTTGGAAGTTTCCAAATGTGATTTCGTCACGCAAGTAAAGTCAATTCACGCTGAAAGTGTGAGTAGCATTGTACAGCTGTTTAAACCTCAATGAGAGTGCGCGTCTTAAATAATAACTCCATGGAGTCTCGAACCTAAGACTTCCCGGTAACCGCTCAGTCACAAGAGGTTTTTATGCAGTACGACTCTTCGACCACATCTCAGTGTCCAGCATTCCATTGGATCCAGAGAATTTAAGGAATGTTGTATAAGCCAGTAAATGAGGTCCTCGTCTACTCCCATATGTAAGTTTACATGGGCTATTCCCTGATCTATTCCGTAGTGGCTCTCAGCAGTCGGCATGGAAACATTATACCTACTTGTGGCCGTGCTATACAAAGACATTCTGGTAACGAAAATTTGTGAAATATGACCCCAAATCAGATCCAATTTATGAAGCCCTATGATACTGAAAAGAAACCTCACATGACATTTCCGGGATATTATTTGTCTTAGTGGTTTCCTTGCGTTTGAACTTGATAACATAGGAAAACTTCATTCTTCAACAACAATGACGTACCCCAAAGAAACAATTTTAGGAAGAAAGTGGTCTATTCCTGAGTTTACTCACTACCGGACAAAGCCTCCTCAAACGGCTAATCTACTCCTACGCCGAATGTTACATTATACAGGAGAAGTTATTGTGAAGAATGTAAACTGGCTCATGATGTAGTGGTTTTAATGCTGTAAAAAGTGAATCGTGGATCACAGTCCAAATTGCTTTAATTTTTCCTGAGTTTTATTAATACTGGAACGGCCAAAACTGTTCCACATTGAACTTTTTATATAGTCAAACAAAAACGTTTATCCAACATACCGCAACCATGCATTTATCCTCAAGAAACAACAACAGTCGGAATCCACACAACTGAGAAAGACATTAAACCTTGAGGAACCGCAAAAAGCTTTTATCACAGAAACAGTCGTTCTGAAAAAGCTAAGCGGCCAACAGCTTTCATCCTCGATGAGACACATGCCATATATCCGATACACGTAGGATGAGAGGATATATAAGCTGTTGGTTAGCAGTTTCGCATTGTTTTCCACGTGACCGCGCGCCCGCCGTCAATTTTTTGCGTAATTGGAGAGCCCTGGGATGTGTTAAATTTCTTTTCTAACAAACTTCTTTTTCGTATGACCCTCTTTCTACTGGCAGACAGACAACCGTCTATCCTGTATAAACCAATTTTTTCCACTTCAAAAGGGTTAGATTTCAAAGTCACTTACCTGTGCTGACATATTTGATGAAGCCAAAAAAGGCGTAATATTTAGTCTTTTTTTACATGCAACCGACATCGGTATTCCACTTAATTTCCTACATAAAAGTACTGGAGAAATGGAAGGAAGCATAAGTTCACCTTGTGAATAAAGAAAGGAAAATTATGGCTGATTCGATAACGACCAAATGACCAGTCATACATCATTTTCAAGATCCCACGACTATGAACGTATATTTAGCTTTGGGTAGAATGAGATGTCACTTCAGGCGTCACCAGATGCAATCTACATTCTCGGCTTTCGGCTCAAACATCCAAATTGACTACTAGCTGGATATAGTTTCATCAGAATTGCGCTAAAACAACTGAAAAGAAACGGTTGTTCTTTTGTCTGCCTCGATTTTAGTAGACTTCCGTAATGAATCACTCAGCATAGACAGTAACCTAAAGAGTATTTCACTGTCCAGCAGATTGCCTTTATAACTCACTTTAAACTACCTGCTGAGGACACATGTAAGCGGTTGAAATTATTCTCACCATATTCATACTCTGTGGATTCAGTCAACGTTGGTCTTGTACTGGTAATAAGACTTGGAAAAACTTTACATATCGGTAATGTTTTCTAAGCTAGGGATGAAGGTGATGATGGTCAGGCCATGTTCTTGCCAAACCACCTATGAAGCGAATTACTCAGCTTATTCTAGGAAACCACTTGGTGCACTGCTACTCCGGTATATTTTTGTAACCCTCGTTAAGTTGCAATTTTTCACGCGATTAATTAAATAAGCAAGAAACATACTTTTTTAGCATCTTATCACTAACTAGGTGCCACAGGATACCTACTTGCAAAACATTCTAAATGGTGCATGGATTTTTACTCCCAAAAGTGTTCACTTAAGGAGCCAATCCATGCCGAATTACACAGCCTAGATTGAGTAGTTGAAGGATGGTGCTGTACCTTGTCTGCGAGTTATTCCCTCTACTGACCAGCCAAGCGCCCGTTCACCGGAAGCTTGTGGTTCTGAAGTCTTCAGGGGTCTCATGGGATACAGATGATCACAAATAAAGAGGAAACGGTTTTGCGGTCTTTTTGGCACTTCAGCATTCAACGGCTAAACTTATGGGAGACAGCTTTAATTTAAACAGGAAGACTTTCCCTCTATCAACAAACACCATTCCTTGTGAGAAATCATGTGCATATGTTCACACATGGGTTAAGTAACTTGGTCGAACCTTGTTACTTGGGGTTCCTCTCTTCATCGTTCTTATATTGCTTTTGGATTGTTCTAGAAATTCTGAATGAGGCTATTTTGAATCTTTGGGACTTTGGCAATGAGTATTTACAATCTGCAAAGCAAAATTTGTACAAACTAGAAGATCGGCTTCGTGCAGATGACACCACTGGCCTATTAAAATTCAAGCGGTTACTAAGTAACTGCAGGCAAATTCAATGACAGACTGCACTTCGCTTAAGGCTACAACAGAATTGAGCTTCATTCATCCCTAGTATTCCCCTTTGCTCTGTCAATTATGATCCGTGTAACAATTCACACAGCATTTGGTGTATATCTAGATGTGATTGAAACGCCTCGAACGTTCAGAGCAACCTCGTAGGTCTAGAGCTTAATCGGACCAAATGAAGACAGGCTGAAGCGTTCTTATCTGGATAGGATAGTTTGCTAATCTGCCTCATCATGGGGCAGATTTTTGTGCGTATTATCATGTCCTTGTAAACCCTTGAGAAGAAGGATATAGGACCCCGTTCGTGTGCATGTGAATTTGCTTATGTTTATTAATACGGCCAATGCATACCGGCATACTGATTATATCTCATGTCTGATTTGCGCATATCAATGGGCCATAAAGTAAAACACCCCATTTTGTCGTCGCGCGCTAAAACGTTTGCATACAAGCTTTAAATTCTAAAAAGCCTTCTTCTAAGTAATCTGTTTTGGAGATCGGAGAGCCTTTTGTACACATTAAGTCACGGTGCATTGTCTGCGACAAACCTAAAGGTGAGAATAAAAATTGCTGTCGCTTAATTATGCCGGGGAAGACGCGTCATAAAAAATCCATCTTACCGACCAAACACAGAAATGATAATAACACCAACTAGATCTAGCAATGTCAAGACAGCACGGATGTACCTAGGTTTCAGAGTAGTAATCCTGTCTCCCAGTCTTCAGAAGAATGCTTTTTATTATTCCACCGATTTAGTACTGCGTCCAGTTTGCCATTACATAAAGCAAACAATATTAACGAAACCTTGGTGAGTAACAAACGTTACAGGACAAGCAACTTCGGTGGTAAATTGCAATCTTGTCTCACTGCAATGAAGGCTGAGATCTGCTAAAGGTCAGATTCAAACAGGTCGCAAGCATACTTAGTTATCACTGGAAACGAAGAATTCCCGAAGGAATCGAAGCATTAAAAACTAACAGTTAGTTTGGGCTACAACTTTCTTATTACCTTATGTTCACTGGTATGGTCAACTGTAAATCCGTTGTGATTACTCGTGCTAATGCGGTTATCAAACCGTCATTCTGAAGGACTCTGTCCGTCAGTTATGGAAAATTTTTCAACGCAACTTTTTTGTTATGAATTGAATTTCGTATCGCCGTGCACTTTATAAAGGCACTAATATTTTTATCTCTCTGGTGCATCAGTCAAATGTGGCGTTGTTAAATCCTATTAGGAATGGTTACGCAGATGATGGGGACATGAAAATTCCCCGGGATGAAACCAAACGTTAACACTGAAACTAATATCGTCAAATGATGTGTACTATTTTTTGGACCACATTAGTCATTTAGGAAGGCGTTGGAGGATTTTGAACTACTTAGAATCATCAGGTTCTTAGAATGAGTAACATTTTTTCGCGGAACTTCTGAAATTTGTCGGTAGGATTTGGTGACTCCGTGGTGACTACGGGATCACGACGGATAGTGGACTAAAACATGGGACAAATACCATCAAAAACCCTGAGGATTTGGTAACCTAAATTTATTTCTCACATAGACTTCAAATATGGATACTTACGTGCATCTTTGCATTAGGGCTTGCGATCATTATCCTTTCTACTTGTGAGTCGTTTGCGTACAAAGTAAGCTGTTTGGTCTGAGTGTTTGACAAGCCATTTTCCAGTCAGTCACTATTTTCTTCATTACATCGCTGAATGAATGAAACTCATGCCTTCTAATTTGAGGCACTTAGACGTTCAGTGAATCGGCTTTGCTAACTGAAGGTTGTTGGCCGTCCGGACCAGTATACGTTTCATAACACATTTGTGAATTGTGTGTATGTATGTATGTATGTATGTATGTATGTATGTATGTATGTATGTATGTATGTATGCATGTATGTATGTATGTATGTATGTATGTATGTATGCATGTATGTATGTATGTGTGTGTGTGTATGTATCTATGCAATTAGCAGAGTGGCGTCAAATCAGACCCCATCTTTTCCTCCTTTGTTTTAGGTTTGGACACCAGCTGAAAGCTTGGAATTTAAATCAATAGTCAATTCATTAGAGATTTCGTCCTGTTAGTGAAGTCAAGTGAAGAGCCGAAGAGCACTGTACAGCTGCTCAATCGTTTTTAGGAATCATCAGTAGATCACATTTTACAAATCTCCACAGGATTCGAACTCTTCACCTCTCGGCTAGTGATTCCAGTTCAAACCGTTAGGCTCGATTGCCTGAATGACAGTCAGTAGCAAAAACCGGGAAAATATTGTACAGTGGTGCTATATCCTGTCTAAGTGTGAGTCAGTCACATTGTTTATTAACCACTCTTACTCATATCGCTTAGTGTGCAAGTGCTAATCGGAATCCTCTGGAGGTTTGTGAGAGGCGCAATGGCAATCATTCCCTCTAACAATGAATCGATTGTACAGTGTTTGTTGGCTTTTCGTCATAGCATGACTCCACTTACAAGATGGAAATCTTCATCGGAATTGAACAGGTTCCTCAAACTTCCAACATCAGTCAGTCTTTTGCGATGCCATTCAGTTTATGCTCGTCAGCAGCGGTGGTATAAAGCTGGTGCCCCGCCAGAACCCTTCAGGATGGCGATATCCCAAGTCACTCTCGCAAATGTTCCTTACGTATGCGGTTTGTATAATGCCTGCACGTTCAAACGCCCATGTCAGCAAATATATTCTGTTGCAAGAAGATGATCCGGCTTTACACAACATGTTTTCCAAATGGTTGAACTACCATCGTAGGACGAGCTTGTCTAGGAAGATAGTCAATTAAGGAAGAGCCGGCGATTCTACCTTCCGATCTTATGTGTTAAGACAAAACAGTGAGTTAAATTAACGGTTTCAAATTGCTTGCTGACGCAGATTTTTCTGTATTGTCGCTGTGTCTAAATATGAGGTTGAGGATGCAGATTTTCAGGAGGTACGATTAATAGAATCGGCCTGAGGGACCGGAAGACCTCTTTCTCAATTTTAAGTGAGCTTTAATTCCTAAGATACCTTAAGTTCTGTCAATGAAATTCATTGTGAACTTTTAGGTCTAATCTAATCTAATCTGCGGACACACGGTGCGGTTCATTAAAATCTGTTACCCATCCGTACATCCATCATCCTCCAAGTTATACTTCAAGTCACCTCTACGTGGTGCTTTGGACCTGGATATTCTACGTCATTGGTATTGAACCAGAACCACCAAAGTTTACTGATGCGAAATTAAATGTTGCCAACAGCATACTCAGTTGCTGTCAGTAGAGGGCGGCTGTACATTACTCATCGATCCATCTAGTGAGGTCATAAAGTAGGCCATGATACAGCGCTAGCCAAATCGCATGCCTGAATGTATAGCTGAACAAATAAGACTGTGATTTGATCTGCGTTTTTAATAACAGTACAAAGGACACAAAGGGCTTCAACTTATCGGAAGCAGACTTCAACAATGTCCCAAGTATGAGCTCACCTTCAGGTTGTTTAGACCAAAATCTTGGCAAATTTCCATCGAACGGTACTCAACAGGAAGGTAGACCAACCGGACAAGGCAAGAGTGTTGCCAACCACTTGGCTATTAATAAGACGAATTCCAACACAAATGTGGTTGTTAAACACTACGGTATATCTCCATTTTGTCGTCTTGGTATTGTGCACGTTATCCTTAGTGACAACAAAACACCATTTATACACAGTGATGCTTAACTGCTTGGTATTTAAATGCTTGACACCCTATCCTAGTTCGCTTACTCATGTTGCGGAATCAGCAGAGACATTTTGCGGCCTGCCAAACAAAAAATATATTGTTTCTATGAACAACTTACTTATCAAAAAACTGGGTTCCTTGAGCATTATCCCGAGTGATGTGAGAGCAAAATTATTTTGACCAGGCACTTGGACTGTGGTGCTCCTTGATTCATATTCTTGGCAGTCAGTCGTAAACTCTTACAGCTACCACACATTTGGAGTTTGTAATCCATGTGTTACGAAAAGAGCTTAATCGAAAATGTGCCAGGTCTTGTAGTCGTTGTTAATGAGACTCGTTTCTCTACTTCAAACTTTACGGACTGCTTAAAATCGGTTGGCTTTCTTCTACTTAATTGTAGGTGACTGCGAGGTGTGTAGAATTCGTGCTCACATTACTCTGGTTTAGACAGTCATCCTGCTGTCTCGGGGCACTTAGTTTGGTGGGTCTGCACCAAAAAGGAGAAGCACTGAAGAGGAGTTTCGCTCTTATTAGTGCTCACCAGTAGTGGTCATCCTTGGCCGTGTTAGAGTTTACGACACCCAGCACCTCCGCGCTCAAACCATTCAGTCGAAAATTTGGGCTCGCATTAAAGGGCAAAGTTCAGTCTATCGGTGGTTAATTAATTGCCATCAGTAATCACTAGAGGTTCTTCTTCTCAGGAATATTTATGAAAGTAACACCAAATGCAGGCAACACAACTCCTTAGAAGACGTTCGCTCTCTTTAATTTGGAAGCAACTACTTCAGAGCACACAATAGATGAAGCACTGCGTGGATGTTTTTCTGAGGCAATGCATGCAACCACAGGTGAATATCCTGTCCAGCGCTTCACAGCATTTTGCGGATATATTTTTCGTGGCTTTACTCTCTTGATGCAACCCATCAAAGAGATTGTGACTCACGATAATTTAGAAAACAAATGGTGATACTTATTACCAGGAATGACTATTCCTGTGTAAGCATAATGTTGAAAGTTTCGACGAATATACTTGACCATGCTAGTGACGATAGTTCTCAATGCTACGCTCAACTAGAACCTCGTTACTTCTTAATTTCCTTGCTGCTACACACAGTTGGTTTTGCAAGCCAAATACACAGGGACCACAAAAACCCAAAACAGCATTTAAGGCTTGGTCTTTGTGTTCATTGTTAGTAGAGTGATTGTCTTACTCCATTTTATGCGTACCCCTATGCTCATTGGACTTGAAGTAAATGGATATACACATTCGGTTTTAATAGTGTGGATGCCAGTGCGACTTATGTATACTGTTGTACTGATTATTTCGGAAGTCTGTAGCAGTGTAATTTCTCCATGCATAAAGCGAAACGTCCGTTTGTATCAGTTATCTTTTGTGTGTCCAGTAAAGAGCATTATTCCTAAGTGGTTTGTACATCCGGGTGAGATAATCTTTTAGATCAACGTACTATTGAATAACCCTACATGCCGTTTCTTTATCTCATTCTCGTTATTCGTATTTTCTAAAAAAAACGGTTGTTGTGGAACCGGACATCCGCTTTCAACCTTGTTCTCAAGCTTTAGGAAACAAATTACCCATGCGATTCTTCCCAACTTGTTTAAATCCGTCAGATATTGATCATTTAAATATCGAAGATTAATCTGTTACGAAAACGGTTATCTACGTGTTCTGATGGAGAACATCCTGAAAACAGATCCAGTCACTTTCATACGATGAATTAAAACCGAATAATTGTTTATAAATAGGCGCCTTTTTTAGGTTTGACATTTACATCTTTATGTCCTATGTAATCTCATGAGTTAGTGAGTCGGGTCCTTGATAAAGTACCGCTGGCGCCTACACAGGGTACCGAAATGACAGCCTGGAATACGCCTCGCCAAATGAAATCACGCGTTAGTTTAGGTGACATTTTGTGATTTATGGCTTGCGCTGGCAAAGTGCAAATAATTCTGCAACGCTTTGTTACGCCGCGGCAAGCTTGACCAGTACATTCGTTTTGCAGTGTACTCTAATGGTTTTTAGACGTGTTAGGTGCACTAGCCTCACAATTGCCCGAAAATTAGCGTGGATCTATAAGCCGAAGAGGTTTTATTCTGTATAATGAGTAATGATCATCGACAGAAGCCCAATGATTGCGCGTACAGGTGTTTCAACTGCCGTTATTTTAATTTCTCTATAACATCTTTTGAAAGATTATCAACGTGTGTTCCACCGCAACTTTCAAAACAATTATCCTCATGAAATAAAGTAGTGGGACTGTACTCCCCTAACCACCTAGAAACTAGAAATCTCTGTATAGAAAAGTACTATATGCCGAACACATTCCAGTCATTATTGATTTTGCCACCAACTTGGGAGATAGTTGGTAAAAAATCAGTGAAGCTGGATATACCGAACGAATTCGAAAATAAAATGTCAAACCGACTGAAGTCACTGGCAATGATAAGCAGAAACCTGTGTAAAATGTTTACGACGTTTGTACTGAGCCCAACTGTGACCAAAATAACAAAAAGCAGTCCAGTTTCAACGTTTATCTGAAATTCATACCCGGTAATTATAGCAGTTGTGCTTTTTGACCATTATTTGTATACCATTTCCCGTTGTTAATACTTTATTTCACAAGCTAATTGAAACTCAATTCGGCAACCCTTTGAATATGATACCACTTTGTTGATCCTTGAGAGACTATACCGGAGAGAATATCTCAGGTGAGAGCCCCACAACAGTGGATGAAGTTACTAGGCTGATGCGTTATATAATGTAAACGGGCCATTTCCAATCTTCTGTGGAGTTTGTGATATTTGTACACGCGTAGAGAAATTACAGCCAAAGATGGATCTGACAATGGGCTTCGAGATAAACTCAAAGTTACTCCGATAATCTCACCACGAGAAGGCATAATCTATGGTTATAGCACAATTGGCATTTGCTAGAGATTTCTTTTGTCCAAGTTAATTTCTAATTATTCAACGTCGACGTTTTATGACTTGCTCAGTCTTCAATGTCTAAATCATTTTCTGGAAACAAAGCTGCAAAACATATTACTCAGATTATAACAGTCGAAAGGACAGTTATTTCGGTCTTTGTTAAAGTTCACTATCAAT
This sequence comes from Opisthorchis felineus, assembly GCA_004794785.1. Taxonomy (NCBI): domain Eukaryota; kingdom Metazoa; phylum Platyhelminthes; class Trematoda; order Opisthorchiida; family Opisthorchiidae; genus Opisthorchis; species Opisthorchis felineus. The sequence goes on from SJOL01007680.1 coordinate 265,435, forward strand.
AATAATGTCATTTAGACTGTTATTTGTCGTCAGAAACATTGAATCCTTGATTATAACATCGGTTTTTGAAGGTCATCACCAAAGTGTAAGTTGAAAGGATTTTCCCATCGTAGTTTCCGTAGCTTTGACCTCTCTAATGATGCCTTGTTTTTCGATACTCCAGCACCTTGAGATAGATTCTGCACAGTCGGTTGAAAACTTGGCTGTATAGAGCTCCACAATTGTTTGTTCTTTATCCATCATCCTAAAAAGCAAACTTTAGGACGTGGTCAGGAAGAAATCTGTCCTTTCGGAGGTTTGGAGTTTTGGAGACATCCGCTTAGCAGGTAAAGTGGCTTCCTGCTTTGCTAACAGAGTTAACTTAAGTGGGTAATTCGCCTTCGGATGTCGCGTCTGTAAAGTGCCTCTCCGGTAAACGCGATTAACCAGACACGTATAACATATCACCCAGTGCGTGGAATTTCGTTGTTGCCGCTCAATTATCCGTGGTTTTCTATCTGGACCCTTCGATTCCTCTGTTTTTTCGAAAACATCTCATATCTCTTTCACACTAAAACTTAAGCTTGATATTCCAAATCATAACATAAACCTCCTTCTGCAATAGCATCATCAAAAAATTATGTAAACTTTCTTCTCGCAAGAGCTGCAGTCTGCGCACTTGGCATTTAACTATCTGGTTCTGACTTTGCCTCTTATCTTTTGTTGTTTTTACCAGAACTACTCTTCTAATCTTCACAGTCAAATACAGAAAATATTACCGAATTCTGTCGTTAGTTGACAAGCGCCGAATAGACAAAGGGGAGTCTGCGGAATACTTATGTGGCAATGCACAGTAATCCAGTTAAAAATTTGCAAGACCAAGAATGATAAACAAACAAGAATGTTGCAAATATTCCTGAGTATGCACAGATGGTTGCTATGCTGAAGCAGTCCAAGTCATCACCATGGGTGACCTATTTCAAACCGTGCTCAGCCGCTTTTGATATGCCAGTCGGTGCTGAATTTCAGACAGCTATAGGAACTAGCGATGTCATGCGTATACGTTTCCAAGTTCAAGCTGCATTAGAAGCCGGAAGTCGCCCATAAAACTGGTAATGATTAAGTGGACGGTAATTTACCGATCATATCGAAGATGGTATTTCCGTCCCTAGGACAGAAATCTGTTCGGTTCCGATTATGAAATAGAAGACAGACTTACTTTATACCGTCATTTCCGAAATGAGTTTAGAGGAATTGGGAGAGGTTTGACGCCGTGATGTGTTAGTTCTTTTCAGCCACATAGTTGTGAACACCAAGGATGACTGTTTTCGAGAAATAATAACCAACCAACCAACTTTGCAGTGTTTCGACAAATTATCTGACTGTTCAAATTCCAGTATTTTCATTACTGACTTCAGTACACCCGTTTGCATTCATCAGGTAAACTGTTGTGACTACGATAGAAAGCCATATCAGTTCTAGAGGAGAATGGTGGGTATGCGTAAGCTTGTGGTTGTATTGAGGAGATCGCAGGCCTTATGATACTTCACGGCTGAAAGCTCTTTACGCGGGATAGTTATGTCCCAGATCCCCCTGTTAGATGTTATGTCCGCTAGTAACCTCAAATGGAATATGAGGCTCAGTGACTGTTATGGATTTGCTGCCGTACAGTGATGAAGATAACACGCCAGCGCGATTCGCAGTCAATCTGACATGTGCACGCTCCGGACGCGTTTTTTGTTACTGCTAGCAGATGTTCTGACATTTGCCATGTTTGCTTTCCGGTCATTAACGAACTTCAGATATACCAACACTGTGCTATCAAGGCATCAGAAAACCATACAGAAAGCTATCCCCAAAAACCATTCATTTGAATACTTGAGTATTACAACACCATTTTAAGTCCATTCATTTTTTAGCCTCCCTCCCTCCGTCATGTGGGGTTTTGATGGGACTGAAGTTTTTGGCGAACAACCCTGTTTGGAAAGAGCCGTGTACAAAAGACTTCGGTTGACGGGGCTGAGGGAATACTCGAAGAGAGTGTAGGGCGGTAGGTGATTTTGCGAAACTTTTCTCAAAGATGTCGTTTAGAAAATATTAGATTAACTGTGTCACCATCAACGGGGGTATGTACTTCGCTTACTTTACTGTCAGGCGGTTGGATAGTACCCGTGCCATAAATCTGCCTACGTAGCTCAGCAAACTGATGCACCGGAGGTCGTCCAGTGAAGCCTTAGATCCATTTCTTTAGTAAAATGGCACACACAAAAACATTTCTGATCCCTGATGAAGCCTTATCCTTTTACCAGATTATGTGATCAGTTGATGATATGCATTCTCCAGAGTAAGACCAATGAACTCATACAGGTCTACTGCAAGCATATTTTCGGCTGGCTCGACACCACACGTTCGCATGCCCTGTCCAGTACGGTCCAAGGACAGTTTAATTTATCGTTCAGGCCGTCTATCAATCACAGTACAGTCAACGCTTACTGGTCAGTTCAGCAGTTAGTTGAAGCGCTTGCGTCATTTGTCCAATAGTTCTACATGCAGCGTCTCCTGTTTTAGCTTTCTGTCATCATCCTGAGGCGTTTGGATTGAACTGATGTTCGACACATAAATAGATTTGAAACAGTTGTAGAATTTACGGTGTTGCCTTTAAGCAGGGGATTATCTGGTTTACACACCTTGCGTCTTCCTTGAGGTAGTTGAGGTTCCAGGTCAGTTTATTTTGAGCATTCTTTATCTGCTGTTTCTTGACTTTCCTGTCCGATCGTACAAGAGATTCTGACAGCACTTCGTCTTAGTGTTACTAACCGTCTCGTAGGCTGTTTTTCGTCCATAAAGCAGTCAGGGAGTTTAGGAGTAGTCGTCCAAATATTGTTATGTGTGAAAACTGCTCAGTTCGGTGAGCAAACCCAGTCTTGCCCACATTCGCCCAAACGATGTTTCTAATTTCTCAGAAATCATCTCAACGATTCTGCCTGAAACAATCCCAAAGTGGCAAGTGGAGTGAAGCTTCGCATGTCATATGTCGAAACGGGATGCAACGTATTGTTCCACTTCGGTAGACTGGTCCATTTGACCAGCCAGAAATATGGCAAATGCGCAGAGAAATATAGTTTCTCGGGTGGTGGGGCAACACCGTCATATGTGCGTTTTCCGTCCAACAACAAGATAAGTACAACCAAGAACCATGTGTTGACCATCTGTCCAAAAATACACCGATGAAAAAGGGTAGATACCATTTGGGTCGGATTTGCGTGTTTGATGTAGAAACTAGCTGAAATCTCCTAAATGAAGGCAGTTCCAGAGGGCCTTTCAAAAACAGCATGAATACAGTTAACTAAAAAACTAAAGGATGAATAAATCTATTGTCTTCTATTGCCTGAGTGTTTGGGGCAAAATTATGCGAGTTTTGACAATGTGAGTTAAAATCACGTATGATATTATTCCTTAAACTGCATCCCGAGCTACCGTCAGTGGGACGTTTTAGCGGCTGGAACAAGCGTATTTTCTGATGTAAGAGAAAGCTTTTTTTCAGGAAGGCGCTTTTCACTCCTCTTCATTGTGTAACAGTTCACAATCTGAATGCAGTGAATGTAATTTCGATTTAACTGAGACGCAATATGTGCAACTTAAGAAACCTGTATCGGACAACACACCAACCTTCTCAACCAGGCCACTGGGAAGCGTTATTTTTAGTTTCGTTCAAAGCCGCTATACTTCCGTTTGCGCAGGCAGACCGGGAAAAAGTAGGGCACTTTATCAATTTTATTCAAATTTCTGTTCTTCCACTGAAGTCAGCTTAATGAGAAATGTAAGAAAGAAGTGTGCGGCTGTTTACACTTTTTTGGTAAAAAACGTTGACACTGTGAGTCCCATGAATTAGCAGGGATGCTCGCATGAGGGAACTTCTGGTCAGTGACAAATCACAGTACCGTTTGGCTCCGATTCGTTAGCTGATTTTATTGCGTTTAGACAGGGTGTAGCACCAATATTCTTCAATCTCGAGATTTGTGTTATGTTTTCTTGCTCTTCAAATGAGGTTACTCCGTGCGAATCGAGAAAGTCATGGTTTATCTCGGATGATCAGTTCACATTCTTAAGTACTTGATCCGAGCCTACATATGTTTTGTGGAGCTGCTGCATCAGTGTTTTCTTTGTCTTGATTGTGCGGTTTTTGTGCTAACTGTGGTCAGTGGCTAACTGTTTTCTGATCAAATAACTGGTTCGGACCACTGACATTCTGAAAAGCGAAGCTAGGTGTAACCGCTTTTAAGTCCTCAGTTTACCTTAGTTTGCTACAATGCGAAAGAAGAATTGGCAAGTCTTACGCACTGTTTAAAATGTGTTTCTCCAAGTACATATCGTGTGGAAATGGGAATCATTGCAATCCCAAACTCCACTCTACCACGGAGTGATCTGAAGATCACACGGACGATACACACTTGGTATTGTGCAAGCAAACTGGTTTGAAGTCTCAAACTTGGAATGCATCTAGACAGTCCCAACTACACGCTAAATAGTGGTGCACTAATGAGAATAATGTGGCCAACCCATGGGACCACAATCCACGTGATCTGATCATACAAAACGTTGTCATGACTGAAACAAATTAAGGAAGTATCGTGGATGTAGTAGATTCCCCTAAAATGATGAATGCCGACCGATCTTCATCCACTTATTAAGATAAGCCTGTCACGTTAGCGGTGGAAAGTGATGTTCATTAGATGGATGTGTTCTTCGGATGTGCTAATTGGCAGCCCGGTTGGACCAACTGAGAGTGAGGTATTTGGTGGACAGCTATATACAGCCTGAGCAAGAACAAATATGGACGGCAAAAAAAACATTGAAAAACGGAGTGTGACCAAATGATCAGGAACGACACTTGCTTCAAGTATCCTCGGTCCATTCAAAAACTTAGTGAAATATTTAAGTGATGTACGAAGCTGCAAAAACGCAGTTCTTTGGACCGTGCCTAATAATTTAGGGTTGAATCACTGTCAGAAAGTGGTCACTGGCTTGGTACAACCTTTGATTAATCACTGCCTCTGTCTCTAAAAATAAACGAGGAATATGGAGATTTCATTTATGAAAGCAATTCAGATGAAAGCGAGACCAAACCAGAGACAATCTCATCGAATTGAAAGAAATAATGGGAATGTTGATATCCGGCGATCAGAAACGTTTTACTTTGGACCGTTCAGGCAACTGGCCTGTTGCTCTGTTCAGTAGTGTCGGAGAGAAGCAAACATCATGTTCAAAAGTAAACGAGAGTGGACAGCTGCCTTATTCCAATCACTCATACGGGATGATAGATTCCCAACACATCCCAACACATCCTCTTCACAACTTACCAAACAAAAATGCGGGTATCGTTTCAGACGGGCTTCGCAAACAATCAATAGTTTTTAAGTTGTCGGTTAAAACTCCATGAAATTGTTTAATATGAAATTCGTTACTGAATTGTGTGTCGTATATTCTGGACTGTAGCTTTTTCAAAGACCTATGATGAGTTCATGCGAGACAACTTTGTACTGCCGATGCTCCTTCAAATACTCAGTGAAAGGTAAAACCTTATGGAACGCAAAACAAATCAAGAATACAAGCACAAAAAATGATGCATTTAGAAATTTGAGAGCAAATTCGAAGCAGCCAATATTGAGGGTTTGTTCACTCTCCTTCATCGCATGTAGTAGTATCAGATACATGGATTTAACCGGCTCATTAGGAAACTTCAACATCTAAGAGGACCAAATTGGTTAGGTAGAGGAAATTGTATGACAACGGTGAAGAGGAAATAAGAAAGTGCCCCGTCTTACATATGTGGGCTATTTTGAATACACAGTGACTTCTATAGAAACTTCTAGTAACCTGTCGCATTCGGTGTTGATAAGCAAAAGCGTGCATGGAGGTTATCAAAAAATAGTGATGTAAGAGGCCGTGCAGGACGGCATAAACAGCGCAGATAATAGTGTGGCTGTGGACTTCAACAAGTCCACGGTTTACCAAATCAGGAGGGCCGGTGAAAATATGATCAAGTGAGCTTACGTTCCTGAGTGGTTCAAGAACCAGATCATCGAGACCTCAAAGAAGCAAAGTGTTGAAATTAACCCAGTTGATGTGATGTACTATGATAATACGATTTTGCCAAGTAACTCGTAAAAGTAAGGAAGAGTTAGTCCAAGAGCTCCTCCAGTGAATCTGATGAAGCTTGGGAAAAATAAGCAAATAAGTGAACAGAATGCTGTTTAAGTTAGGTAGGAGTCCAGTTTTAAAAGATACAGCCAATCAATAAAAAACGATCACCGGAATAGTAAGGAAAAGTCTGAGAAGGCGGTGGTGAGCCTCGTGGGATAAAATTGCGGAGACTTTCATCCGGTTTCCTGTCCGTCGGCATACAATCAACTAGGGAACTGCCATAAGAAGGAATAATACTTAAACGGTTATCATACTTACCGTTAGGTCTAGTAGCTACAAATTGTCACTTCGCGTGCGATACGACAGTGAAATGACACACAATGGACGCTAAAGGACCACTGCTGTAGAGAGGAAGTCAATCGAGTAACCGTACAAAATTGTGATTTTTGTAACAAAGTTCTGGTGTTACAAAATCCTGACATAAAAATGTCTGTGGTAATAATGTTCACTTTGTCACTGATGCTGGAAAGTTACCTTCTCTGATCTTGCACTGAAATAAACAATAGACAAATATTGCGCCAGTAAATAACTTGCAAAACAACTCCCATATTTACTCACCATGTTTACTCTTGTAGTAAACCTACCGATAAACTTTGTTTTTGTTTGTTTTTGTTATGGATAATGTTGTTTATGAAAGCCGAGTAAGAAAGAAACTTGAATCTGTAGTCACCAATGCAGTATGGATTTGAAATAAAACAGCAGGACAGCTAGAACAAAAAAGATATGCATGTATGTGCCAAAATGGGTCTCTGCAGTACAAAAACCCCAAACAAAAAATGAATTTAGCCTCACTAATTCGCATGATTACCTCAGATTGCATGAGCTATTTCAGCATGCCTCTAAACCTGCTCAGTTCAACCCACAGAGTATCGTCGGAGCCAAGGAGAATCATCTTAATTTTGCAGGAATCGTCGGATTGTCCGCGGAGTATTACTTGAGAAAAGGAAGCAGTTATGTGAGGAAATCATGGATGGTTTTCCACAAGTGGTGGAGCACTGCAAACGAAACTAATTCGATATCACACTTCGGTAATCCTTCGGTAAGGTGATTGGCTTAGTTGGTTGGCTGTGATGAATCGCCTCGTTGTTTGAGAGATAGGATAGGTGACTTTGTCATGTACATTAGGGATGTGTTTTGTTTTTAAGACTCCGCACTGCTGAGTGAGTTGGAAGATTTCAGTCTCGTGTTTTATTGTTGGAATGTACACTCCTGTAACACTTGACATCAGAATAAGGGTGTTGAATGTTGCTTTCTTTGCTAAGCTAAGCTGGACAGTTCGGTGGCACCGTAGCCCACATAGACCTGCATGATAAGGCACTGCTAATCTTTCAAACAATCATGACGAAAGGTCTGCAACCAAAGTGTTCAACTCGGTTAACAGAAAAACATCCATCTGCACAACTCAAACTACCAAAATTTCCGTCTGTAGAAAACAGCGTGTAATTTACGTTGGAAAGCAATGGCCTGGTGGATATTGAAGCTGACTATGGCTATGTATTTTGTGCCAGTTGTTGGAGAAAGCATTCGTAGCCAGGCACGCAATACATGCACATAGATTTAGATTCCGGGTCGCTAGATTCCAGGGTAACTTGTCACAAAAACTATGCATCTTGAACTCTATCCTTGGAGCACTACATCGTAAAATGTCTTGTCCTGATTTACTAAATTTCTGAAACACGTTCCAGAAACGCTCTAAGCTGGGGTAATAGATCTTGGAACATTGGATCACTTGAAATGCTCGGCGGCACCTGTTTAAAATTTATACCATTTATTATACAAGTATTATTTGCGCAATAAGGGCAATGTCCGCAGAACTTCAGGGTGACTGGTTACCATACTCCAGGTTCCAAGCTCGGAACACTACAGACTTTCTGGATGATAAAACAATGTATGCATGGCACTGAAACTGAAGTGGTTCTATCCCATCTAGAAGAAACAGGAAACATTCTTTCTAACTATAGGAAAAGCAGTATAAGCATATGAGGAAAATTTTGTCGAGCACAAAGCAATTCTTTGATATTTTCAAAATTAGCTTGTCTCATTGTCCATGCACCCCACATATCGGTGGAAATTGTTAACTTGAAATTGCTGGAAATTTGATAGGGTGTGTCTGGGGATTTGTTCATGACCGGCTGTAGCGCGCGCTGGGCGATTGCGAGAATACAAGCTGTTATCAGCTTAGGTCATTCCGAGAAGTTGTGATAACACTGTATGCATCAGGGTTGTGGTTCGCAGCAGGAAACGAGCATATCACACTTGATTAGCCTTTTCTCCCTGAAAATAAGTGAAGTTTGGCGTTTACTTGATATTTTATTCTCCTAGCTTCTAGTACATTCATTATTTTGTTTGGTTTACAAAAACGGCTATGATTCATGCCATTTCTACTCAATGGACACAAAAATAAGTTGAACAGAGCAACTGCTACTCAATTAAAAAAATTAAAAGGGTCTGTGTGGTACTGATAACTGGGTCTGGAAGCAGTGCATTTCGGGGCAACTAAACTCCGTACTAGTGACCCAGAGATATAGTATTGTCACAACTGCGTCTCGACACATAGTGTATGGGAAATGTTTCCCTATAATAGAGTCATCTGAACTAAAACAGGCTTCCTTTCGCAGAACGTTAGTATCCCGGGATATAACCTTAGCAAGTTGTCTGAATTAATGAAAAGTACTCTCTTAGGCAGTATCTTTAGCGGGTCAGCAAGCTATTCGTTTACACTGGCGTTGTTCACGTGGCTCAGCCAACAAAGCTTTGATCGTCAGTGCAATTTAACTTGACAAAGCCGCAGGACTGTTTTAGTCACGATATGTGAAGTCGTCGTAGACTTGTGGGAATGCTGTTGAAGTAACTGCCTAAAAATGAAGAAATCTTTTGTAAGATAGCTGTATATTTGCAAATGCTAGGTTCCAAAAACCGGTATCGCACAGAAGACATGTTTAGGGCCGATGCCGCCTAGACAAACATTAAAAACAAACTAACAGCTGATCCTGATCGCACTTCCTCGGCCGTGCAACTAAGAACAAACCAGTTCTCTGTGATGGCTACCCCAAACTATCTTTGTCTAGCCAGTGTCACCTATCAGTTCACCTGCAGTTTTCATGGCACTTCAGTTACAGAACTGCAGAACATACACTGACATATCTGATGCTGTCTGTGAGGCAACAGTCGACTAGTGACATTAGATGAGACAATGTTGATTAATTTGAGTACGAGGTAATCAAAGTGCTGATCAGCCGCTCGTGGCCTAACGGTTAAGTGCTCGGATTACTAGCCAGGAGGTAGCGGGTTATAAACTCCGTGGAATTTTTGTGATATATGTACTGCTGATAATTTCTAATCAGGACGAAACAACTATACAGTGCTTCTGGAATTTTCAGCATAGACTGGCTTCACTTGCACTATAAAATCCTCCTTGTCAACTGCAACATCCGGTTCTATGTGCTGAAAATTCATTAGCTCGGATTATCTGTCTACATGGACACTAACCTCCGACTACTCATCCTTCCGTTTGAGTATCTTTGAATGCTTTTAATTGTAGTTGCCATATATCAAATCTATAAATGTAGGTTTCACGTGGACAACTGACGACATCTCCTCAGACGTGTTTTCAATTGGTTCTGCTGAAATGCGTTGAATAGCTTACAAGGCTTCTTTCAGGATGGTGAGGAATAATCTAGGCTTTATTGCATTCAATGATTTTTCTGCTCGGTCAGCGAATGCCAAAATAGCTTGACTGTTTTGCAAACGGTCGTACACAAATACAGCAAAAAATACAAAGTGGTCCGTAACGTAATGAGTTATTCTGTACAAACGACCTTCAAACAAGAGATGAATTAGGTAATAAATTGTTGAACCTGGAAGTTGCTCTGCCGTCTGTTATGCGCCACTTAGTTTGTAGTAATCTTCATTTTCCGCTGTACTATTTTTCTGAGATTTAAAACTGATAGTACAGGAATTTCTCCTTCGAAATCTTCAAAAAGCCTTGGCGTTTTGCATTATATCATATTGTGGTTGCAAAATTATAAGAAAATTTTAACTAAGAGGAAATTTGGAAGTTCGCCAAGTAAGAGGTAATCCGTCAAAAAACACTGCCTTTGCAGCTCAACAACCAAGAAGCAGCAAGACAGTCACTGCGCTCGGAGTAGTATACCGGAATAGTATTAGGGGATTACCTACAATGGTTCAGGGCTCATCCTGAAAAATGGTTACTTGTTTGGAAGCAAAATATTTTTAGCACCTGTCAATGTCTAGTATAACACTCAATTTGGTTACCTACATTTCTTCGGTTTGCAAATTAATCAGGCCACACATGTCACGTAAAGCATAAAAATTATTAGAAAAGAAAGTGTTAAAGAGTTATCCTTGAGAATTTGATAATGAAGGAACTTTTTGAGTGTGCGCTTATTCTGAACACCAAAAAAAAAAACAATTTACATTCTTGTAAGGGTGGTATTCCTTGTAGATCTGTAATCGTTATTGGGATGTTAGTTTGAGACTCAGATCATACTGGGAATGCCAATCTTAAACATACACTGATAGTAGAACTCCGGCCGATAACCATAGAATGTATTTACGCAAGTATTCTTCAGTTTGTGCCGTGTGCATCTTGTTACGTCTTTATAAGTGTACCGGAATGTACAACGGGATGTCGCCAAACGAATGCACTCATTAGCAGATACGAATCGGTTCGATACTCGGTGACCTAAAAAACTGAACGCACTTTCGCCAGACATCTTATGTTTTTCTTTGGGCTTGTCCCGCTGCAACGCATGACCTATGCTGACCTGTATCATCAGTCAGAATTCTTGATCCCGTCCCTCTGAATTTTCTAAGAACCCTGATGTTACAACATGCCGACGCTTGCTAAGTCTCGGATGAAAACTGTGCATTGTTTCGTGGACCCCCTTGTCACATTTTTGCGTATACAAATATGGTTTTGGCGTGTTCTTCCTTAACTAAATGTGCTTCGGGTGTTTTTTTGAGCACACTTCAGTCCCATCGCGAAAGAGCCGTGGAAATGTCCACTAAACCAGCCTATTATAGTCACAAACCATAAAATCGGGACAAGTTTTGTCCACCACCACCGCACATCTTGCTTTACCAAATGAAGCACACACCTGTATGCCTCAGATGAACGATACAATTAGTAATTGCCTGGTTGTGGGTGGTTGCGGCATTTGTAGAATGCACGCTCAAATCACTTTGAACAGTACTCGGTTGGGGTTCGCAGATTTTTCGCATGCTCAAGCGTTCATATATGCACAGACAGGTACACACAGCGTTCTGCGTTGTTGGCCACCGACTAACGTCTTTGGTGAGGTTGTCATCTTGGTGGATGGAGCATATTCACTGAACAAGAAGACACTAAAACCCGCATGAGCAACTAGAACACTGTGGTTTCATCGTCAGACAGACTGACAATTTGATCAAGGTCGGTCGACCCTGCCAACCATGGGGTGTGGCATAAAAGTCGCATTGTAACTAATGAAATTTGGTCTCAAGCGCAACGATATCTAACTAGGCTTCATTTTACATCAGACCTGAGCAAATGTGCACTTATCTATTCAGACCCGTCGAGAAACTGGATCCTGTTTGACGCTTGTCCAGAGATGACTAAACGGAAATCGACTAATCATCTCCATCAAACACAGCAGCTTCTATTCACTAGCACAGTGTACTGAAATTTATTTAACATAATCGAAGTATTTTCATCCCAGTGTAGCTTTGGTGCCTGATCAGATATCTCGCTTAGTGTTTATCTTACTCTCTCTAGAATTGAGCTATTTGCGTGTTTGCAGGGAAGCAAGAAAAAAGCATGTCAAGTAAAAAATTTCCTGTTGTCAGAAATTTCGCTAATTTTATTTCTTTACTGGGACATTTATGGATAATCGCCGAAAGCTAAGCCACACCTTTTATCTAAAATTTTTAACCAGTATGAGACTTAGAAAAACGTGTCGTACGGAATCGTTTGTGATTGCTCTAGGTTGGTTGAGTCACCGTACAGAAAACCAAAGACCGCTTTTCCCTATCTGAGTGATTTTGACTCAAACGCCGAATGCTTAATCGTACATTTATGGTGTCGATTTTTCAAGAGACAAAAGGTCAAACTTCAGTACCAGATATTCCATTGACACCTCTGTTTCAACAGCCACACAAATGGCAGCTGGTCTGCAGTCTTCTGGGCCCCTGTTTATGCCTAATGGATGGTTCTCTACTTTTGAAAAAATAAGAGGATTAAGGTAACACTCGATTTGTTCTGACTTCGTTTTCGGCGCTACTATTACGCTTATACTTAGATTTGCACCTTTATTTTGTTGGGTTTGCAATGTCCGATTAGTTCCTAATTTAGTCCTTTGACGTTACACAAAGTTTGGCGGTCTATTATTAGACTGAAGCCTGGTTCGATGCAAGTGCTTACTCCCAGTAATAATGCACCTCAGTTATTTACTTTCTAAAACCTTTTCTTCTTTTTGTCCTGATTGACCTAGATCCTGTGTTTAGGGTTCTTTGGGAACGAAACCCCCGGTTTCTTTGTACGATATTTGCAAGTATCAGAATATTCATTTCTGTTCCATTTGTTTTGGATTATCCTCAACGACATTCTCAGAGCAGCCGTGAATGAAATTCAAGGGTGGCAAACCAATTGGTTATACTTTAGTCTGACTAACCAGGTTACTGCTTTTGGTTTCATGATTTATTCGTACTACGTTACGTCTCCTGAATTGAAAACCCTTGATAATTTGCATGCACCCAAGGATTCAAAATGCAAGGACTGATAGATATTTATTTTTTGAAGAGTTCAACCTTCAGATATTGAGCAGAGAGGTTGATAGCCGTTTTATTCCTGATTGGTTTTGGAGCAGCGCAAGCTTGTCAGTTATCAGACATTGGTGATCAAACGGAGCAGACGAGCTACAGTACAAACACAGTTTTGTTGAAATAAACACTCAGTAACCTTAGGCAAGAAATCAGTTTCCACCAAAAAACTACAAATATTTCCAAGATAATTTGGAATATTCGGTATTCGTGACTAGTGTTTGCAAGAGCTACGAGAAATATGTTAATTAGAGTCGTTTCATGATTCATGTTTGTATCGAGAAAGTTTCCATGCTCTGTGTTCCATTAACAATGAAACCTAAGGGGAATAGTGTTAATTATGCGGGTTGAATGAAATGTTGTCATATTTAAAAACAGTACTTTGAAGAACTTCCTTTGTTTTTTTGAAAACCGCCGTCGCTTGTTTTTGTTGTATATGCTGTTTGCTTTGTGCGTAGGTGAGAAAACAAAGTTATAGCTTGATTATAAGTCAGACTATTTTCATTTGTCTTGAGTTGAGCTGACTGAAATTTCGGTGAAGACTGAATTGTTTTGTTGTGCAAAACATTTTTTATTGTAGATGCCGCTTGAATCCAAAGGATAGTGGTATTTTTATTAATCAGAAACAAATAAAGTAAGGTGTTTCATTACTTTGATTGCATCCACTACAATACTGAGTGTCTAACGGCCTAATTCCCGTTTGAGCTTAGACCACATCGTAGCTGTAAGATAGCGATTCATCATTGCATACATATCACATCAAACCACATCCCCTGGACAAACCCATGCAGTGATTGCTTTCTGAGAGGGGGCTGTCCAGGATGAAACATTTCAGTTATCGTAGACAATCAGGCGCACTAGATGCGGTAGTGACATATTTTCTTCTCCGTGTCTTGCATTTCATATTTTGCTTAAATAAATGCAGCCATGGTTTCAGACAAAACCGATAAAGGAATAGAATATGACGCCGGTACAAGGTCCATGTCCTGTCGCCCATACAAAAACGCAGACAATACGATAGCACGGTACACTACAAGTTTCCTGTCCACCCACAGATAGTAATGCTTCAAATACGTTCATGTAGTTTTCGAGTTTTGAGTACTAGTCGATCATTAGGTTGAGCATCTGACTGCTGCCGGGGTACTAGTAACCTAGGCAGGAAGTTGGTCCACTGTCATTTAATCCCGAGAAACAGGCTGATAAAGAACAAGATTCAAGTAGGCATTTTACGTGAGCCAAAGCAGGATGCTATGAACGCAACTGATTCCTCGTTGGGAGATAAAATTCCGATTTATCGGCCACTCAGACAATAGAGAATGGCTAAGCCGCTTTCGGATTCTGAGAAGTTGTGGCGTATATTTTGATTAGGTACAAATTGAATAAAGATGCTATATCGTGCTCGAAGATTAACCCTTATCCTACAGTGCTGGAATAACTACAAAAAATAACTTACTAATGCAACAGATCAGACCCCTAGATATGAAAGGTTATTCACCTAACTGTTCAAAGGTTGTGGACAAGGACCACAGTATAATTTTTTCATTGAACTCTGTCCATACCGGAGGACAGAGGCGCTATATATGGCTACTTGCACGTCAACATGATGTCCACATCCTAGGGGAAAAAATCTGGTGGATTGAGTGATTCTGGTGGTTCTGGTTTTATTCGTGGGGATAGATTCCCTATACTCAAAAATGAACACCAAAGATCTGTTCCAGATAAGCTGGAAACGGCACTTGGAATGTGGAAGGTCAGATTGCGGAGCGGAGACTATTATGTGTAGCGGCTGGTGTCTTATCATAGACTTCCTGCACTGGGTTCTTCAGTACAACTGTCATCATAAACATGTTCACTATGGAATGAAGTCCAAATAATTGTAATTTGGCCTCCAGTAATTTTATCATCAAATTAGCTCATAAAGTGCTCAAACTATCCACCCAAACAAAACGTGGCGTAGTCTATAAATCGGTACATTGCAAACACAAAGATTGCCACGTACTTCAACCATCCTGCTATTCCTCTGAAGACCTCTGTTAAGTGGCTAATTTTGATGTGCTGAGCGACATCATTCACTAACATTGATTTTCAGGCAAAAAATAAATAACGAAATAAAATATTCAGAAGCTCCAAACGCTACTAAATACCGAAACGCCTCTTATTATCAAGGTGAATTACGTAATGTTTCGTTTTTCTCGAGGAGAAGAGTGGAGTACAGATACTTATGAGTACTTGCCAACAAAAGGTTGATATTCCACTAGATTTATCGCACACGGTCTGCGTACGACAATAGTTGATTCAGATGTTTTGCGACAGGTAAACAAACCACCGACAATACGAAAAGCGAATGACTAACCTAACAAAACGGTTCAAAAGGGGTGTCATTTATATATACACAGAAATACTCTACATTATATGGTAATGGTATGCATATATGTACTATGACATATAATATAATGATAACCAAATAAATAAAGTAATAGCGATTAGTTAGCAGTTGTTAGATAGCACATAGGTTTATCGGTAAACAGGGTACCTGTAATCTAAATGAGCCTTTTAGTTACTCTGATAAATGCAGTACAATCCAACTTTTGACAACATTAGTGAGTGAAGGAAAGACACGAGGATCCGCTTATGCGAAATCCTGTGTAAATTGTCTGGGAAGTTTATGGATTCATACGCGGTCTTTAAGCATGTAAGGAACAGAAAACTATTATAACGCTGTTTCATGGTAATCCAAATCACTCAACAGATCCTAACATTTCAGGAATTAAAGATCCGATTTTTAAGCATGGGAGTTTAATCATTGCGGGAGAAGCACCATTATGTTGCCGCTGGTCGAGATAAAGCAATCAATCATCCTTCATACACCATCACTGACCTCGCGAGTAACAAAGCGTCAGAGGAAGACCTCCGGGACTTATGTAATGAAATATTTCTGATGTTATCCGTATTTAGTGCAAAACGAAGAAAATAAGCTGACTGAACATCAAAGACTGAATGATTATGTTAGAATTCTATCCCTGTTCTCAAACATGACCACAATCGGAAGCATGTGAGATATGCATTCCTTATATTTTGACCTGAGATCTAAGATGAGTGATTTTTGTCACTTTATTGCCATGCCTGAAGCCGTCGATAGACCACTTCACGGCATAATATTTGGGTTTCAAAACTTTTTCTATCACTATGCGAACGTTAAAAATGAGCCAGAAAGCTTTTTTTAACAACAAGGTGATCAAAACCTAAACCTTAAAGTGCAAGTTGGACAGCAAATTGGCGAAAACCAGGAGGCCAGGTAGTCCAAGTTTTGACGACGCGACTTGGCCCATGTATGATCAAGTCTGTACGGTTTTAATTTGGTACTTGTTCCAGTATCCCAAAAGCAACACACAACATGTGTGTTGATTTTTGTTCGATTTTGTCATATTTGACTGCTGTCCCCGCTTGACTGCCTAGTACCGGAAAAAGACTCACCGGCAAGGAACACAAAAGCTATATTGCAACAAGCGAGTGCGTTCGAGTGCCTTTGAGGTATTCCGTCATTCGCATTACCCGTACGCGTCCAAACCAAATCGTTCCGTCTATTTCGACCTGCGATCAACTGAGATCAAAACATTGTTTCTGAACTGATGCCTCCTTGAGCTATGTTGTTTTCAAATATCCTGCAGCAGTTTCTTGAGCAACACAATTATGTCACTGAGCAAATACGATAAGCGTCCATTGAAGCAACTTTAAGAAAAGTCCATTTTCACTTTCCTATACTTCATTCAGTGTTATGTATGCCTCAATAAGAACGCTAGGTAAGACCACTTCATCTAACTTAAGGTATAGTGATTGTTTGTCAGTGTGGCTTAATTTTGGTGATAGATTTTTCCTCATGTTACCTAACACAGGGGTCACGAATCAGGTCGTCAATCGGATCCAGCCCGTCAGAAACAAAGCTGCATTCGGACACTTTTCAAGCGGATCGAGACCCCTTGCAACATTATAGAACCCAAGACCAAAAACGTCTACAGGGTTCAATACAAAGTTTGCGGCAAACGGTATGCAGAACAAGCGGCAAGGAAGCTCTTCACAAGAAAAATCAAACAAAAGCTCGTTGCTAAAAGGTACAATCAGTTTTCACTCACCTTGCACAAACATTGGGTAGGACACAAGTTCGACTGAAGGGACGTTAGCATAATGGCTCAAGCAAGAACGTGAATTTATGGAAGCGTGATACTACACCAAAGAAGCTATCAAAGAACATGTTGAAAATGACCCCATTTATTAACCAATAGGATCAGGGGAACGCCAAAACTACACAGCTCTAAACCGCACAAAAAGAAACAGACAAGAAACTCAAAGAAGAAACAGAAAAGCTCGATTCAAACGGACACATCCCTTTGATTGTAGGAGGCGCACGGCCAATAAACCAAAGTATCACATTAACCTGAGGACGCAGGGATACCAGCCATTACAATAGAGAAAACAGGGCAATTCAACCAACCGATTACTCTCAAGAAGATCCAACCAAAAGGCAATGCAAATCGAGAGGTAGCCAATGAAAACAAAGGAAGAGGCTACTAAAATAGAAAGCGTCGAGATATCCAATCGACCCACGAACGTAGACGACAAAGCAACAAAGGTGACAAAAGAACCAATAATTTCATTATAACGCTGCCTCCCAATTAGCCAGTTACGTTAGGTGATGACAGCTAATCTTCAAATGCTACATAAAGGCGCGCAGTCAAAGAATAAGTAACCACCCATATGTAAACTGGTGATGTTCCTTCGACAAAGCTCGTTGTCTCGTGGTATTTTCTTCTACCGCAAAAGGATATGATCGAAGTGGAAAATACCACCGACGCCAACAGATTAACCAACTCAGAGAAAAACCGCCGCGCCATGTAAAACGAATAGCCACTGATGGTACGTTATCTGAATAGGAGTCTTACTGATCGGTGAGACAGCAGGCTGATTTATTAAACGGTGAACTCTCTGTAGCACTGATCGGCGTAGGTGAGCCAGGCAGTTTGCAATAAAAAACAAGGAAACCATGCACAAATCGTTTTCCATACACAACTTACTGCATCAAATTTAGTTGCCCGGTCTTCTGATGTTCTATGCATTCTCTTCCACCAACAATTCTCATTTGGAGCAGAACTGTAGATAACCTTGTCAACTTTGGTGAATCTGAATGAAGAACTTGATATGAAATCTCAATTCACATGTACCTCTGTGCGTGCACTGCATCTTACATAAAAACACTTGGATTTCTCACCAGCTGCACGGTCAGTGACTCCCATAGCGGACAAAATCCGATACCACCAGGTTGAAAAAAACAAGAGTTCTGAATTATTTTGATTTATCTGACCAAACTGCAGCTCAAGTGATCAGTCTTATAAAGTCCTAGTGTTGTGTTAGAAACTGCGAACATGTATGGAGTTTTCATATTCAAGCTCATGTATCACGTGCCCGGTTTCACCATCTATTCGGTGTGTGCGGTGTGCTCAGGCATACATTTGCCAAACTCCAAAAAGCTATGAAGATGTTGCAGTTAGAACAACCAGAAGTAATGAAGAAATTTATGAATCACGTGCAAGCTGCTGACTGAAGTTGAACATGGTGTTCAAATATCGAAGGAGGAGAAACGAATGCCCTTTAGTGATCACCTGCTCTAACACATATGTATTGCGTGCAGATATCACTCAGTGCGGACTATTTCACACATTACAACAAACGTTCAATTAAAAGCTACCTCAGATTGCTGTAAACAGTTCATTTTCCAAACTGAACGAAAAATTTTCTCCGTTGATCTGTACCGGAAAATGCTTTGACGACGTTTGATGCCCCTCAAATACCCTTTTGATTCAACGGACTTTACTCATTAGTATGAGATACTAACTTACCGGTTAACGTTGCTTTTTTTAGCTGAGAACGCTGATTCTGCAGTCATAAGCGATAAAGGAAAGGATATAATGTGTTTTGAATCAAGCGTTTGCGTTTCGACTAGTCAAAATCAACCGTCCCCTTTCACTTCAAACAAAGTGACTTCTAATCGTCAGAAAATGAGGAAACGTAAAAATCCTTCTAAAAAATGTTTACGCCCGGCTTTGTTTCACTATCATCATTTATTGGTTCATGTTAACCCCCAGAAAGGCAACCGAGAAAGGTGCTCGCACTGGTTAAAAGATCCAATTCATGAAAATTTGCTTCAGATGTAATTTAACCATGGAGCTTGTAAGACATAGCTTCTGAGGATTACTGAGTTGAATTCGCCTTGCTACTTGGCTAAATTTCTTGGTTAAAATTCTAATGCTCATAACTAGTGCTCGAGTTGTGAACCTACAAATCTCCACTTGTGATACATTTGTCGTCCTGTGAGCATTTTGTAAATTCTGGTGGTCGTTCAAACCGTCGTTCATTACAAAGAGTAAATAAGTATTGTTCAGTCAGCTTGTGAGTTGCAGCGAAATGAACAAGCTCCAATGTGGCACTCACTCAGGTAGGCGATAATGGGTCGTAATCATCATAGTTCCTCGGAGTTTCAGTCAATAACAACTTGTCTGAATCTCACCGAATCCACTGCACCCGGAGCTTAAAATCATTCATCCACTGTTTACGGTAAATAACCTGGTAAACTGAGCTCAGGTATAGTGGTCTCTGTCATGAACTTGTACAACACAAATGGTATAAGTCATCATGTAACCTATCTATTATCACGATTTTGAAACCTTGCTTTCGTTTGCACGTCTCTGTTTAGCTTCGCTTGTTCATTTCGAAACGGTGGTGGTCCAAACGGATATCAAGCCCATTATTTCACTTGACTACGTGTTCTAAATTCGCTTTCATTATGGTTCTTCCATTATACGCCGAAAAGATGAAAGCGGCGCATTCAGTTTCCATGTGATTTTTTGCAGATGGGTTCTAAGAAGGGCGGAATTCAAGCCTGACCGCTCACCTTCGGGTACGAGCTAACCAGAATAATCACGTTGGGCCAAAATGAGGTCTTGTTGAACCACAGTAGTATGCGGTATTTCCTGTCTATTTCAGTATTCTTTTCGACTAAATATCAGACATCCGGCGTCAGAAGGTTCTATAAGAATCTTCCATCGTACATGTGCAGTACAAACTTTCTGTGGTTACCCGGAATCCAGCACAAACATCAATGTTACTACAAGGTGGTAGAAGCGGTGGTTTGGTGTTGTGCTTTGATTCACAATACAATTTGGTGTTGAAGTAGAAAGTAAGATTGATGGGTTACTTCAAAAAATCCCATGCCGTTTACCGAAAACCGTGATGAAACATCTTCCATTCAAATATATGCTATCCTTCGGGATCTTTCTGCAACTTATCGCGTTTTGCGTCAATCAAGGTTGACGGGAAATTTATCCGAGGATTTATTTGGCTGGCACTTTATTTTCGGCATAAAGTTTTATTATTTTGCTTCATCTCAATCTAGTACCGCTCTCTAAAACTTAAAATTTATGTCAGGCCCTTTCGTGGGTTAATTTCCTCGTGATAGATTGAGTTAAGAAACTCAACTATGCCAGAGAAGCCAAGTAAGTACAATCCACGCGTTGCATGTTAAACTGAATATCTTTGTGTGTTCCTCCTTTTGAATGTCAAAAATGGAAAAAATGCATTGATTTAGCAGCACATTCTGAACGACAAAAGGTTATGTTCGATATCTATTGAGTAGTAGTGCCTCAGAACTAATTAGGTTGACTGTTGGACATTAGATATTTTGTATCGTACATAGGGGATGAAAAAACGACAATCAGTGCACGATTTATCTCATCCGAATCATGACACAATCAAATTTTTGGCAAAAGGTTGCAAACTTTATAGCAGATTTTCGAAACCCCTTGGTGGGTTGCTGCATAAGTTGCAATTGATAGGCTTATTCGGAAACCTGTTTTATGGATTTAGAAATATCTACGTTACAGGCTTGTGATTTTAATATGTTCTAATCAAGATAAAAGGATGGGTAATTTGGACTTCCATAGAAGCAGCAGAATTGCTATATAGCTGGACGGTGAGATCAGTCCCTGAATCCGTTTAAATTTGACTGCCATTTATTGTAAAGCGTGGATCAGTTTGACCTGGGGCGCGGTAGGTCATGGTTGGTTTCACGCTTTTACATGAAATTTCTCATGACTAATGGCGTCTGCTCAGCAGTTCTTAAAACTATTACTTCTACATCCCGCACCACCCATGGGACACTGGCTTTCAAAAGATTAGATAAACATAAATGAGTAATGTAGAGACACCTTACCCTCTTATTTAATGTTTAGCATTCAGCTATTGAATTGTATTCCAAATTGCATAGCACTAGACGCTCTCCTAACAGCGGTGGCCAGGTGACACGCAACCTGTATAGAAGCTTAGCCACTTCCATAAAAGTCCAGTCTATGTAGCCTTTTTCCGGCAACTGACGGGGCAGTTAGACTGCTGTGAAGAAGAAAGTCCTACGGCAAATACAAATAGTGAGTTTGTCTCGGTGGCATTTGTCGAGATTCTCTGACGGTTTGTTAGAAGTGTGGGCATCTCGAGTAATTGTGGAGGACTAACTTTAGGTTCGTTCGTTTTCCCATTTAACATAACAAGGCTTTTCTGAAAGTACTGATGCGACGGAACAATAGTTAAGATCTTTTGTTTTATTACTTAGGATGGTAGCACGGATGCCAGGGACAGGAAGAACATTATGTAGAGGCGACGGTTTGGTTAGATTGCAACAGCGTGTGCGCTGAAATAATACAAACTATGTAGCAAAAAATTGATTTGATTCTGAGAAAAAACAGAAGCCTTCATTTGTTGACCATATTTTTAATAGAGGCTTTAGTTGAAGTTATTGGGGGCAGATTTTAAAATGTTGAATGCATGTTTCGCCAAAAAGTGAAACCATACCATGCGAAGCATTATACAACTGACGCATCCTCACTGAGACTCAGTATTTGTTTTCAAACTAGAGACTTTGATACGGAGGAGAATCTCGAACGAGCCTAAAAAACTTGTTTTCTCAAATTTCAATGTGCTTTTCCTAACCTGTCATCACTATGTTGCCAGTATAAATTTGTTACAAGTAGGCAGAGGGCTCGCCAAGTGATAAGAATGTCACTGTACTAGGATGAAATTTGTGTGACAATGCACGTGGTTAATAAACAGATACAAAACCTCCAACCTTCTACTAATTTAACTTCAACAGCATTTATCTGTACGAAGTATACGTTAACCCAAAAGATCTGTGAAATACAATCGATTACTTGTTGGAAATTGGTTTTGGAAATCGAAAAGATAATTAGTTGAAAGCGCCTAGTAATCTGATCGAAATCCTTCGAAAAGTAACCCGTAAGCACTCCTCAGTTTCCGCCCTGTAATCACACGATGCGAGTAATTATGCAGTGGCCGACAAGAATCCAACCAAATTTATAGGTGTCAGTTGATATTTCGTTAACCTGTGAATATCTACCGGTTGACTAAAAGTTTACATAGATTTGGATCTGTCAGAAATGATGCATTTTATTTCGAAAAAGTGACAGTTAGATGGAAAACATTCCGTTTTTTCAATTTAAACGAACTACTTTCCACATTTGGCTGCCGCGACTTATAATAATCGTTCGTGTACTTCCTCGTCAACTTCATTTTGTTTCGTTCAAAGCAGAATGCTGTTCATGACACCCCAGTAATCCAGCTTTGATTTTTGGAAATATGCACTCTTTCCTGATTGGTGGTGTTCCGGAGGGTAGTCAGCTTGGGCGCACTGCTCGTCGTTAATCTGTTGATCGGGCATTTCAATTAAGTTGCGGATGTTCCGCTGTCTATCGGGGAGATATCGCGACTATGGGTATGAATGGGTCATTCCAACCTTTTCTGCTGTTGCATATGTAGTAGCTGAATAATACCTGCAAACTTTAAAATGATTTGCTGATCACGGGTTGTCGTCCACTTAACCGTATTGGTCTGCATGGGGCAGGAGTCACATTGAGTTTCCCGTTTCCGCTTACTTTGCGGCTTAGTTCTCTTTCATTTGGTTGGCGGATAGGGTAGAGTTCTTGCTTCAGGAGTTTTGGATGACTGTCCCTTCTGTTGTCCTTCTGTTGTTGTTGGTTTCGCACGTTTTTCAGAATCTATCAGGTGTATGATTCTTTTATTCATAGGGACTGACAAACTGAGTCAATGAAGATGTGTTTATTGATTGATTTCCGCGTGAAGTACCAAGCCTTGGTAAATTCCCAGACTTTTTCGTCCTTCCATGAACAACTTTTTCGGACGTAATCCAATTTGAACGGATGTACTTTACCGTCTTCGGGAATTGAAAAAATTAATATCGAGTCATGTCTTCTGTTGACACGCTTGTGTTCATACATTATGGCGACCAACTTGCTTCAAATTTGATATCTGAAACATATGCCTTCGTTCTTCCTTTGTCTTCGATTCTAGTGTGCTGCATTGCTTCTCAGTTTGCTTAACCAGGGTTTAAACACTACTTTGTAAGCCTGACTAGTTGCCCTGCACGCACCTTTTCGCACTTCGCTGTCTGTTGCATTAATGATGAATACACTTAGAAACTCTGACCTCTTATCCTGTTCTCTTCCCAACCCGGACCATCACTGCAAAAATCACCCCTTAACAAGTCGTTCGTATGTGCAACGACTGTGGGTGACAAAATCATTAGAAAGTAGTACCAGCAAGCGAGATCCGACAATGAAAATGTTTGGTCGAGACTAAAAACATACAACTTCAGCGTAGAAATCAGTTCGTTTGTTTCTGCTTTATTCAACAAAATTCTAGTGACCATGTCTACTGTATACACCAAAAAAACAAGACACTGTTTTTATCAAAGTCTTGAAAGCAAAATTAAACCATGTACATGTTTCGAGCGCAGCTATTTATGGGACCGAATTCAGACGGAAGCAGAAATTTTCGATACATCAAGTAGAGATGTACCGGGGAATAATACGTTACATGAAAAATCTTGTTCGGGTGCTGACAGACAGCCAGTGGCTTAAAACGGTACTCTATGGAAAGAAGAGACCTTCCGGAAGTAACAGGAGATCTTCTTGATTCACTCTATTCGGAAAAGCAAATATATACAAACTGTGTCCAACACACTCTGAAGTGTTCAACAATGTCACAAAAAGTTTTTTTTAGTGAAGTAAACTTACTTGCAAACCAATTTGGTTTTGCGGGAAACTCACCTGGAACCCAGCTGAATTTCTCGTTTACGAGT